>PYUH01000044.1:8757551-8790805 GCA_016808085.1 Suaeda aralocaspica | reverse complement strand
AAAAAAAAAAAAACAGCTTAATAATTACTTTTTCAGATTTTCATAATATTGAACGAAAAGTACGATAATATTACTGAAACAAATTAGCTCAAAATCAAAAGCTTATACTATGAAAAATTTAATGATCTTATTATTGATCAAATTAAGTTTAATTTGCAAGCTAAGCAAAATGATCAACTCTAAGCACTTCAAATTTAGTAAATAAAGGACATTAAAAGCTTCAAAAACAACATAATCACTCATTAAAAGCAGGAAAATAGCAGCAAATAATCAAATTAAGCATAAACTAATTAATTAAAAAAAATTATTATCAGTTGATTATAGTCATATTGTACTTCAAATCTACAACAATCAATTAATTTTAAAACTAAAAAAATCAAAAAAAATTAAATAAATTGCAATGAAATTAAAATTGTACAGAATTTTAGAAGAGAATAAAAACTTACACTGTTGAATCAAATCCAAACAGTATGATGTTGCTTTTTTTTTAAAAAGGAAAAAAAAAAGGAAAATAATTGTAAAAGCTTTTCAATCAATCATTAAACGCAGCGTTTTGGGATGTTTGGTGAATTAATAACGTTATCTTTATTGTTGTTTGGATTGTATTAGTGGTGCTTACGTGGCGTATTTGGGTCCAAGTTTCAATTAACGGGGAGGATGTTTTGCTCCATTCTTTTTTCCCGCAATATCGAGTTGCTGCGTTTTGATCACACCCGTTGAATAGTGGGCATAATTTTTTTTTTTTTAAAAAAACTTTTAAATTTATCTATTATATGGTTTTCTTACAAATTTGTCAATTAAAATGTATCATTGTCCCATCAATGTATTGGTATTAGAGGTGTTCAAAACCTGATATTAAAATTTTTTCGATTTGGGGTTCCGAATGTTCGAATTTTCAGAATAAAAAAAATTATTCTATATCCGTTTTGGAAAAACCAAAATTTCGAAAATTCGAATGCTTCAATATCCTCTAAAAAAACGGATATCCAATTTTTGTTTTCCTTATAAATCCGAATTTTATAAATTTCATTCCAATTCCGATTCGACATCCCTTTAAATTTTTTTTTAATATCCGGTTCGGTATTTACGAATTAAAAAAAAAAAACACACACACATACCACATATCCAGATTTTTGGAACAGAAATTCAGAATCTCGCCTCTCTCCTCCCTCTTTTCTCTCCTAAAAAACCTAGTCTCTATCCTTGAATTTTCAAAGGGCATTCATCAATTTTAATCGATGGAAAGCCCCAATTTGTTTCTTTAGTTTTTTTTATTTCTTATTGATAGATTTCTGTTTATTTTTTTCTAATAAGTACTCCTTTGGTGAGATTTACAATTCTCCTCTGTGAGATTTTTTGTGTGTGTATTTTTTTTCTTTTCATATTCTAGGTATCTATTTATGAATTTTAGGGTTTACTCATCGATAAAAATTGATGGAAGTGTGCAAGGATTGCTAATTCGACAGGTACGTAAAGATGGATTAGAGGGGTGGTTTTTCTATGGTTGCATGCACAAAGGCGAAAGTTTTTCCACTAATAGTCTCTTGTTTAATGTGAAAGTCAATGGCGATATAAGCAGGAGACGCTCCATTGTGGAAATTCTACGTGGTGTTTGTAGTTTTAAGGAGGAAATTAATTATTTGATTCATTCTATAATGTTCTTTTTAAGGTTGATTGTTTTCGCATATGTCGAATGGCTTACTAATTAATGAATTATTTTCTTTATAAAAAAAAGTATCATTTTCAATCTAAATTGAGTACGGAAATTATAAGATATGAGTGTTGAATTGGAACTCCACATTTCGTGAAAGGTTGAAAAATCATGTGAACATTATGATTAAATACGTCTTTCTTACGTGTTATGAAAGAGGTTCCTCCTTTTAATTTAGTTTGGTACTTTGTTTGATAAATTATTTGTTATTTTGGCAAAAAATGTGTCCCTTTAAGAGTAGTTTTCCACCTAAGGTTCTCTTGATAACTTGGAACCTCTCATTAGTCTTTTGGCTTTTGCACCTTTAAAATCTGTAGTTAACAATTCCATTTAGAATAAACAATATTGCTTCAAACAATTGTCAAATAATTAAATTATTTTTACATTTACTTTTCCACAGCTCTTAAGACGCAATTTACAATGTAAATATCTCGAGTTTGGTGTAATAAAAAATTATATATTCAGAAAATATACATTGAGACAAATCAAACAAGATTTCATATAAGTATTTTTCCACACATATTTATATTATAACTAAAATAGGAACCGTTGAGATCATCCTTTTACACGTGCCAATTTTTCATTTAATTTTTTGCCATCTAAACTGATATAACTATTTTCTTATGCAAGTTTTTTTTTCTTACTATATATATTTAAGATAACTACAAACACTAATGAATTGAATTATTTTATATACTTTGAATAAACTGTGTAAATATTATAAAAGATTATTTAGCTTTATCTATGCGTAGTGAGATTAATTAAAATCAAACTATATGTAACGAAATTATTCAACCTTCAATCTATACATCATGAAATTATTTGACATCAATATGCTTTATTAACTTATTGAAGATAATTCCTTAAGTATTTGTACTAATAATGTTTTTGATACATGACAATAATAATAAAATTATTCTATAAACCTATCATCTTTCAAATTTACACGATAATTCTTTAGTATAAAATATTATATTTTTAAGTTAAATTAAAGAAAAGATTAGATAAAAAAACATAGGATTTACTTTTTGTACGAGAATTTATTTTGTATTTAAACTAGATTTTTTTTGTGCATGCACAATTTTAAGCAAATAGAGAAAAAAAGATTCTTTTTAAAAAATAATCTTAAAAGTACTGTAAATAATATTTTTTTTCCAGATAATAGAGAAAACATGAATGATTATTCCTTCATAATTCATATGTAAAATGACAAATGTATTTGATTTAATTTGATGATATATTTTAATAATTCAAATTACATTTTCATGTCCATAAATTTATATATTAATATGTGTTTGAAGTAATTGTTATATCTAACTTATCACAATTCTAATTTAATATTTTATAATTTTTATTTTAGTTTTTTTTTTCGTAGTGTTTTAAAAGATAGAAATTTTAAGTTTTATGTGATTCGTTTTGTTATATAACATGAGCAATAAATTATAATTATTATGTTATAGTATTATATAATTTATAATATCTTTTTAAAATTAGATATACTTGAATCGATTAATTATAAAATGTATAGCTATTTTGAAAATAAAAATAAACTACAATATTTTTGATGAAATATTTTCAAGATAAAAATATTTATTTTGCTCTCAATATTAATAAATAATCTTTAAATTTATTAGACGTGCATCTATACTAATTAAGTATCAAAGCGAGTCAAAATTGCAACGTTAATGGTTACAAAAGGTAGCATATATTGGCTTAAAAAGGATGCATGGAAAATAGTTTTGATGAAACAGAATTCACGTACTTGTAGTACAAATTAGCAAGACACCATAAGTAGCTTCTAGTCGTTTTAGATTTAATCAATTAATATTACTATCTATTTGAAATTTTAAAGGATCTATAACATAAATTGACTCTTAAACTCACAATTAAGTTGGTAGTAATTTGAATGGTGTTCACATTTCAATAGTTATGGTTTTATTGAAATGTGAACACGATTCAAATTGTAGCAACTTAAAAAAAAAAATCTCGCATTTTTTTTTCTTGGGAATAAAATATATTCTTCATATAAAAAAGGAAAAAGTATGGAATACTAATTTCCGTAAAAAGTTTTTTTTCCCGCTTTTCCTCGTTTTATAATTTTTTCTTGTAAAATTTCACCTTATACTTTTTTTTTTTTGAGAAAAACAAGCTCAACTAACAACTTCCAATTGATTATCCGTCCTCTTTAAATATCCAAAATCTTATCAAAGCTCCCCAATATTCACGAATATGATTGTGAGTGTATTTACTCAATCTACTAACATCATATGCTACATCAGGCCTAGTCTAATTCATTAAAAACACAACACTTCCAATAATTTTGGCATACTCTTCTTGAGACACACTATTATCCTTGTTTTCAAAAGTATACTAGGATCATATGGGGCTTTCTTAAAAATGCACTCGACTCATATAAAAATAATAGGATCATATGGGGTTTTCTTAAAGATTGATTATAAGACAACTTATATAAAGTCCTAGTAATTTTTTTTTATGCCAAGAATCATGTTAGCCTCTCATAAGTCTTTCATGTCAAAGCAAGAACTTAGACTCTGTTTTCCTCGACTTATATTCAGCAAAAATAAGTTCAGTTCAGCAAAAATAAGTTTCAATCCTTAATAAAATTGTTAATGATTTCAGAAAAAATAAGTTCAATTCAGAAAATTAAATTAAGTTCAGATAAGTAAAAAAAGTTAAGTTCAGCAAAAATAAGTTCAGAACAGCAAAAATAAGTTCAGATCAGCAAAAATAAGTTCAGATAAGTAAAAATAAGTTGACGAGAACATGGCCTTAAGAAAGCTTTAGTTGAATTGACTATGTCTATATATATTAGTTTTAAAAATAATCATATCATATAGACATACAATAACACAATCAAGCTCATGCATTTTTTTAATAAACATAAGTGTTTGATCATTTACCTAAAAACCATTAGAATGATTGGTTTGACCAAATTTCTCATACCATTATTAAGGCGCTTGTTTTTAAACCATACATGATCTAACGAGCTTGTTTTTAAACCATACATGATCTAACGAGCCCGCATTCCATGTTTCCTTGTCCTAGCAGCATACAACCTTCAGAAACCACTAATCTAGCTTTATGTTCATCTATTGAACCATTAGGTTGATAAGTTAATATTTGATGCATATTTTACCCCCGATCCCGATTGTTTTTTAGCTCTAATGTGGCTCTTTTGAGCCATTTCAACTAACTTTTGCTATTTCGAGTGCTTGTTGTGTTTTTTATAAGATTTTACAGGAATCGATGATTTATCGTTATTTTCCGAGCCTTTGAAACATTTGAAGAGTTAGTGAAGAGTTTGAAGTCATAGGGGAAGCTTTACTAAGGATTAGGATCGGCCGGAGGATTAATTAAAGAAGCATTAAAGAAGTAATTAGAGGAAAACGAGCGAAGAAATCAAGAAACGAAGCAAGTGGCTAACTGCCCGGATCGAGGCAACGCACCCGGGTAAGGGTGTTCGCCAGGGTAACTCGGGCGGGCTGCTCCGGAGTCCTTTTTCATGGTTTTTCTTTTTTACTCCTAAACCTATGTACGAAATTTCAAATCATAAACTCTAGTTTTTAGCCCTAGCTTTCTTTCAATCATCCAATTCAATTCAATCGAGGTTCTATTCAATTTCTTTTTAATTATTCTTTTAATTATGTTTTTAGTTTATATTTTTGTTTTATTTTATGTTTTTAATTATTAGTTTAGTTTTAGTTTATGCTATTAGTTTTTATGTCCTAGTTTTTATGTTCTTAATTAGTTTCATAGATTTTAATTAATTTATTAGTTTTAATCATATTCTTAGTTTTATTTAATTTATTTGATTTGTATTTTATGCTTTTTGTCATGTGTAAGTAGTTTCCTTTCTAGGGCTAGGGGATCTACGGATCGTTCCTGATGTTTTGTTCTTAATTTTTAAATTTAATTGTTGATGTTCTTGAATTCCTGTTGACAATTAATATTGCTTTCAGTTAAATACTGGTCAGGTTTAATTGTTAGTCTGATATTGTCGAAATCGATGCCGAGAGGTAAGATTACCACAATCAGATCACAGTGATAATAGGCAAAACGAGTCTAAGTGAGCGAGAGCCATTAGAAGAGTTTTGAAGGAGACTAGATTCGAGAGAATTAGTGAACCTTAGTTCAGGAAGTCAATAATCTGTTATTTAATTGTGATACAATTCATTGGTTGATCTCTAGTGAACCGACGTCCTAGGCTTAGTTATAGAGTTATTTACTGTGTTTAATTCCGTTCCTAGTAGTCAATAACTTTTTAGTCAAAACTCAAAATTCAAAGGCCCTTTACGGTGAAATAACTTTTTTAGAATTAGTAGAGTTACTTACTTCCCTGTGGATACGATCCCTACTTCCCTGTCTACAGAGTTAGAGTAGTAGGTTATTTTTGATAGGTATACGACTGTCCCTACCATAGGTTTAGATTTTTTTTTAGAATAATCACTTGCTACTCAAATACATCCCCTGGGAAGGTCATTCATAATTGAAGTGTTGTTATATATGCATAATAGACTCTATCTCGTTGTTTATGGCCTCTAACAAAAAATTAGAATCATTGAATTTCATTGCCTCCCCACAATTCCTAAGGTTATCTTCTAATACAAAAACATAAACTAGTTGTTCATCTAAAGTTTCTTAATCGACTAGAAAAATATTAACATTGTTAGGACCAAAAATTTTCTCAACTCTGGCTCTCTTACTCTTTCTAGGTTCCATAGCTTCATTAGATAATACAATGTCATGTCTTGCAGAATTAGAAGATGAACATTATAGTTTGGAAGGTGAATATCTTGAATAAAATTATGAACATTGAATGTACAAGAGTAAAAAAGAGAGTAAGATTCCGAATATTGAAACTTTGAAAATTAAAAACTAAATATTTAATTATAGTTTGAGAACTGAATATGTTATGTTAAAATTTGAACATTAAGCATACAAAACTGAACATCATGATTGATATTCTAAATGTTGAAAATTTTGATGGGAAAAATACAAAAATATATACACCAGGTTTAGGGTAGACTAATTGTACAATAAAGTGCAACATCTCAAGGGTAAATTGCGTAGTTGGTCCAATACGTAGCCCAAAGTCATGGGCTCATGAACTAGTGTATGTAAGGCATGTAGCCCAAACCTCTAATTCATGCTGACCCACACTTTAGACAGGAAAAAAGTCAACGCACGTGACATCCTCAAATGAACCGTTACAGTGTCACGTGACAACTCTCCCAAAAATTTGAATTCAAATTCAGCGGACAATTATATCATTTTCTTTTGGTCCATTTAATAAAATAACCTTATTTTAAACAAAAAAAATTCAAAATCCTCAGAAATCGAGCACTCATTTCATTATTTTTCCCTTCAAAACTTTTTTTCAAATTCAATTTCAAATATCACACTTTCTCTCTCTCAAATTCGCCGTTTTACCCCCTTTTTCTCTCTCCTCTTTTAGCTCACAAATTAAAAAAAAATCCCCAAATTTTCGATGCTCATTTCCTTAATCACGGTACCAAATTTGCCCTAATTTTGTTAATACCCGCAAATTAGCTTTGATTTCTAGGGTTTACATTGATTGATCTCAATTTTTTTGTCGCGAATTAATGGAGAATAACGGCGATTCAAAGAATTCTTCAACACACGACAAAGAATGTGTTCGTGTTGCTGTAAATGTTCGTCCATTAATAACTTCAGAGCTTCTTCTTGGTTGCACAGATTGTATTACCGTTTTCCCCGGTGAACCTCAGGTAATTCTAAAACTTTATTATTTTTTTCCTTTTTTTTTTGTTTTTGTTTAGGTTTTTGATTTCATTTGTTAATTGAAATTAGGGTTGAAAGTTTTTTAATTTATTAATTTTTTTGATTATTGTATGAAATGTGAAAATAGGTGCAAATTGGTTCGCATTCATTTACATTTGATCATGTTTTCGGCAATGGAGCAACTCAGTGTTCGAGAATCTTCGACGAATGCGTTGGTCCGCTCGTCGAAGCTCTGTTCAAGGGTTACAATGGAACAGTGCTTGCTTATGGACAGGTTAGTTTTTTTTTTTATTTTTTTCCTCGGTTTCTTATTATTTGCACGATTTGATATAAAGTATAGGAAAAATGTCAGGAGGTAGTAATCATACCGATTCGATATAAAGTAAAGAGGAAAAATGTCCGAAGGTAGTAATTATAATTAAGCTAATTTTCATCTTCCATTGTTTGATTGTGCACAATTTTTAGTCTAATTTGATTATTATATGTGAATGATACGAAAAAAGACGGGGTCAGGAAAAACGTATACAATGGGAACAAATTACAACGGGGAAGACAATGCTCGTGGTATAATCCCTCAAGTAATGCAAACGATTTATTCTCGAGTCGAGTCCATGAGTGGATCAACCGAGTTCCTAATTCGAGTGTCGTTTATTGAGGTAAACTTAGTGTAACAATGTGTTCTTGTTCGATTTTGTTTCGAGTATAAAGGATCATGTTGATGTTGATAGTAAGTAATGTATGTGAAATTTTGTCAGATTTTTAAAGAGGAGGTGTTTGATTTACTTGATTTAAACACGAGTGTGACATCTAAAGGAGAAGCAGGGAAGGCTAGTGGGCCCGCGAGAGTTCCCATTCAAATTAGGGAAACGGTTAATGGTGGCATTACACTAGCTGGTGTAACCGAGGCAGAGGTGAGGTCGAAAGAAGAGATGGCTTCGTACTTGACTAGGGGCTCGGTGGCTCGTGCTACTGGAAGCACTAACATGAATAGCCAATCAAGGTACTTGAACAATGTACATTATTGAAATTCCTAATTCGAAAATTATGTTAACTATCTAATTGATTTGCTTCCAATTAATTTTGCTCAAAACTTGTTTTAATGTAATTTAATATAATGTGTTAATAATTTTGTATTCTCAGAAGCTTTGTTGTTTGTTTCTTTGTAATAATGATATAGTGATGTTTCTTATAAAATGTTTACCTCTTCTTTCAGTCGTTCGCATGCGATTTTCACAATATCTATGGAGCAAAAGAAGATAGCTCAATGTTCAGGAGGGTCAAATGTTGATGCCACTGACGATATATTGAGCGCGAAGCTTCATCTGGTTGACCTTGCAGGTTCCGAGAGAGCCAAAAGGACCGGAGCTGATGGGATGCGGTTGAAAGAAGGTGATTTACTTGGATTGTTATATGTTTGTAATGTGATTAAAATGTCTTAATGATGTTAGAATTATAGGCAGAATATTTGTGATGAAGTGAGCAAAGGGAGAGAGTGATTTGCTTGAATCTCTTGTTATGTCATTTGTTAAGCATATGTATCATTATATTACTTGGTTTATATTCATAATGCATGAATGTCAATGAAACATACTTCAATAGACTTCCTTGTCTATTTCAAGTATTCTTACACACAGAAGAATTCTTTTGGTACTTTGCTTCTCATGCCTTTTTTGCTTTGTTAGCCGTCGTAAGTTTTGGAAAAATTGTTTCCTTCACCGCATTGTGTATGAGTTATAATAATGCCTTTGCACCCGTCATCCTTTTCTCCTCAAGTTGCTTTCTTTGGGTGTCATTTAGGCTAATTTCATTTTCATATTCCTTGTATCGTCTGTTGACTTAACTTCATAGTCCATATGATCTTACCATTGTCTTCATTTTATTTTCCCAAAAATCATTTTTTTCTGCCCAAAAATTGGTTTCCAAAGTTACATTGTTGGCCATTTTAATTCATATTATGATTGGACTAAATGTGTACTGTGTATTATAAATTTTAATGGAGGCTTCAACATTTTGTGGCTCTGTTACCAAATATGATAGAATTATAGGTGGAAGCAATAGTGGGTCAAATATTTTTATAGATTATATGAGATGAAGTGAGCAAAGAGAAAGATTGCTTCAATTTTTTCATTGTCTGGATACATACATGAACGCGTTTAACACTATAGCCTACTAGAGTACAGCATGAATTTTGGTGAAACATAATTCAACTGAATTTCTCGACTAATTCTAGAATTCTCTTATTTCTTGGACTATAACTTAGTAGATCTTGTAACAAATAGTTTGCTTTTCTTTCATTTTCTGGTTTAGGTATTCACATAAATAAAGGATTACTCTCACTTGGGAATGTCATCAGTGCGCTGGGTGATGAAAAAAAGAGGAAGGAAGGGGGGCATGTACCCTATCGTGATAGTAAACTCACCCGTCTACTGCAGGTACATGTTATAGTTTGTATATATTCTAATATCAATTGTTTATGTTGATCCTATATTTTTATGTTTACAAGTTTAACATTATTTTTGTTTTGTTTACTTATTAGGATTCTTTGGGAGGAAATAGCAAAACTGTAATGATTGGTATGGTCGTCTGCTTTTGCATATTTGTTAAAAATTCTTTTTTATATTGGACATAACCAATGCATCACTTTCTTGTTATTCTTACTCTGCTTCTATTTTCCAGCGTGTGTTAGCCCTGCTGACACAAATGCAGAGGAGACTCTCAACACACTGAAGTATGCTAATCGAGCTCGCAATATTCAGAACAAGGCAGTTGTAAGTTCTTGTTTCCTCGTCTCCCTGGCTCCCCCTCCCCCTTTTTCTTTTTTGTCATGCTAGAGTCTCTTTTCACTTTTCTTTCATCTTGCAGATAAATCGTGATCCAATTGCAGCTCAGATGCAAAAGATGCGCAGTCAAATTGAGCAGCTTCAGACAGAGCTGCTTTATTATCGTGGTGATTCGAGTGTATCTTTTGATGAAGTTCAGGTACCTCACTAAACAGAAACATTTCAAAGGCTTGTACACTATTGTTCATTCTATGCTAATTCACTCTCTTTGTGTGGCTAGAGTTTGAAGCATAAAATATCGTTGCTTGAAGCTGCCAATGCTGAGCTTGAACAACAACTTCAGGAGCGAAGTATTAGTTGTGAGCATTTACGTCAACGTGCCCTTGAAGCTCAGGTATGTGGGGAATGTAATACTTATAAAGTGAAGCATTTTTTGTTTTTTGTCATGTTGTTGATGTAAGTTCTGTTATTCAGATTGAGAAGGACCAACTGATAATGAAAATTGAAGCAGCAAGGAATGGAAAGTCTTGGGATGAGATTGAATCTTTGGGGAGTCAGGTATGTACCTCTGATTATACTTTGATGCAATTCACAATGAGCTAATATCAAGCATGGATTTCGCCTAATGAGAGACATTAAAATGTCACAGGAAATTGATTTGGTCAAGAGTTATGTGTTGAAAATTCAAGAATTAGAGCAAGAGTTGATTCGTCTACAACATTTGAATAGCACAAAGCGAGATGAATTTGCTGATGCCTTTGACTCAGATGATGAAGTTCAACCCTCAAAAAACGCTAACCTAGCTAATCTCAGTGAGATTTCATCTGTTTCTGATACAAATGAGATGCCAGGTAAGTTGTATTGAGTTTCACGTTTTTACATTTTCAATTTTGTCTTCTAAAGCTGTACATTTACAACAAATCAACAATAATAATCTTTTCATGTGTTTTTTACCCCTTTAGGTGATGATATTGAAGAGAAGGAGCTAGAGCATTCCTCACTACAGGAAAGATTAGACATGGAACTAAAAGAATTAGACAAGAAACTTCAGCAAAAGGAGGTATATATGTCTGCATCTATGTATCTATACTTTTCTTTGTTCAGCATCCACTATAATTATGTAGTTTTCTTTGCTCTAATGTTATGTTTGCTAATGCTTAATAGGCTGAGATGAAGCGGTTCTCTGGCTCTGATTCATCTGTTCTGAAACAACATTATGAGAAAAAAGTTCATGAATTGGAGCATGAAAAGAAGGTGTTACATGTAAGTAAAGAAAACTTATTTTTGTTTTCATTTTGAAGTTTAGTTTTTCTTAGTCCTCATATGTTTGCAGAAAGAAATTGAAGAATTGAGGCATAAACTTGGGAATATATCGTCTACCTCTGATGATGGTGCTCAAAGACTTAAGGAAGAATACATTCAGAAGCTAAATGTTCTTGAAGCACAGGTCAGTTTATTTTATTTTAAATTTTTTTATAGCAATCGTTACAGTTTCAATGAGTTTTTGTGGACTTAAAAATCTCTGTTTCAGGTTTCGGATTTAAAAAAGAAACAAGAAGCTCAAGCTCAAATTTTGAGACAGAAACAGAAAAGTGATGATGCAGCTAAAAGGTTGCAGGATGAGATACAACGTATTAAATCTCAGAAGGTCAATTGATACTCTATATATTTATGTTTTTTTTTTTTAAATTTATTTTTCTTCCAGGGGTTGAATGTAGTGGAGATCTTAAGTTCCTATATATCTCTAAGAAATTCATTGATTGTTGATTTTCTATTGCTTTTTTTTTCCTTCCCATTTGTCTTTATTGAAATTGCACTTGAAACAGGTTCAACTGCAACATAAGATTAAGCAAGAGTCCGAACAATTTAGGTTGTGGAAGGCAATGCGGGAAAAGGAAGTTCTTCAGGTATATAGGTTATTGATCTATTTAAAATTCAGTTTTTCTTAGGAAATTACATAGTGTAGAATGAGTAGCTGCCTGATTTTTGTTTTATTGCTTTTTACTCAACATGATTGAAAATTAGTTGAAGGGTTTTGTTGGTTTTCAACTATGAACATTGGGGAATTTTCGATCCATTGTGGTCATTTGACTTCATGTTGACAACAATAAATCTAGTAATGATTAGTTTGCTCAATTTCTCCAACGAATAAATATATATTCCATTTTTGAATACCTTCCTTTCGGGGGATGTTGCATTTAATTTGTTCAATGGTGGGCTGGTGGTTTGTGACTTTTAAAGAATGATAAAGATTTTTTTGTTGTTCAATGCTGGTTTGTAATTTTTTTTTTTGACATTTTTGTCCACAGCTTAAGAAAGAGGGAAGGAGGAATGAGTATGAGATGCACAAATTGTTGGCATTGAATCAAAGACAAAAGATGGTAACTTTAACTTCATCCCTCTGCATGGATTGGGAGTTCCTCGCTGATGTATATGTCTATGTCAGGTCCTACAACGTAAGACTGAAGAGGCATCGATGGCAACTAAAAGGCTAAAGGAACTACTGGAGTCTAGAAAGGCTGCTTCTCGGGACATCTCTGGTGGGTGAATAGATTTCGAGTATCATAATTTATACCTATAATTTACTAGTATACTAAGTTGTTTTCATCCCTGTTCATATCACCCAGGTGCTGCTAATGGCAATGGTCCTGGAGCTCAGGTACACTTGAGCTGTCTGTCATGATATTAGTTTAGTTATGGGTTTCTTCTGATCTTTTTATTCATGCTGCCCCATTTTTCTGTTGTTAAGGCATTAATGCAAGGTATAGAGCATGAGCTTGAAGTTACTGTACGAGTACATGAAGTTCGTTCGCAATATGAGCGCCAAATGGAAGAGTAAGTTGCTATATTTTTTTCCAATCATGTGTGGCAAATTTTGTTGGCATCTAATTGAAGGTCATGCCAGTTGATTACAGTCTTCAAATATACTGATGTTGCACTGATGTTGTATGATATCATTATGGACTCTAGAAATCATGACAATGTAGAATTCTGTATGGTGTGTGTTCTTTGTGTTGTTTAGTTCATTGGTAAGGAATTAAGCCAAGAAAAGTGGAATATTGTTTGTTGATCATGATTTCTTGACACTTTTTTAGTGGTCTTTAATTGATTTTGGTTCCTAAGATGGGTTAACATAGGGTATTCACTATGTTGCAATTAACACGTAACTACACTAGATTATGCCAGTTTTTTCTGATATCTGATTAATGTTAATCACTAATTCACTATGATAAGAGAGTTTTTATGCAAGTTAGATCTGGCTTTTTATAAATGGTAGTGAGTGAGTGATGCCTGTATATATGTTGTTCTAATCTTGATTGCCCAATATAGATTCCATTTTTGGTACTATTGACCTGAGCAAACTTAACAGGAGAACCAAGATGGCACAGGAGATAGCAAAGCTGAAGGAAGAAGCAGAACTGATAAAGCAGAATAATTTGAGGTGCTGCATACTATTATTTTTCTTTCAAATTTTGAATCTGTTTTTGCCATAATTTTTCAGCCATTTTATGCAACACTCCAATTATTGATACATAATTTGATGCAGCGAATGCCCTGACACGATGTCCCCTGGTGCAAGAAACTCCAGGATCTTTGCACTTGAAAATATGCTTTCAACCTCTTCTAGCACCTTAGTTTCAATGGCTTCTCAACTATCAGAGGCAGAAGAACGTGAACGTGTTTTTAGTGGGAGAGGACGTTGGAACCAAGTTCGATCTCTTGCTGAAGCAAAAAATTTGATGAATTATCTATTTAATTTGGCTTCATCCTCCAGGTATTGATTCCTCTAATGGTACTATTACCCTCCTAAAGTTGGAAGTGGTTGAGAGTTGCACTTTGTTTTGGTTGTTATACCCTTTTTTTTACATGGGTTTGTGAACTGCTGGTTTGATAGAAAGTGTGTTGTGTGCTCGGGGAAATTACATTTTGGTAAAAACTGAGTACTCTCTATTACATTTACAATTACAGAATATCATCTTTCTTGTGTCAAATTTGAGCAGAGAGTAATTTCTTTTTGATGTTTTTTCTTGTAGATGCATGGTACGTGATAGGGAACTTGATTGTCGAGAGAAAGACTCTGAGATAAAGGACTTGAAGGAGAAAGTAGTCAAGCTCAACGGTTGTGTTAGACAATTAGAAAAGCAAAAATCAGAACTCACGCAGCAGATGCAGCAGGTACAAAGGCTACATACCCGAACATATGATTTGCGGCAGGTAAATTTGCTTAATTTTTTTTGGTGATGTGTTCGTTTGTGATTCTTCTTCTTGATTCATGTCTAGCTAGCTCCATATTATTTTTGGACTAAGGTTTTGATGTTGTTGTCATACATTTGGCTTTTCATATGTCGATACATTTTGTAGCTCACTGTTTCGTAATTGATTTTAGGGTCCTAGGAGTTTTGGATCTTTCAAGTTTGATAACACCGAGGACATGGATACATCTGAGTCCGAGCATTCTCACTCTGATGGTGATTCTGCTGATGATGAGTGGGTACATCCCATGTTTATAGCAAAGAAGAGGAACTCTAGGAAGGGAGGCCGATCAGGTTCTGAATCCCAATCATTGGACACTGATGGTGTTGAAAGTATAAAAAAAGAAGGTTCAGGAGAAGTTGTTAGTTCCGTGAAGGAGAACTCAACAACTGTTAGTTCTGTGAAAGAGAACTCAACAAGTGCTACTTGCTGTTCATGTAGTAAACAGTCATTTTGCAAGACGATGAAGTGTGAATGTCGATATTCTGGGGGAAGCTGCTCAGTATCATGTGGTTGCTCCTCTAACAAGTGCAGTAATAGAGAAGGTCAACAGCTTGAAGTTGAGCATGATCACGATCTTGCCTCCCAAGGTGCATCACTTCTTCAGAGTGCATTAGCTGAGCATATGCCCACTGAACAACAAGAAGAAAATGGTGCTAGAAGGAAACCTCTGGCTGATATTGGGAATACAGCCGTATGTGACATTCTTTACACATTTCCTGTCTGCTTATCTCCTTTGACTATATGTGTTGTCATTTTCATTGTTATATCTAATCTGTTGCAGGGAAAATCAAATGCACCAAGAACATTACAGCGGAAAAAATGGCGGAAATCCAGTATCCAGCTTGTTCCCGCAACGCCAGCTCCATCACAAGCTGAAAATATAGTGCAACCAGAAAAGGTGGATAACAGTGTGGTTGACAATATAGAAGCAGGTAAGAAGGCAGAGGGCAGCAGTACAACCGAAGTAAACATTCCTTTGAAGTTACCTAGGGCCATGCGAACTGCTACCTCAAACAGCAGCAACCTTTTGAGAGTTAGGAACTCTGAACATGGTGAAGAACCTGTTGTGCATAAGGACTCTGGTGAACCTGCTCGGAGAAGTCCTTTACGGAGGCAAAAGAAAACTGAGGAAAAAGAAAATTTCGGCCATTAAGGTTATGCTGCTTTTCTCCTAACTTAATTCTCTGTACAAGTGTGCCTTAGAGCTTTCCGGATATGATGGCGCGACAAGATTGTTTATATTGGGAAAAGTTTGGAAGAGGATCAATTGCTCCTCAAATGATTGGAATTCTTTTGTTTATCTCTTGAAAAGGCTCCTTCTGCGAGTTGAATCAAAAGTAATTTGTACTATGGTAGTTTTTCTATTTTTAATTTTAACTGCCAAAGTGTGTGTGACCTTCAAATTGTGGTTTATCAAGAAGGAAAAAGCACTTTCTTTGGAGCTTTTACTCTTTTAGTGTGCTCACTGCTGTTGTATGTAAGAGGCTAATCAAAAGGAACAATGAAAGGAGATTACTTGTTTCATAAATTTCACTCGATCAAGAATCTGAGTTTCCACTTTTCTCACTTGTACTCGGTATTTTCATTTTGTGAGCGATAGTAGATTAACAGATGGTGATTATGGATGTTGTAATGTACGCTACACCAATTTCAGTTTAATGATCAGTAAGATGGACACAAATGCAGTTGAGATCAAATGAGCAATGTTTAAGTTCAAAATCTTGAACTTTTCTTTGTTCAATATAGATTGTATTATTCACTCACAAACTCGATCAGTTAACGGACATTCAAAAGGCTGTTAGTTTATTTTAAGTGCTAACACCCTTATAAAGAAAATTGTTAAATGATGCTCATGAATGTTAGAATATACATTTTGAACTGGCTCAAAGTTACAGCAACTTACATGGTTTGATGATGACCGAATTACTCATATTGATCAAATAATAATTCATGCATGTGTACAGTATGCAGTAAAACTCTGCTATGTTTTTCGAGAAAGCAGGAGTTCGACCTTCTTAAACATTATACCAAAATTCAAAGCAAGAGTTTTATCGATTGTGTTGCAAAGTTGCTAGGTAAAAGTTACAGTCTCCTTCTGTATAGTAGATCCATCTGTCCATTACCATGACTTAAATTTCCCATAATGAGTCCATTACTCCATTTATTGATGGAAAGTGGCTATGTAATAGCTTTGCTAGCACTACTGCTCCTGATTACTTTTCAGCAAGACCGAGTTTGTGACCTCTCTTTAGAATATTTCTTAAAGCACTAAAACCGCCCATTGTATGTTGGCTTCAAATAAAGAAAACTAAGGAGGGATATCATAGCAATTTTGGCACTGTATTAACTACAAATCATGGTTTAAACAAGGCAGAAGCACTGAGGACTTTGATGGCTATTGATTTGAGATTTTAAGCAATTGTGGTTTTCGATGAGTTGTTTTTCAAGAAAGGAGCATGTACTCTAGACTCAAGATCTTTGAGTTTGCCCAGTGTTGTATGCAAGAGGCTATTCTAAAGGCAGCACGTCTGAAAGAAGAGATCATCTGTTTTAATGTTCACACAAGAATGTACTTGAGTTTCAATAGAAAAAAATCTTCATTTTTTGTGTGAAAGATAGGGATATTACTGATCTAACAATTGTATGGCTTATGATGACTGATTTAATCAGGACTAATCAGTCAGTGAATGTGGTTCGCAAACGCAGTGACAAAGCGACATGACTGAGCTAAGAAATAGAATGTTTTAAGGAGACAAAGAAGTGAGAAAGGAGTGGTCTTTTGATTGAATCATAGGACATATAAAGTTATTAACTACAACCCACTTTACACACCTTAAAATACAAACAACTGTAATTTGTAAGCGATAAACACATATCTTCATCTTCATTCCACACATACAACGATACAAGCAAATGGCCGGGTTGGCAAATTAAATGGCAAGATGGTAATGTTAATATGTAACAACCCATATCTATAACAACTAAAAGTCGAATTACATCAATCCCCTTTTTTTGTCCTTGTATACGTAGTAATATTTAACACAACTTAATTAACCTATATATGGTTTTTCATGAACTACTATAATAATTAATAAGAGCGAATTTCATACTGTAAAATTCAATTCCCCCCACGCTTCACTGATCTTTTGTGCTAAATCAATTTGTTTCTTCATCTCTTGAAGGCGGCATAGCTTGTCAAGAATTGAAGCATATGGCATCATCACATAGTGACCATCGTCTAACACTGCCTGCATCCAACAAGCTGGAAGAACCAATTAACACGACCTCATTAGTACTCTTCCATGGTTAATATAATTATTTGATAATTAATGTACAGTTTCACTACTACAAAGATTAATTCCACCCTTTTTAAGTTTTATTAGCAATATTGTTCTTTATTTGTCAAAACAATGATCAGCAAATGTACTTTTAAATTGTTCGATATATAAATATATATAACTAAACAGTACTTCAAGGCAATAATACTAATATGATACAAATTAAGGTCAAACAATGTCCTAACTTATGAACTAATTTCAAGTTCTTAGTAAATGATCAAGAATGAAAGAGTACGTAAATGGAAAATATAACCTTATAACTTTTCATGGTTAATTGATATAGACTAAACTATTCACACACAAAGCCAACGCCTGCTGCCAAGTGTGTGACAAAATCATACAAGTATATCTGATGCGAAAATAGCTTCCTTTTGACATATAAATCAATTCAATCATCAAGTTTTATCCGGGATAATATTGGCAAAAATATGTCACACGACAAGGTACATAAGGCTACTTATATTAAATAAGCACCTAGCTATTGGAGAGTACACAAGGGATTCAATAGGCTACATAAGCTTAACATATACTTGAATATATAATAAGCAGAAACCAAAGTAGAAGAATAAAAGAAACAAGTAGTAGCAGCAACAAATCAAAAGTAAGCTCAGCAATTCAAGGTGTAGGTACTTGTTGGATGTTTTAAAAGAGTTAAGTGGTAACATGAATGGAATGTTATCTTAGAAAGAACCTGTTGCCATTGATCGACATTGATTGTGAGCGTGCATCAGTTGAATTTGCAGAACACCTTCAATAAAGGAAAAACAAATTGATTAATTTTTTATGCAAGTATTATTACTTATAATTTTGAAAAAAAAGTACGTAGTAATTCTTAATAAAGACTACTTAAAAATTTAAGAGTACGTATGTATTCAACTCAATATAGCTAGAGTAAGTATTGAACAATCTCATTGTCGACGAGAATGAAGAGAATATGCTCGATATTGGGCCAATGAGATTCAGGTCCAATATTATGTTTGTCGCATCTTTCTTTCAACAGCGGACAGTTAACAATCTCAGGAAGTCGTAATTTGGAGAGACGCAGCATGGCCTGTTTTGAAGGCAGATATTTCAACTCCTTGCATTCCCGTAACCTCAATTCCTGAAGACAGTAGAGGTTGCCTATCCAATCCGGAAGTACTTCCAACTCATCAAATTTTCAGATTCTCAATTCTTGAAGGGTAGAAGAAGAAAAGAGGAGTTGAAGTTGTTGAGGCAGATACTTTACTGTTGGACATGAACGTAATACCACCCTCCTTAGTAAGAGCGGAAGTGAATGGGTTGATGATTTGCTTTCAGATACATAATTTATGATTTCTTCTTCATCTTTAAACCCGCCAATTGCCAACCACTTTAAACTGTGCAGTTTCGGTAACGATTGTGCCCCCACTGTCGTTGACCAATGCTAACGCCTCAAGCTTCTGCAGTTTGCTTAAATCTAGCACATCACCCTGTGTTTTTATTATCAGCAAATCCTTCAATGATGAGCAATTTCCAATACCAATTGGAATACAACTAAGGGCTTGACATTCGTATATATGAAAAGACCTTAGAAAAGACATCATCGTCATCTCTTTAATGGGTAGTGACTTGACATTATTGTTACAACATCCTACATTCAACGTTTCCAGCTTACCATGCATGGCTGTATTTGATGATGTTCAAAGGGTTGAGTTCCACCAATATTATTAACTAACAGACGCTTTAGGGTTGGGCCGGAAGTGCGAAGCTGTTACTCTTTACAGTTTTGGACAGTCCACTATTTCAAGTTGCTCAAGGACAGGGAATGCACATGTGGCTGCAGCACCAATTGCCATCCAAGTGGTCAGGTTCATCCCAAGATAAGTATTATTATCAGTGGTGGTGTTGTTGATGTTGCTTTCATCATGATAAAATTCATTCCCTATACTTTCCAATTCCATGAAACTCACTAGATACAAAGTCTCAAGTAAAGGCAATTGCCCAAGGGTGGGAAGTTGTTTACATCTCTCGCAATTAATTATTGTCACACGAATCAGGTTATTCAATGTCCTTATCCAACTAGGAAACTTTTCACCTATGAATCCCTTTACTTCAAATGCTTTAATGTTTGGGTGCGGCTTAAGACTATCTAATACATCCTCATCAATATTATTCATCATCACATTGTTGTTACTTCCTTCTCTACGACTCCATTCTAAACTTAATATTGATATTCCACCCTTGCTCCCAATGCTAGCTTTTCTTGCTTCATCCTTGCTCTTCACATGCTCTACACCTGAGATATTCACTCTACCCTTGATTTGATTCAACCACTCTAATTCATCAATTGTCCATCCTTCATCTCCATCACTCAACCTTAGACTAGGTAAAGTTTGGAGGTTGGTTAAGAACCTAAGGCCGCCTCTTGATGCTGACAAGTAAGTGTCCTCGTAGGTAATGCATCTTAATTTTTCCAATTTATACAACTCTTTAGGTAGCTCTCTCAAATCACGATTTCCATTGGGCATTATAGTTTGGAGTTGGTAAAGTTTACAAATTGACTCCGGTAGTGTGTTGATATTATTATAACTCACATCAAGGTACCTTAAATGCACAAGTTTCCCAATATCATTAGGAATATTACTTAGGCCTAGACGATTCAAAATTAATACTCGCATGTATTGTGCGTGCACAAATGACTGAATTCCAATTCGGCATACTTCCCCAACAAAACATTGTCCTTAACTTACTTATTGCCACTTCTTCAGGAAATTCTAGTGTTGTTTTGACTTGTTCAAGATTGATTATAGCAACATGTCGAACACAAGATTGTGAAACTTCCTTTGGCAGGGAACCCAGTTTCCACAATAACATATCCCTTTTTGAAACGAAGGCTGCAAGATCATGCACTAAGTCGTGCATTTTGTACAATTTTGTATCACTTAAACCACTTAGGAAAGTGTCATCGTAAAAGCCAATGTCAACTTTTTCCTCATGTAAGAAAGAATTATTGAGCAAAACATCTAAATGATTCTCACCAAAAACTTCTGCATTGGAGTCAGGGAGGAAGCCTTGAGCCATCCAAAGTGATATATAGTTAGTCTTCGGTAGACTGGTATCTTTAGGAAAAATAGCACAAGCAGCAAAACATTGCTTCACCGACACAGATTGTAAATGATTGAAGCTCAAAAGCAACGATGGCAAGATAGTATTATCATCATTGTGTGCCAACTCCCACAATTCGCTCTTCAATATCTGTTCCCATTCATAAGGACAGTTCGTGTAGCTCCCATTACTTTGATTGCCAAAGGAACACCAACACATTTACGGACAATACTTTTCCCAACGCCCTCAAAATCAGAAATATTTTGACATGACTTGGGATCAAAAGCTTTCTGCTGCAAAAGAGCCCAACCATCTTCATTCGATAATCCCTCCAAGCTAAGTGTATCGACAACTCCTGCTTTTTGTACAACTTTGTTGTAATCACGGGTGGTAATTACAACTACACTTTTTGATGGATCACCAAATTTTTGCAAAGCATTNGATTCAACCACTCTAATTCATCAATTGTCCATCCTTCATCTCCATCACTCAACCTTAGACTAGGTAAAGTTTGGAGGTTGGTTAAGAACCTAAGGCCGCCTCTTGATGCTGACAAGTAAGTGTCCTCGTAGGTAATGCATCTTAATTTTTCCAATTTATACAACTCTTTAGGTAGCTCTCTCAAATCACGATTTCCATTGGGCATTATAGTTTGGAGTTGGTAAAGTTTACAAATTGACTCCGGTAGTGTGTTGATATTATTATAACTCACATCAAGGTACCTTAAATGCACAAGTTTCCCAATATCATTAGGAATATTACTTAGGCCTAGACGATTCAAAATTAATACTCGCATGTATTGTGCGTGCACAAATGACTGAATTCCAATTCGGCATACTTCCCCAACAAAACATTGTCCTTAACTTACTTATTGCCACTTCTTCAGGAAATTCTAGTGTTGTTTTGACTTGTTCAAGATTGATTATAGCAACATGTCGAACACAAGATTGTGAAACTTCCTTTGGCAGGGAACCCAGTTTCCACAATAACATATCCCTTTTTGAAACGAAGGCTGCAAGATCATGCACTAAGTCGTGCATTTTGTACAATTTTGTATCACTTAAACCACTTAGGAAAGTGTCATCGTAAAAGCCAATGTCAACTTTTTCCTCATGTAAGAAAGAATTATTGAGCAAAACATCTAAATGATTCTCACCAAAAACTTCTGCATTGGAGTCAGGGAGGAAGCCTTGAGCCATCCAAAGTGATATATAGTTAGTCTTCGGTAGACTGGTATCTTTAGGAAAAATAGCACAAGCAGCAAAACATTGCTTCACCGACACAGATTGTAAATGATTGAAGCTCAAAAGCAACGATGGCAAGATAGTATTATCATCATTGTGTGCCAACTCCCACAATTCGCTCTTCAATATCTGTTCCCATTCATAAGGACAGTTCGTGTAGCTCCCATTACTTTGATTGCCAAAGGAACACCAACACATTTACGGACAATACTTTTCCCAACGCCCTCAAAATCAGAAATATTTTGACATGACTTGGGATCAAAAGCTTTCTGCTGCAAAAGAGCCCAACCATCTTCATTCGATAATCCCTCCAAGCTAAGTGTATCGACAACTCCTGCTTTTTGTACAACTTTGTTGTAATCACGGGTGGTAATTACAACTACACTTTTTGATGGATCACCAAATTTTTGCAAAGCATTTCTTAAGGAATCCCATAACTCCTGACTCTTTTCCCATACATCATCAAGAATGAGTAGAAAATTATCTCCCTTTAACACTTCTCGAAGATTATCTGTAATCGCTCCGGTGTTAGACAACTTAGTAATGTCAAGTTTCCCTGAAGTTAGTGATCGGATCATCTCTTTCAAAATTCTTTCAATATTAAAATCTTCGGAAACAGTTATCCAAATTCTTTGCTTCTTAAAATGTTTGTCAACTTCTTCGTGATCAAATAGACGCCTCGCCAAAGTGGTCTTCCCAACACCTATTATAAGACATCAGTAAGATTATAGGAGATTGATCGATTTAGGCTCCGTTTGGTAGGGTATATAACGTTTAATATTAACATGTAAAATTTGGGATGAAAAATTATTTTCCACTATGTTAAAAACATTTTCATCAAAATTGGGAAGAAAACATTTGCTACCACACTTGGAAGGAAAACATTCTTCCTCACAAGTGAAGTAATTAATATTCCATTTAACCAAACAATGAATATGCTTAAAATGTTTACATACAACCAAACAACGGAAATTTTTCATGAAAATATATTTTCCAACGTGAAAGATTTTTCATGGAAAACTATTTTCATCCGAAAATGTTTTACACCATACCAAATTAACCCTTAATGTAACTTTCTAATAACCTATTGCTAATGTCGTACATTATCTGAGGTTTTCCTTAATTTATTCTTTGGTTTTTCTAAGTTATACCCCTAAGGATTTAATTTTTTTTAAGTGTGTTCTAAAGTTTTATTTTTTCTGAGGTATACCCCTATACTAATTATTTTTTATCAGTATAAACCTCCCTGTTAACCGTCCATTGCAAGGTAATAATTAATAAAGCCAAAACAGAGGATATTAAGCTCTCAACAACAATCCTTAATATTTAACTAACAAGTACATGAACAAATTCATCCATTTTCTTTGAGACATTTGGTCAAACATCTTCAATGCAATGATTCAAACACTGTAACACGATACTAACAACTCAACCAATCAACCTCAACAACTATGTTAGGCAACGAATTGATTTGTAGCCTCAAACCTGATTATAGCTTTGAATCAAGATGAAGGCTAGGGTTTTGGAAAAATTTATCAAGCTTTAAATTTTTTCACGTTATTTAAAGTTAATGGGTGTTGGAGTAAGGAATTGGTGAGGTGATGATAATAGATGTGTGAATATTGATAATTTCATCATTGTTGATTCGATGGTGATGAGTATGTGTGTATTTGATAAGCAAACAACACAGATTTACTTTTATATGGTAAATGTTACTAAGAGGCCGGAGAAACAAATAGTAAACGGAAAACATAAGTTACTAATCCAAAATGTAAAGGTTAATAGTAATAAAAAATAAATAGTTTAGGAGTATACCTGAGAAAAAATAAAACTTTCTTAGTAAAGTGAAAATTACGGGGGTATAACTTAGAAAAAAATTGCATTTATTAAACGGCTTTAACGTAAAACCTAACGTCTGTTAGGAAAAAAATTTAGGTAGGATACTGCTAATTAAAAATTATTAGTTGAGGGGCACAGGTGAGAAAAAAAGTTATGGGGCACACCTTAAAAAAACAAAAACCTTGAGGTCATAACTTAGAAAAACCCAGGAATAAAAGAATATGCCTAACGTAGAATCTTAAAGAATAAAGTGATGTAGATGGAGTAACAAATACGGAGTATTAAAATACTTTGGGGAAGCTTATTAAACCAAAATACACCGATATACTTAATGAGAATTTTTTTGAGATAAACCGTTTTAAAAAGTTTATTTAATCTATGAGATGAAATCTTACTCCTTACTATGAGACCCTATCTTTTAAAGCTGAAATATATTGAACTGAAAGTAAGCTAGAATACACTCAGATAATAAGTCTGCTGTCACCTACATAGTAGATGAATCTTGCAACCATGACATTAACCATAACATTGTGATGGCTTGCAGGGTTCTTATTACTCAGATTACTGGTTTGAAGATTGAATATGCACCAAGAACCACAGACAAAGTTGCGGATCATCTGGCAAAACACTGCAGAAACAACTCCAACCAAGTCAACACCACTGATTCTTATACTACTGCCCCGGATTTTGTATCCCATGTATTAGCCGAAGAGTATATCTCTTGTAATCTTGCTTATTAGTTTGTCCCCTGCTTAGGCATCAAAAAAAAATGTAAGCTAGAAAAAATTGGGCCTAAAATCTAAATATATCTGTTACATGAAACCTTAGTGCTAATTTTTGATATTGACGAAGACTTTTTGGTGCCGTTTATTTAGGTGAAAAACACTTTTTATAGTATAATTTTCTAAGAAAAATAATTTTGAATTGAAAACATAAAAAACAAAAAACAAAACAAAACAAAAAAAACAACGGAGCCTTGGTCCCTTGGATTTGAGTATGAAGTATTATGATGAGTGAATTCTTCTCTAATTAATCTAGTTATTTACCCGCAAGCTCCGAAACCCTTTTAAATCCTAAGTACGTGACTGATTTATTTTATTTTTGATGCTAACTGATTTTATTTTTGATTACTGATTCTTTCATGTTTACTTTGGTTTTTTCAAAAGTTCAAGCTAAGATTAACTTATTGGTTAGTCAATGGCGTCCAAATTAAAGGAAATTGAACATGGTGATCTTCTTCAAGCTAAAAAGAAAAATGAAAGAGAAATGGTTTGTTAGAGGAGTAATGATTTGTTTTTCCAACATATATTTGTATAATACGAGTTTTTATGGTTCAATTCAAGTGAAAGTGTTCAATTTTTTGAAGTCTTTTTGGATGTTTTTGAGGCGTCTGATGACTTTGATTCGCTTTAAAAATGCATGATTGAATTGTGACTTTCTAAATTTAAAATTTATTAAATTTCTTGCTTCTTGTTGTTCGATCAAGGTTTCTTCCACATATTTTTTGTTTTTTGAAACATGATTTCTCCCACAGATTAAATTGCCTACGTTGTTGTGAAATTAGAGAGAACGGGAAATTAAGTGCTTGTTTGGTTGCCCTAAATTATATGAGAATTCATAAATCACATAGTTTGTTGGTAGGAGAGTTGTTTGGCTGCCCTCCATTTCTTAAAATGTAGGTTTTGTAAAATCCATGGGAATTCCAAATACATACAAAATAGAAAAATTTAAAAACCCATCTCACCCTTGATATTACTTTTGGAATTCCAAATGCCTGTGTTTTTAAAATGCTTATAGGAATTCAATTCCCATGACAACTAAATGAGTACTAATTAAGAGAGTTAGTGTGCAATCAACAAGTCAAAGTCTTAATCCAGTAGTCAACACCGGAAGTTAATTAGCATTAAGGTTGAGAAGGAATTAGAAGCAAACGAGCAAAAACGAAGAGGAACGAAGTGAAAGAGTAGTGTGCCCGGGTCGAAGGGTATTGTGCCCATGTGGATGGCGTTTCGCCCGGGTCACCCGAGCGGGCCGCTCTGAGGTTCTTTTTGGCCTTTTTTCGACTTGTTTTGGGCTTTATTATAAATAGATTTTGTTCCTAGGCTAATTTACGTTCTTTTTAGCATATTTTCTAAATCCTAAACTCTACTTTTCTCTCTATAAGTTGTAGAATCCTTCAATCATTCATTCAATATAATTCCAGTTTTTCATGCAATTCTTCTTTTATTGTTAATTTATGTCCTTAATTTATACTTATGTTTTAGTTTATGTTTTTAGTATTAGTTTTAGTTAATTGTTTTAGATTTAGTTTTCAAGCCCTAGAATTTATGTTATTAATTTGTTTAGTTCATATTAATTAGTTTGTTAATTTGTTTAATTATGTTTTGTTATAAACTAGGGTTTTAGTAGAGAGTGTTTGTGGGGAGGAGAATTGATTTGTTTTCTTATTCAGTACCAAATATATATACAAGCTTAAACTAGGGTTTCCTGTAGAATAAACCCTAGTATCCAGAACATTCTAGATTATACCTAAGGGGTATAATGGACATCCATAAAATAATAATATTTTATAACACTCCCCCTTGGATGTCCATTATAAAACAAATATACATCATTTTATAATGCGCATGTGCAATGCTGCCTCATTAAAAACCTTAACAGGAAAACCCAGTGGGAAAAACCATAGCTAAGGGAAAAAGAGTACAGCGCGCATTGACTCCCCCTCATGATATCATCCGTTGAGATCCTTGAGATGACGCAACCCGATTTGATGAACTAATTTCTTGAATGTAGCAGTAGGAAGCGCCTTGGTAAATAGATCTGCTAAATTTTCACTTGAACGAATCTGTTGGACACTAATCTCACCATTCTTCTGAAGGTCATGGGTGAAGAAAAACTTTGGCGAAATATGCTTCGTCCTGTCACCTTTAATGTACCCTTCCTTGAGTTGTGCAATACAGGCTGCATTGTCTTCATATAATGTAGTCGGAGCTTGTTTTCCACATAAACGACCACAATCTTCTTGTATGTGCTGAATTAGAGACCTTAGCCATACACATTCTCGACTAGCCTCATGAATTGCTAAAATTTCTGCATGATTAGAAGAAGTAGCAGCAATGGTTTGTTTCATGGAACGCCAAGAGATTGCGGTACCACCATATGTAAATACATATCCAGTTTGTGATCGAGCAACATGAGGATCTGATAAATACCCTGCATCTGCAAAACCAACTAATTCTTCTTTGGAGGTGTTAGAAAAGAACAAACCTTTATCTTTCGTACCTTGTAGATAGCGAAATATATGCTTAACCCCATTCCAATGCCTTCGGGTAGGACATGAGCTAAACCTTGCTAATAGATTGATAGAGAATGATATGTCGGGTCTTGTGTGACTAGCAAGGTACATCAATGCTCCTATTGCACTTAGATATGGTACTTCAGGACCAAGAATCTCTTCATCATTTTCCCGAGGGCGAAAAGGATCTTTATCAACATCTAGTGATCTTACAACCATTGGGCTAGTTAACGGATGTGCTTTATCCATATAAAATCTTCTGAGCACCTTCTCTGTGTATGTAGTTTGATGCACAAGGATTCCTTCTTTTAGGTGCTCAATTTGTAGCCCTAAACAAAATTTTGTCTTACCAAGATCTTTCATTTCAAACTCTTTTTTCAAGTATTCCACTGTTATTGGAATCTCTTCTGGAGTTCCAATGATATTCAAATCATCAACATAGACAGCAATAATCACAAAACCTGACCCGAATTTCTTTATGAAAATACAAGGGCTAATAGGGTCATTTCTATAATCTTCTTTCAACAAATATTCACTAAGGCGATTGTACCACATACGCCCTGATTGTTTCAATCCATAAAGGGATCTATTTAACTTAATACAATGTTGTTCTCGAGAACGCGAACCAGTTGCTTCAGGCAACTTGAAACCTTCCGGGAGTTTCATGTATATATCACTATCAAGTGGGCCGTATAAGTAAGCTGTTACAACATCCATTAGTCGTAAATCAAGTCCATGTCTTACTGCCAGACTAATTAAGAATCTGAAAGTAGTTGCATCCACCACAGGAGAATATGTCTCCTCAAAATCAATACCAGGTCTTTGTGAGAATCCTTGTGCAACTAAACGTGCTTTGTGTCTCACAATTTCACCCTTTTCATTTCTTTTCCGCACAAAGACCCATTTATATCCCACTGGTTTTACACCTTCGGGTATACGAACTACTGGCCCAAATACTTCTCTCTTTGCAAGTGATTTCAATTCTGCATCAATTGCTTCTTTCCATTTTGGCCAATCATCTCTTTTCCTACATTCTTCAATGGACTTAGGCTCATGATCCTCTTTTTCATTCATAACATCAAGTGCTACATTATATGCAAACACATCATCGACGTCGATTTCATTTCGGTTCCAAGTTATTCTAGACATGACATAATCTGTTGAGATCTCTTCATTTTCAGGTACCTGAGGTTCTTCTAGAACACTATCATTTGTCATGTCTATGGTCTCTTCTGGAGATCCTTCATTTATTGCTTCCTCAATCTGGCCATTACTTATCATTGCTCCTTTTCTTTTCCGAGGATTCTTATCTTTGGAACCTACTGGTCTACCACGCTTCAGGCGTGCCTTAGACTCATGAGATTGTCCTTCAGGGACATCAATCTTGATAGGAGCATTTACAGCTGGTATATGTGACTTAGTTACTCTATTTAGGTCAGTAAATGCGTCTGGCAATTGATTTGCTAAGCTTTGTAAATTAATTATCTTTTGGACTTCCAATTCACATTGTTTAGTGCGAGGATCAAGGTGGTTTAATGATGATTCATTCCAACTAATTTCATTTTCCAGCTGCTTGTTCTCTCCCCCTAATGCTGGGAAAACTAACTCGTTAAAGTGACAATCTGCAAAACGAGCAGTAAATAGATCACCTGTTAATGGCTCTAGGTATCTAATTATTGATGGGGATTCAAACCCGACATATATGCCCAGCCTCCTTTGAGGACCCATCTTAGAGCGTTGTGGTGGAGCAATTGGAACATACACAGCACATCCGAAAATTCTTAGATGGGAAATATCTGGTTCCTGACCACAAACCAATTGTGATGGGGAGAATTTATGTTTACTGGTTGGCCTGATGCGAATTAGTGCTGCAGCATGTAAAATAGCATGTCCCCAAGTAGAAATCGGTAGATCCGACTTCATAAGTAATGGTCTAGCAATCAACTGAAGACGTTTAATTAGTGATTCTGCAAGACCATTTTGTGTATGAACATGTGCTACAGGATGTTCAACATTTATTCCAATAGCCATACAATAATCATTAAAAGCCTTTGAAGTAAATTCACCAGCATTATCCAGACGTATATTCTTAATAGGAAAATCTGGAAATTGTGCTCGTAATCTTATCAATTGAGCAAGTAACCTCGCAAACGCCAGGTTGCGGGTTGATAGTAAGGACACATGTGACCATCTAGTCGATGCATCGATTAAAACCATAAAATATCTAAATGGTCCACATGGTGGATGTATTGGTCCACATATGTCTCCTTGTATACGTTCAAGGAAAGAAATAGATTCATAATTTATTTTCGCTGGTGATGGCCGAATGATCAACTTACCTTGGGAGCAAGCAGCACAAGAATAATCATTTTGAAGAATCTGCTGGCTCTTCAAAGAATGTCCATGTGAATTTTCAATTATTTTTCGCATCATTGATGAACCGGGATGGCCTAACCGGTCATGCCAAACTATAAAGCTATCTGTAAACTTCTGGTTTACAATAGCATATGTCTCAATAACATTAATCTTTGTGTAGTACAAGCCAGTGGAGAGTGCAGATAATCTCTCCAAAACCTGCTTAGTGCCTTGGGTTATACTCGTAATTTGAAGGAATTCATTATTTCCTTCACTTATTGTCTCAATATGGTATCCGTTTTGACGGATATCTTTAAAACTCAATAAATTTCTTTGAGACTTAGGGGAGTACAAAGCATCAACAATTTCGAATTTTGTTCCCATAGGCATCAATATAGTTGCTCTTCCGGAGCCTTCAATAATGTTTGCACTACCGGATATAGTATTCACACTTATATTATTCATCATCAATTGAGAAAAATATCTCTTATTTTTAAGTATTGTATGAGTAGTTGCACTATCAGCTAGACATATTTCTTCACCATTTATTGTTAATTGAGCTTGGAGAGCATTCATGTTCTTCAAATAAAATAATAGAAAGTAAATAACATATCCTAAAATATCCAAATATTCAAAGTAACTAAAATAAGATTAAAGTAACAAAGTCTTAAAGCACAAAACAGACTATTAAACTATCAAGTTCATGCATAAAATAACAAAGCCAAAGTAAATAACATAAATTATTCTAACTAAATTGTGAATGTAAACTACTAAATCTTTATTTGCTAATAGACATAATTATTATTGACTTAATTATTCCCTTCAGGGGTGGTGAAGAAATCTGCAACCTCCAGGTGAGTTGTATCACCATTATCAAAATCACCTTCGCCATCTTCATATACCAAGTTAGTCTCCACTTTCTTTCCTTTCTTTTTCAGAGACTGCTGATAAAGGTCAACAAGATGCTTTGGTGTACGACATATACGAGACCAGTGGCCCTTTCCTCCACAACGGTAGCACATAGTCTCACTTTTAGCCTTCTCATGCTTTTTACTACCATCCTCATTATCCCACTTCCGGTGAGAATATGAGTTTTTGAAATGACCACCTCTACCTCTATAATATCCACGACCTCTTCTGCGGCCATGACTTCCACCACGACCTCGGCCACTGCTGCTGGCAGGGCCTCTATTGATAATTTGTATCCCATTATGGGATGCAGCATTCACTTCAGGGAATGCAGTAGAGCCAGTTGGCCGTGATTCATGAATTTTCAATAAAAGCTCATCATTTTGTTCAGCCACTAGAAGACAAGATATCAATTCGGAATATTTTTTAAAGCCCTTTTCACGATATTGTTTACTCAATAAGAGATTATCCTTGTGAAAAGTGGTATATGTCTTTTCCAACATATCCACATCAGTTATTTTTTCTCCACATAATTTCAGTTTAGAAGTGATTCTAAACATGGCTGAGTTATACTCACTTACTGATTTAAAATCTTGTAATCTTAAATTAAGCCATTCATAACGAGCTTGAGGGAGGATAACGTTTTTCTGGTGGTCGTACCTTTCCTTTAAATTATTCCAAAGCACCATTGGGTCTTTTACAGTTAAATATTCAGTCTTAAGGGCCTCATGAAGGTGATGGCGAAGGAATATCATAGCTTTAGCTTTGTCTTGACTGTTTTCTTGATTTCCTGTTTTGATAGTTTTTCCAAGACCTTTTGCATCTAGATGAATTTCAGCATCCAATACCCAAGACAAATAATTCTTTCCAGTAATATCAAGGGCCGCAAATTCAAGTTTGGCTAAGTTTGACATGATTGACTATATCAAAATAATATTGCAAATTAGGAACTATTATATATGCCACGAATTTACTGAAAATGAGTCAAGTAATCAACAATGACAAATTTACTTAATACATATATATTGTATAGACAAATTCACAAAACACTATATATATATATATATATAATGAATGATAAACTAGCTAATTATATGTTGTTAAACGATTTATGCTGTCAATAGTCATATTATTATTATTATTATTATTATTATTTTTTTTTTTTTTATTTATTTTTTTTTTTTTAAAATGGGCTTTTTCAATAGCTTTGTATAATTGTATGGTGTATGCAATTACAGCCAAATACATAAAATTGTCTATTTCATTGGAAAATAATTAAAGAAGACCAACTACTTTTTCTTCGCGAATTAATCCACAAAAGTGGACGCAAAACTTGAATTCCAATATGCGCTGCTTGTTGCGAAATTATGTAATAATTGGTTTGAATAGGATCCCTATTAATCTAATCTAATAAAGGTAATATTATTATTATACAAATCAGATTAAGATCACAATAACATCACCAAATCAGGATAAATCAAGATAACAAAGTTAATAAATGAATAAGATTACGATCATAAAACACAGTTATTAAACAAATCAAGATAAATTACATTAAATCAACATATATAAATCAGAATAAATTGCAGAACACNCAAATCAACATATATAAATCATAATAAATTGCAGAACACAAAATTGCAATAATAACATAACAATAATTGAATCAGATTCATAATCACCAATTAAATCATACAATCATCATCATAATCACAATCACAATAAAAATCACAATAAATCACACAATTGAATCACACATAATCCCAATTATAATCACACAAGTGAATCACAATCATGAATTCATGATCACTTATAAACATATTAATGAAGTTGAGTTTAGGAGGAATATTTGGCAAACAAATTTGGGTGGTAGAATTGCAACAGCTTCGTATTAGACTTTGGGGTGGAAGTACATATTCATCGTCAAGGTAGGTAAAGATTATACGGAGTATTAGACTTTNACGAATTTTGTTTGGTTATAATTTCTGTATACGGAGTATTATGGGGTGAATTGCATGAATTGCAAACAAACACGTACCTGATATTAATATGTTTGTTTGCCAAATAATATTGAGAAAAGAGTATTATGGTAGAATCATGAATTGCAACAATATTCCGTATAACAATATTCCGTATAATTGCAAACAAGTACATATTCTACCATAATTATACGGAATATTGTTTGGCAAACAAACACAGTTATTCATAATTTATTCATCAGATTATACGGAGTATTAGACTTTGAAGCATGTTAAAGTAGTAAATTTTTCCCTTAGACATTGCTGTAAATAATGGGTTGATTACAGGAACTACTCTTTTGTTGAAGAAAGTTTGAATTTTGATGATTAATTTACAATTATGGAGACAATAAAACGAATCTAAAACCATAATTCAATCCACCAAACTATAATTATAAGTAAAGAAGAAAAAACGTACCTGATAGTAGTTACCTTGTATGCTCAGTGATTAGGGTTTCGTGCTGATAACGTGTTATGAAAATAGGGTTTTAGTAGAAAGTATTTGTGGGGAGAAGAATTAATTTGTTTTCTTATTCAGTACCAAATATATATACAAGCTTAAACTAGGGTTTCCTGTAGAATAAACCCTAGTATCCAGAACATTCTAGATCATACCTAAGGGGTATAATGGACATCCATAAAATAATAATATTTTATAACA
>PYUH01000044.1:8741214-8757492 GCA_016808085.1 Suaeda aralocaspica | reverse complement strand
AATAAATTGCAGAACACAAAATTGCAATAATAACATAACAATAATTGAATCAGATTCATAATCACCAATTAAATCATACAATCATCATCATAATCACAATCACAATAAAAATCACAATAAATCACACAATTGAATCACACATAATCCCAATTATAATCACACAAGTGAATCACAATCATGAATTCATGATCACTTATAAACATATTAATGAAGTTGAGTTTAGGAGGAATATTTGGCAAACAAATTTGGGTGGTAGAATTGCAACAGCTTCGTATTAGACTTTGGGGTGGAAGTACATATTCATCGTCAAGGTAGGTAAAACGAATTTTGTTTGGTTATAATTTCTGTATACGGAGTATTATGGGGTGAATTGCATGAATTGCAAACAAACACGTACCTGATATTAATATGTTTGTTTGCCAAATAATATTGAGAAAAGAGTATTATGGTAGAATCATGAATTGCAACAATATTCCGTATAACAATATTCCGTATAATTGCAAACAAGTACATATTCTACCATAATTATACGGAATATTGTTTGGCAAACAAACACAGTTATTCATAATTTATTCATCAGATTATACGGAGTATTAGACTTTGAAGCATGTTAAAGTAGTAAATTTTTCCCTTAGACATTGCTGTAAATAATGGGTTGATTACAGGAACTACTCTTTTGTTGAAGAAAGTTTGAATTTTGATGATTAATTTACAATTATGGAGACAATAAAACGAATCTAAAACCATAATTCAATCCACCAAACTATAATTATAAGTAAAGAAGAAAAAACGTACCTGATAGTAGTTACCTTGTATGCTCAGTGATTAGGGTTTCGTGCTGATAACGTGTTATAAACTAGGGTTTTAGTAGAGAGTGTTTGTGGGGAGGAGAATTGATTTGTTTTCTTATTCAGTACCAAATATATATACAAGCTTAAACTAGGGTTTCCTGTAGAATAAACCCTAGTATCCAGAACATTCTAGATTATACCTAAGGGGTATAATGGACATCCATAAAATAATAATATTTTATAACATGTTTTTAGTTTTAGTTTCTATTATTGATTTTTTCATAGTTTTAACGATGTGTGAGCATTTTAATTTCTAGGGCTAAGGGATCCATGAATTAATTTCATTGCTTTGGTTGATATTAATTTGCCATCCTGTCCAAATGTGATAAAACTCAAAGTTGACCCAGCAGAATGCGGTAAACCCTTCAAAGTTGCATGCTTAATTATTGCAGCTTCGTGACGAGGGTTAGAATCAACCAAGACATTGTTGGATCTGAAAGCCATGATATTTTAGGATTAGAATTCTTTATGAAGTTCGAAGTGGATGAGTGGAGGGGAACGAAGACTAATACAATATCTGTACAATCCTTGCGACGTTTATAATTTACACGATACCAGCTTCTCATCTCTATCAATGCTTCACTAGATTTGATGTTATTACAATTGGCAACGAAAAACACAGACAATCTTTCCTTTTAGATGACAGCGAATTTTTTGGCTAGTTTGCGCAGAAATAAGGCAAGTGTTAGGTAAAAGTGAGTCGAAGGTTAGTTTGTGAAGCCTGTCAGTCTCTTGGCGAGCAATGGCTTTAGCAGCGTAGGGATACATATCTCTGACAGCGGCAGAGTCACGAATAAGAATGTCAATAGCCCGAGTGTCTATAAATTCACCTCGAGGTCCTACAATGATGAACTCATCAGCGGGAGGTTGTTCACAAAGGTTCCACAAACCGCGGCTTGTAAGGTCGCTAAAGGGCAGCAACCACCAAGATGAAATCCCCCTATCCTATAAAGCCGCATTAGCACAAGCGATGAGATGAGGCGGGTCATCAGATATGGGGAGATAAACAAGGACAACTTCCAATACAAGACCATTAGCATGACAATGTTGATAGGTTTGATTAATAATGTCCATGGGATACCCATCACGGCATAGGTACAATCCGACAAGCTTACGTTTGAGGTGAGACACAAGAATGGAGCGATTATCAGCAGCATTACGAAGGGAATGAGACGGTCTAACACGAAGGAGGTCCTCTAGGAGCGTAGGTCTAGGTTTAGTTGACAAGTGGAAAGCAGAAGTCAAGGTACATATGTGAGGATCAGTGAACGGAAAAGAACGAACCCCATACTGGATGATATTGCAACAACTTTCATTCACAACAATTCCATTGGGATCTAAAATAACACCAACACTAGCTAAGCAAGAGAAAATATGATCATAAGAGGCGGAGTCTGAAATAGGAACTCCAAGGCACGAAGGAAAGCCCGCTCAGAAACACCTAAACGCCGAATCCTCCTGATCATGCTGTATTTTACGGTTTTGCATTTTCGCAACGACAACCAACTGAAAATTAGTCCAGTAAGGGATAGCATTCCTAAGTATCCAACAAAGTACACCATCGTCCGTATTATTACCAACAGGAAGCCTAAAGCAATAGATAACAATGTATTTACCCTTAATGCTACTCACCTTAACTTGATTACCATTGCTGTCAACTAGATAATCTCGGCTTTTACTCGATAACAACGATACCAAGTCTACCTTTTTTCCCCTTCTACAAGTGGCCCGTTTTTGGGATAATGCCCTCGAATTGAAGATGAAAGTTTTCGCCTATCAAACTCATGTTCAAGTGATTAAGATTTATAGTTTCGCTTACGACAACACTTACCACTTCCACCAACATTATCATCAGAATATTCCATATCTGAAAATTCAGAATCCGAATATTGATCAGCATCCAAAAATCTTCCAAGGGGAGAGTCTACATCGTTCATCATCGATGTAAATTTATCTTCCACATCGGATTCATAGTTTAGAATTTCATCCGCAAATTAAACGTTAAGATCTTCATCCGTAGGTCCAAATGCAGAATAATTAGGAAAATAACCTCCCACATTCATTATCCCTATTTTTTTTAATCAATTCTACTCAAGTCGAAACCCTAAAAATCACTCTACTACATCACAAAAATAAATTTTAGTATTTATAGACGTCATATCTACTTTTATTTTTATTTTTATTACAGTTCAGCAAAAAATAATTTCAATTTTTAATAAATTGCTAAGTTTATTTTAGTAAAAATAAATTCACATCAATAAAAATAAGTTTAAGAGAACAAAGTCTTACTCTTGTGTTTTTTTTAAAATTGTGAAAATATATTAAATTAGTCTTTTTTTTTGTAATGGACAATCACACATATATATTCCGAGAAAAACCTAATTCAATTATTTAATTAATATAAAATGTAGCGGGTTCGAGCTCAAGCTTGCTCATTATGTTCAGCAAAATTAAAATCACTATTAAAATGAACTACTCATTAGCATTTTATATACTCCTCGTATCATCTAAAATTATTAAAATTAATATTAAATTATTAATACTATTAATTGAAGAGCATTTAGATTTAGATCGAGCAACAAATAGAATAAGACAATCATGTCCAAGATCATTCATCTCTTTCTGATTTCAACAATTCTCTCGCCATGTACGATCTAAGCAAATAAGATGTATTAAGTTGATAATAAATTTCTCAATTCAACAATGCAACTTAATTAAAATTATGCTTGATTATTAATGCTTTCTTTAAAGTAAATTTTTCATTTTAATTTGTCATACTCTATATATCTTTCTAATTTTGCTACTCCGTAATATGATTCAACAAGTCTCTAGTAACTAGTAAGACCATTAACTATTTGTGGGTTTTCTTTAACTATTAGGTATATTGATTTAGTTAATATATTTTTTTTTTGTCTAACAACCTAGTGGTCTTACCAAATAAGACGGTCTTATATAACTATTTGTGAATATGCTTTAATTTGTTTTTTGACACATTTGCTAAAATTCAAGTCTCCTTTAAATTCAGATAACAAACAAAAATTCCCTTAAAATAAATAAATAAATAGATAGATAGATAAATAAATAAATAAATAAATAAATAAATAAATAAATAAATGTTATAGGTAAATAAGAAGTATTAGAAGTCCCTAAAATTTTGCAATTAGACATGTTACAGGTTTGTTTTGTTCACCTCAAATAATTTCAGAATCAGTTCAGTACAATTAATTTACAGATAAGATGAACATAATAGACTTGACTTGTAGAGTTGTAAAAAAAATTGAAATAGGGACAAGTTTTTTTACCCTGAATAGCAATTAAAACCAAATTTCATGGTATTTTATTATCTCTAAAATAGAGAGAATAAGAAAGAACCTAAAAAAAGCAAAATAATAATATTTGGAATGACAATATGAATGCCTAAATATAAGCCGATATGTATTCCCTTCCAAGTTATTGTAAATTCCACATACACAAAAACATTTTCATCTCATCTGAACAACTCTTTTGAATTCAATTCATTTCTACAACATACCTTTTTTTTGTAATCCGTTCTTCCGTCGGAGAAAAAAAAAAAAGGAAGCATTCAATTCATTTCGATATATACACACAATTAAGCTTTAGCCTTGTATGGTTGAATGAAGGGCATGCATGGTTTTGACATTGATTTGTACAAGCATTGAGGCAACCTAAAAAGAACTAAGAGAGTAAAAATGCTGCATAGAGCGGCAACAAGTGCATACTCATGGTGGTGGGCAAGCCATATTAGAACAAAACAATCGAAATGGCTAGAGCAAAATCTCCAGGGTACGTAAACTTCTTTCAATTCCCCATACGTTATTCCTCACTTACGGTATAAATCAAGGGGTCTTACGTTGTAGTTTTAAGATTGTCGCGTTCATTCTTAAATAATAGGCCGTATTTGATTTTGATCAAGTCCATCAAGTCTTGGTAAAATTATCACAAATATGTCAAATACTCAAATGCATGCACGTTGTGCTGAATTATGATTGTATTTTTGTATTTGATTTATATGGGACTGATGCAAATTATGAAATTCAAATTTCTAATTAGTAATGCAAGATACTTAATAAAAAATTACTCCGTAATAATTATGCAAGTTCAAGCACATTAAACTTTTGAATAATTTGTGGTATGCAGTATACTGATAGGATAGATGATAAATGAAACAGCATCTACATCTTCTACATTCTGTTCCGTAATTTTAATTCAATCCTTCTCATTACTGGATGGTTAGTAATAACAATAATTAGCATTAATTGATGTTTTATGTAAAAAATTGCCAAAAATTTTGTTTGTCATTGTTTATTTATATTAGTTCTGGCCCGGAGTAACTGAGTCGATTTTAACATTTTGTCAAACCTGCAGAATGATTATCATTTATAAAGAACAACAAAAGCAATTACTTACAATATTAATTATTTTGGAACCCAATTGTTATTGTGTTGCAGATATGGAGGAGAAGGTACAGTTCATGCTGAGGATCATAGAGCAAGAGGGAGACTCGTTCGCAAAAAGAGCAGAAATGTATTACAAGAAAAGACCAGAGCTTATAAATTCAGTGGAAGAGTCTTACAGAGCATATAGAGCTTTAGCAGAGAGGTTTGACCACTTATCGAAGGATCTGCAATCCGCTAACAGAACCATAGCCACTGCATTCCCTGAACAAGTCCACTTATCAATGGAGAGCGATGACGATGACAGCTTCGGTAGCTCTACTGTTCCTTCCCCTGATGACGTATCAACAAGAAGTTCGTCACCTCTTGCTAAAAACATGCCAAAAGCACCAAAACCTCCCAATGTTAGGATACCAAATGCCAAAGCACAAGCTACATTGGCCTCAAAAAGAGATCAACTTAGGAAAAATCTTACTACTTCTGGCACTGTGATGACTGCAAATTCTGGGTTAAGCAAGGAAGAAGCACTGAAAGAAATTGGTGGGTACGAAAAAGAGATACTAAGCATGCAAACAGAAAAGGAGTTTATGAAGAGTGCATATGAGAGTGCACTAGCTAAGTTTTTAGAGCTTGAAAGTAAAATTACTGAATCACAAACCAAAGTTTGTAACTTGCAGGATGAGTTTGGGGTTGGTGCAGTCATTGAAGATCATGAGGCACGTACTCTGATGGCAGGGTCAGCCCTAAGGTCATGTGCCGAGGCTTTGGAAAAGTTGCAAGATGAACAAGCAAGGTCAATGGATGAAGTAAAGGAAGAGTATAAAAGGATTAAAGAAGCCCATGAAAGGATTGAGGCTCTAAAGAAATTTTGTGGGCAAAAGGAAGAACAAACTAATAAAAATTCGAATTTGGGATCAGAATATAAAGAAACACTCATTGGTATTGATGAAATAGAAGGAGCAGAAATCATGGATGATTTAAGGGAAAGAATAAAGGAGCAATTGAAATTGAATTCTAACTCAACTTTCACTGAACCAGAGATGACTGAAAAGATTGACAATTTTGTAGAAAAAGTAGTCAAGTTGGAGACTACCGTATGTTCCCTAAATGCCCTGGTGAAGAGGTTAAGAAAAGAAATAGATGCACTTTTGGGGCATATTAAGAGCTTGGAAGAACAAAAGCAACAACTAGTTGACAATTCTGTTATGCAAAATCGGTTGAGGGAACTGGAGGAGGAGCTTATCAAAGTTCTAAGCCTTAAAAAAGAAGCTGTAGATAAAAAGAACAATATTTATGTAGAAATCACAGGGGCTAGTTGCAATATAAATCATCTTCAAGAAAAACTTCATGATGTGAAGCCATATGAAGCTGGTGAGTGCTCCGAAGAAACAAAAAGTGAACAAGACGCAACAGAAGCACAGAGAGAGGAGAACAAAGAAATTTCAGAAAAGGAAAATTACAGTGCTGATTATGAGCCACAAAACGAGTTAAATGAGGTAGAAGAAGAAGAGGAAAGGAAGCAAGACATGTCAAAGACTACAGAAAGCGGTACTGAAACTGAGATACAACCAGGTGAAGAAGAAGGAATTAATTGGAGACAACTCTATATGAATAATATGGAAGAAAGAGAGAAGATTTTGGTAGAGGAATATACTATGATCCTTAGGGACTACAAAGACATGAAGATGAAGCTCAGTCAGATGGAGAAGAAGCATCGAGACAATGTTTTAGAGATGGCAACTTACGCAAACGAATTAAGGAACACAATTGCAGCTAAAGATGAGGAAATTCAGATGCTTCAAAAAAAACTTAATGCTCTGCAAGGAAATGGAGTTGAAGTTGCAGATTCGTTGTCGGATAAAAACATTGATATAAAACTGGAAGACCATGGTGACAACAAGGACATTGGAAATGTGGGTTATCCTCCGCAGAGTAATGATCCAGATAGGAAACCACTTTTCCATCATTTATACGATAGCGACCTTATAATCAAAAATATAACTGAAGATGAAATAATATTTCAGTCTGATGAAGAAAGTAGCTCAAAGGGGGTAAATACAAACCCTATTGCTGAGAACAAGTCTGTTTCACAGACTGAAGGCAGGTTTCGTTTAGAGCTTGATAATTTACTTGAGGCAAACCTTGATTTTTGGTTAAGGTTTAGCACCGCATTTCACCAAATTCAAAAGTTCCAAAACTCGATCAAAGATCTGCAAGCAGAACTAGGAAAGTTGAAACAATGCCAAAAGAAAAAAGGAAAAGATATGTCACAAAATCAAGTAAAATCAGATACTAGACCTCTATACAAGCATCTAAGAGAGATACAAACTGAGCTTACCTTATGGTTAGAGCATAGTGCAGTATTTCAGGATGAGCTAAAAAGTAGATTCTCGTCATTGGACAACATTCAGGATGAAATCACAAGATTATCAACTAATAATTCCAAAGGAGAGAGTGAGGTGAGTGATTATCAAGCTGCCAAATTCCAAGGAGAAATTCTTAATATGAAGCATGAAAACAGCAAGGTTGCTGAGGAGCTACAGGCAGGTATTCGCCGTGTCAAAGTACTCAAGTTTGAATCTGGAAAGGCATTAATGGGGTTAGACAAAGAGTTTGGTTTTTCCAAATCAATGGGCATTGTGAAGAATCCATCCACAAAGCCAAAGATTCCACTGCATACTTTCTTGTTTGGAATAAAGCTTAAAAAGCATAAGAGAACACCTTCGCAATCAGTGTTTGCTTGTGTCAATCCAGCATTATCGAAAACTCCACTTTGTTCAGATTAGCCACAATGGACTACTATGTGTACATTTTGTATCTCTTGTTTTGTCGTGGACAAAGAATATCTTTCTATATATATATTTAGCATACTTCTTCACTATGCTGCATAATTGGGCTTTAGATAGTCTTGGTAGCAGAAATTTGAGGGAGTTTATATTATTGTTATTATTTTTGTTGTGATATCCTATATTTTTTTGGGGGGGGAAGGGAGATCGGTTCTTTTTCTGCAAATATAAAGTTACTAAATCATATACAACTGTCTAACAAAAGGATAAAATTTGACTGATGGAAGGGAGAGGAGACGAATATCCATCTGCAGAAGTTTTGATAAAAGAACTACATCCTTTGACAGTACAGCTTTCATACCTTTCAAACGAAACACAGCAGACTACCAAAGCACCCCCTTACTGCCCTACAGTTACTGCGGTAGCTGAAAGGGAATCTGCAATGACACTGAATTTCATTATCTTGATTCGAGGGGGAGCTTTCAGTATGGAAGCCACTGATGCTGTTTTCACAGATGTTGTACAGAGAAAGGCTTCAGGCTGCAGTTGGGATGCTCAGATAGCAGATCCAGGAACTGATAAGTCCATATTCGATGCACTAATATTAGCAATACTACCAGCAGTTCCATCACCGTTGAGGCGACTACAAAAGGATAAAATCAGACTTTAGATGGCCAACACTGTAAACTTCCGTTGCCGGGAATTGAACCCGGGAAACCTGGGATAAACCCAGACATCTTAGCCTAACTAGGGGTCCGTTTGGTAGGGCGTAAAACGTCCAAAAACAGTTTTCTCATTTTACATCGTTTGGTTTGAAGTACAATATTAAAATGTAAAATTTGGGGTGGAAAATGTTTTTTTTCCACCTTGTAATTTTCCTCCAAATTTGGGAGGAAAACATTTTTCCTTCACACTCGAAAGGAAAACACTTTTCCTTACCATTGAAATACTTGATTTTTCATCCCACCAAATGAAAAATGTTTAAAATGTAAAATCATTTTGGAACCGAACAATGAAAATTCTTTATGAAAATGGATTTTCCAATCTAAATGGTTTTTGATAGAAAACTATTTTCATCTAAAAATGTTTTACACCATATCAAACGGACAACGGACCGGAAAGAAGTACCGGAGTTTTAGAAAAAAAAAATTCAATATAAAGGTGTGATAGCTCTACATTATTAGTAGTTTAACACAATATCTCAATGCCTAAACAACAATGCTAAATGGCTACAATATTGTTATAGCAATAAAGGTTATATGCCAATCACATTCACTCCGTTTTATTTTATTCTTTGCATTTCATTTGTACACATTAAATTGAAGACCATATCATTGAAATTAAAGCAATAAATGTAGAGAGGAGAGAGAAATAGACCGTTGGAAGAGAGTGCAAATGTCATCTTCAATGATAACACCTTTAATCACATTAACCAAAACCACGGAATCAATAATTCGAAGCTATTTGTATAACATGGTAAAAGATTGCATATGATGATGATAATGTGGGAAGAAAAGTGGAAATTTAGTAGCTGAATTGAATGTAGAAGTAAAAACCCTACAGTTAGGGTTTATGATTATAGCTCGAAATTCAATAAAATTGGTGATATTTTGGTTTAATTGAAGAAAAATTTAGGTGACGAAGAAGACAGATAGAGGAATGGAGAAACATGGGAGATGAACAGAGGGTGTTTAAGTGCGAAATTGGTCAACCAGTTTTTGTTGACAATTGCATAGATTGATTAAGGTCTTTCTCTTCAACTCATTTTTTTTTTCTTCTAATTTAAACTCATTTTTGCTAAATTAAACTTATTTTTACTGGTTTAAATTAATCTTTGCTAAATTGTACTTATTTTTACTAAATAAAATTTATTTGCTGAAATCATTAAAAACTTATTAATGATGAAAATTGAATTTTGCTAAACAAAACTAATTTTTACGAAAAATAAATACGGAGTAAAAATAAAACAATGACAACAAAGCTTAAATACCTTTGAGTATTATTCTTTGCCCAAATATTCCAATTTTTCGCCTATGGAAATTTTCATTTTGTTTCTCTTCACTTTATTCACTGTCAACAAAAGTTTGACACACGACCACCAAAAACCACCACCATCGACAATTTAAAAATAATAATTTGGGAACAAATCATCTGTTCATACCATTGCCTCGTCAGAAAATTGTTTGATCCAATAAACAATTGCCCAAAAAAAAATTCAGGGTGGAGGGTAATGGTGGTTCAGTGGTTGTTTTTGTCAGAGTTATAATATGGTTGCATACGAATGTGCTTGTTGATTACTCACAACTATACAAGAGCACTCTCAACTTAAATTGAATTATTAGCTAATTGAAAACCTTTTTGCTTTAAAGATACACAAATTTCTTTAAAGTATAACTGCAAAAACTGATTTCAAATGCCATTCTTTTATAAATTTTCATAGAAACAAAGGGAATGGCAAAAATGATGAGGAAGGATACATTAGGTTCCTACAAGCACGGATTTATATGTTTTTATTCATCTTACATGGAACAAATACAACTCATTTCAATGAAGCATTTTCACTTCCTAAGGACCTACAATCTGTTGTGAGTATACTTACATCTTCTGCAACTGCCACACTACTAGACTGTAGAAACAATAAACCTATAAAGATCCGACATTGTTCTATCTTGCAGTCAGCCAAAAAGGGCGACAATAAATACAGTAGTGGTGTAAACAGAAGCTTACTTCCCACCATCCGATTTCATCTGAAGTTGGAAGTTGGAGTTCGGGATGGAGAATAAGTTTGATTGTGTTGAAAGAGCTTTGTAACTAATGCTCATGTGAGAAACAAGGTTACTCATTGACAAAGATCACCACACATCCCGAAGATATCGTCCATCTAGCTGCAGCTTCTTCACAATTGATTCTGCTTGGGTAGAGTCCACCTTCTCCTGAAGAGTGAAGAACATAGCATAAAACATTATAAACCGTGTCATTCACTTGCAGGTTTTTCTTTATACAACTGCCATACAATGATCAGTTGACCTATCGGAACAGAATCATCTCCATAAATTTCAGTTGTAACTTTACACTAGACTATAAAGTACATTTAGCAAAAATAACACTACACTCAAAACATAAGCAAGGCACATCATTTTTGGCTGACATAATTGGATAAAAGTCGTGCAACAGCAAGGAATTCGTGTTACAATAGGGCTCATTTCTGGTACAAGGATATTTTCCTAATATAGAGTAGCAAGGTGTCAATGACTCTATTTGTGTCAGACTCCTACAGTCTCACACAAACAGCCCCCATAACAGATAAACAACGTAGCTATGTCGGCTTTCAACACCCTAAATCATTATTCAAGTGAATGCTTCTACGTTTTCCTCATCTATGAATGCAGGTAGTACTTTATACGCTTCTGTTACAGTTTTCAACCAAACCGTCGATGGGTAGCAAAGTTGCTAGTGCTTTACAAGGTGGAAGTATGACTAGGATAGCTACTCTTACATTCCACTTTGAAGATTTAGCATGTCTTCATGCAATCCCAAGTTTCAGGTATTTCAATAACGGATAATGATGGAACACAAATTCAATTCTCCTCTCCTGACCCGAAGTTACCCCAGCAATGTAATATTGCAATGTGTTTATTCTTATCTGAAGACCTAAAATTCTTCAATTAGGCTCCATGATCGGACTGGTGTTACATTTTTAGGGTTACTAGGCAATATGTTGACCTTCCCTAGTTCAGTGTGTTTACTTGGTCGCAGTAGCCCTTTGTATGGTTGTTAACCTAGTTTCATAATGTAGGCTGGAGAACGAGCAATTAGGGTTTTGAAGGTGCATTGATTACTTCACAAAGCTACTAGAGTAAACAAAAAAAATCAAGGAATCCTGCAAAATTTTATAGCAATTCAACATGCAAAATTGCAAATTACTTCACATGGCTTATATAAAAACTGTTATAGGAATTGAATAGACTATATATTACTGAGTACTAAATTGCACGAACATAGTTTTAGACAACTCTCGTACTGTTATTCTAACATAAATAAAAAGTTAGAAAGATCAACTAAGCTCGTATACAATTTGCATAACATGGTATTTCTTGGGCAGAGGAATACACCATATTGAGCAGCCCAACCAACAGAATTCATAGGCAACTCTCTTATAACTTATGAATTTGCCATAAATTCAAAGTTATGCTACACAAGACATTTATTGAATAAGGTGGGGTGCAAGAAACTAAGAGAAAGTACCTGCTCCTGTACAATATTATGCAATGTTCGATGAACATCTCGAGCCATGCCCTTGGCATCACCACATACATATAAATAACCACCAGAAGAGATCATACTCCACAAATACGAGGCCTGAAAATCACAAAATTGAGGTAAATCATTGTTCCGCGAGATGAAAAGGGAACTCAAAAATTGAAATAAAAGCACACACCTTCTCCACCATCTTATGCTGCACATACTCCTTTTGAGGCCCTTCTCTAGAGAATGCAACAATCAACTCTGAAAGAGCTCCTTCTTCAGAAAACTTTTGAAGCTCTTCCTCATAGATGAAATCCTACAAAAATATAACATAATATTAGCTATAGTTTAATGGTTAAGATTTCATATAACTTATACAGTTTTCAATATACCAGCCTACGATTTCGGCATCCAAAGAAGAGTATAGCAGGACCAAACTGGACACCTTCCTGTTTCAAGGCCAGTCTTTCCTGTAAAATACATGAAAATTACAATTTGAAAATTTGGTCATACAAATAACACTCAAAGAAGCGAGGACCACAAACCTGTAAAAATCCCCTGAAAGGAGCCAAACCGGTTCCAGGTCCCACCATAATTATTGGAACTGAAGGTTCTGTCGGCAATTTGAAGTTAGATGCTCTGATAAAAATTGGAGCCCAGCTACAATTTTCGCTTTTCTCGGAAGGAACTGCACTCTGATCATATAGAATTAAATCAGAAAGCTTTCACGGTTTTAAATGCAGAGGGCATAAATCACAAAAGATCCGCCATACAAGACAACTCATGGGTTGAGATAATATTGTACTTTCAAACAAGAAATAGAAGGATAATTCAGTGTTAGCATCAGAGTTTTGATCCTATCACCTTCATCCATGTTGAACAGATCCCTTTGTGGATTCTTCCTGTAGGAGTAGGACCATAAACTAAGGCACATGTTACATGGACCCGGTTTGGATACAGTCTGCAAACACGCAATAATATATTGAGATTTTAATCAACACCACAGAAACCAATTACCACTTTAAATATACACAATCAAAGATGGGCCACCTTGGAGAGGATGAGATAGAATAATAACGCGGCTGTAACCGAGGAGCCACTGAAGCAAAGAAAACACCGAGAGGAGGCTTTGCTGATGGAAATTCAGACATTACTTCCAGAAGACTCCTTTGACTAGCAACAATCCAAGCTGAATATTCATCCTAGACAGATAAAGTTCCGACCAGAAGATTTAATACTATCAGAAGAAATTGAAGACTAACTTAACAACTGATCTGTGGTGAAAAAAACCACAGGAACTCAATAAGATATGTACCTTCCCCTCAGGTGATGCCAAATACTTCAATCTATCCGCCTCACCACGTTCTGATGCATAAGCAGCCAGAGCAAGAAGCGCAGCCTGAACATAGAAGTAAAATCATAATATGTAAAGCCAAGACCCATCCAGACGTCAGCATATGAGCAACTGTGAGTGTGAGCTTTCAGTTGAAAAGAAAAATGAATAACCTTTCTTGGAGACATCATAAGATCAGCATATCGTGCCAGAGCAGATCGAAGGGAACAAGGACCAGGAAAAGGTGGTGGTAGTGAACCTCCCAAAGACGAACCATCTTCTGCATCTGAGTGAATCGAGAAAACCAGATCCAGTGGCTGATCCAACAGTTTTCCTGCCTCTTCCACAGTTTCATCACAATTCTCAGCATAAACACCAACATGATCTCCAGTTTCATAACTGAAAGAAGAATGACAATTTCATGGTTTTACTCTACCAACAAAAGAATATTTATACAAAAAAAAATGGAAATGAATGCAGTCAAGCTAATAAAAGCGACTGTATACTTGCTCAACAAAGAAAAAATAGAACATAGAGAAAGAGAGCACGGAAAATTGGAACTGCAAAAAGAGAGTTCAGAGATTTTCAATAATGTTTGTGCAAGTAATGATACGCGATAGGTGATTATTCATCCCTAGCCCATGTTTCTCTTTACTTAATTCCAGCTCCACTACTCATAGCAGTTAAGTTACCATTAAGTTATTGGCCCTAAGATATTAAATTTCTCCGGAAATCATATGGGCCGATGTATGGCACACCAAAGGAATAATCCAAACAATATGAATAAAACATGCAATAAGTAATCCTTTACCCCCACTGTAAAGGTGTCAGTCCCAAAAGGTTTGAGAGCTTTTTTAAATCATACATAAAAACTGCAGTATGTCCATGTTGTCACACTTCAAAGAATAATGGATTATAAATGATTCCAGTACTTCAAATATTGGTTGGAATTTGTGGGTCCTTAATGATTTTTTAAAATGAGAGTAACAGAAAAAACTTATGTTACTCAAAAATTTGCCATCACAAGTTCACAGCAAAAAGATTGGTTGAAAACGCGAATTCCTAAAGATTCAAAAGGCATGCATAAGTTAACATGTGCATAAAACAAACAACCACTATAGAAGTGATTGTGCAATGTCTACTGACTATCCCAATAATTTAAAATTGCATGCATTACCATTAACCAATCACAAATGTTGATCACTACAGTTTAGGAGAAAAGAAGATCATCCCAAGCAGAATCCTAATGTAAAACTTGACATCCAAAAAAATTTATCAATCAAGTGAATTGGCTGAATACTTACGTAATTCCAGTGCCTGCTATATCAAACTCCAAGTGTATACAAGAACGATCAGACTCTGGTTTATGCAGCTCCTTTTGCATCGCCACATTAGCCCTGTGTAATGAATCAAATATCAGACCATGGATGGTTTAGGAATTTTATAATAAATTAGAAGCTTCTAGAATGTTTTAGAGGTTACGTAGGACTTTTGCTATATATATTGCTAAGTAGAGTGGGAAGGGATGTGAATTTTGAAATGAAAACTTTTGGGTGTTGTGAGCTAAACTCACTAATAAAGAGTAGTAGGCTAAACCTACTTTAGAGAGTCATGGCCTCTTCCATCATCTATCCTTGTAGTCTGTCCTTCAAATTAATCAATCTATAATCTCACTTTCCTAGCATTATTAACCCAAATTACTGTAATTACTAATTTGGAATTTCAGTACATATATATCGTCCTTTTACTGTTTAATTTAGTCCATCCAAGTCGGTTCACTACACCCTGCCATCGTTTAAAAGAACAGAACAGAATCTACTTACCAGAGTTAAAGCAATAGACTTCGAGTAACTTAACTCTAGGAATAAAATTTGCACATCAATACAAGCACAGCATTCAAAAAAATAGGATTCATTGATTCGAAGTAACAAGAGATATAGAAGTTTCTCAAGATGTCACAAAACATAGTCATCTTCAAAGGTGCACTTGTAATATAGACTTGTGCCACCAGAACTCTGAGGAGACATCAGAAAGGAGAAAAACGCCAAAAAAAAATAGGGAGGCCGTCCAAGCAGACAGCCAGACAAGCAGTATCAATAATAAATGACAGATCATAATGCAATGCTCCATACCTGCATGGATGATGAATATCAAAAGAAGCATTGCCATTGGGGATATTGTTATATTGATTCTCGAAGGTTGTGTCAGCAGAATCATGAACAACTACACGATATCCATGGATAGCAGCTGTGTATGGTGTTGATACAGTGGGAGCATCATCTGCATCTCTCAGTATCTTGTCTAACTCTGGCCACAAAGATTCCCGCCTATGAGGGAGACATGCATGTAATCAAGATAGAAAAGACTCGGTCAATAAGCAAAATTAGTCAATAAAGGAGAACAACACTAAAATTACAATCCACATAATACACACCAAGCAGAAAAATCATCCTCAATACATTGATCATCATCGCCAAGACCAACAGGAACAAGACGCTTTGCACCTGCCACATCGAGCACCTTTTTAGCAATTATAAAAATGTCTCACACACATATCTTAACACCAAATTACCGATTAGATGGTTTAAAAAAAAAAAATATAGATGATGACAGACAAGATGTCCAACTATACAACAGGGGAGGGGGGG
>PYUH01000044.1:8656140-8739215 GCA_016808085.1 Suaeda aralocaspica | reverse complement strand
GGGGGGGGGGGCTCTAGCTAGATATAGTGATATAAAACCAATATATTATAATGATGAGGAGGACACTCATTAATCAGTACTACCAAAAGAGATGGCCCTAATACTGGGTAGCTACTCTGCACTAAGTGGCATGAAGCTGTGAAGTTCAGGACTCACCACATGATTTTTGGATAGCTGTAACAGGGATAGGTGGACCTGGGACACTATATGGGTACAGTAAAAAGAAAAAAAAATCCTTGACAATTATTGAAACAAGCATACTCTACAACAAAACCATAGTCCCACAAGTAGGGTTGGCTACATGCCTACATGAACCAATAATGTCATCTCATATGGTCAACAACCAAAAGTATCTTTACGGGAACAAAAGACTAGGGACATGCCAACATGAAAATAAATAGTTTTAAAAAATAAAATAATCGCTAGTTAGTGGTGTCAAAAGCAAGTAATAAAATCGCTAAGTATCAACAAAAGAGATGCCTAGGGACATCAGTGTCGAACTGTCAATTTCATATGCAGAGTACCAGAGCAGCACATACTACAACTGCAATGGTTTGAAATTGGCCATTTGGCCTGGGACAACCCCCCAAAAATGCTTGCCTATTGAAGCAAGCTGACCCAGAACATTGATTAGCCTGTTAAAGCCTTGAGACTTAAAACTCCAGTGACTAACCCAAGCCACAACAAAATGGTAAAGGATCTTACTAGTATGATTGAGAATAGTGATCAGCTACCTTACATATGAAATTTATGACGTCAAATTTGCTTTCAAAAACTAGTTCCGTCATTCAACATCACAGCCTTGCCTTTGCGGCTTTAATGATAGAAAAGGCATAACAGATATAATCAGGGTTCAGTAATTAAACTTCAAAGGGATACAGAAATCAATAATAATAATAATAATAATAGTAGTAGTAGTAATAGTAGTAGTAGTAGTAGTAGTAGTAATAATAATAATAATAGTAATAGTAACAATAATAATAGTAATAATAACAATAACAATAATAAAAACAATAATAACAACAATAACAATAACAACAACAACAACAACAACAACAACAACAATAATAATAACAATAATAACAAAATAATACTGCCTGAAAGAATATAGAAGTACATGCTACTTGCAGGCTGCACAGCAGCTGTTAGGCAAGACCAACAGACAACCTACTCAACAACTACATGGCATTTCAATAGAATTTTGACATATGGAAGGAAGTGTGATTGTGAGAAAAATGTGAATTTATAATTACCTTGTTCAGCGAGTTGTTCATCTAGCACCTTTCCAATCTGTTCCAAGGTTAGATTAGTAAGACAGCATGAGGGTAGTAGGCATTGATAAAGATGCTTCTGAAATATCCTACCTTGTTAAAGTGTTCATATTGACGATTACCAAGGCCAAAAACACCATAAGTCAGTTGCTGTAGCCACAATTCTCTCTCATGTCCCTATCAGGGGAAAAAAAATAACATAAAATATACTCCATAATGCTGCATTATCACCAAGGGCTCCCCCTCTCCCCACAACACAAATTGGAAAAATTAAAAAATTAAAGATAGGAGAGAAATAATAAAAGGAAAAGTCTATAGACTCAATACCTCTGTGAACCATTTGTAAAACCGTGCTGCATTATCAGTAGGTTCTCCGTCTCCATAACTATAGAGAAAAGTTATTCCATTTAACAATCGTCAATATTTACAAAAATTAGAAAGACGTAGATCTTTGTAAAGAAAATGTTAAAGCTTACGTGGCAAGCATAAAGAATGCTAGAGTTTCTTTTTTAAGTTTTTCTTCATATTGATCATCATCCGCAGCATAGTCGTCCTAATGATGAGTGGAAGACAGCAATTTTAGACATGAAGAGGGGGGCAAAACTAGTAATCATACCAGTGAGTCTTACAAAAGATCAACAACCCAACACCATATCAATCTCACTTACCAGGTCCACAACCTTCACTAAAGCCTTGTCATACCTTGCCTTGATCTCTTCTGCTAAAGCCTACAGACAAGTTACAAATATAAAAACAAACATGACACTGAAACTATATAGTACAGATAATACAAAATTACAATAAAAACATCATGTGAGGCATAGCAATAGAAGAAACAAGTTTGATGATACAGAAACACTACGCACCACTCCAAATGTTCTTTTCAATATTCAAATTTAAAAAACCAGATATATATAGCACTTGTTAATTTCCTATGCAGTTGCAGTTTTTATTTTTTATTATATATAAATGTAAACACAAACATCTTTAATTAGTAATTTAAAAATATGCAATAGCTAAAAACTCCTCAATTAGTGATTTTAAAATCTCATGACAAATTACAATTCTTTGCTAGACCCTTGAACTTTCACAAAATGCACGAGGTACCCTCTACGATTTCAAAAAATCAACACCCTTTAGGTTTGCAACAATGTACAACACACCTTTAATGAAAAAAGGACATTAACTTTGTCAAACCCTAACCTAGGTTTTACATTAAGTCATTGCAACAGCAACAACAACATAATCAAAGCCTCAATCCCTAAACAATGGACTTGTATCAAGTGTCAACCAATAATGCATCTTACGTAGTCAATCAATCAATCAAAGCCTTAGACCCATAATTGGAGTCAACTACATGAACCAACCAAAATTGATCATTCCACGTAGTCATCCACACAAATTTTCTTTTTCCATCCCCTGCGATAGGGAACCTCATTCTCCAGTTAATCCAAAAGCTTCATATATTTTCTAAGACCTTCCAAGTAAGAAATTTTCGGTCTTCTTTTACCTCGTTTGAGATCTTTCTAATCCCACTCTTCCACTGCACTCTTTGCACCGATGCTCCTTGAGGCCTTTGTCTCACATGTCAACGGATAACTTCGTTTCTGATTCAAGTGTTCCCCACATCCATCTCAATATCCGCATCTCCATAACCCCTGCCTTTTGAATGTGCTTCTTCTTAGAAGCCCAACATTCTATAGCATAGAGCAATATTGATGTTATGGCAGTCTTGTAGAATTTTTCCTTCAACTTTAAAGGAATGCTTCGGTCACACAGGCTGCTCTCCATTCAAGATTTTAAGCCACCTAGACTTAATCCAATAAGCCATATCTTGGTCGATATCATCATTCTTTTAAATGATTGGCTCAAGATATTTAAAATATTCCCTCATGTCTAGAATTTTTCCGTCCAACCTTACTATAACATCGTTTCCCCCTCTATGTCCCAAAGCGACTATGTACTCCGTCTTACTCCGACTTAGCTTAAACCCTACCACATTCCAACCTTTGCCTCCATTGATCTAATTTGACATTAACTCAATCCTTAGTTTCCACAAAAAATTGTCATCCATGAAAATTTTGTTTCCCTTGTTTGCTCCAATCTAAAGCTATTTGTGATTGTAAACTAATTTTCTTTCCAAAAATTCTGCTTATGAGTTTATCAGATAAAGGAAAACATTGTGGTAGTATTTGACAACCAAAATAAGACTTTCTCACAAGCATGAGCATAATTCAAATGTTTGTTGATGGATAAAACATTTTCTATAGTTCATCTAGAATAAATTCCTTTCCTGATGGGCCATGACATAAATTGGGTAATTGATTGCTAGGTCATGACATGTATAACTCCCCTCATATTTTGCGATGTTGAATAGGGTGTGCATTAAAGGACAAAGAACAAATACTAATGTAAAAGAATTTGACTCCAAAATCCAAATACATAAGATTCTTAGGAAAAATGACTAAGGAAAGATTGTCGATTCGCCACCCAAGTACATCACCAAACAATAATCAAAATGCTTCAACAGATCTGCAATCCATATTTCCTTCAAAATCCTCTTAAGTTTTTTAAGAAAATCATTGAATTTCTTCACTTTTAAAAGACAGATAATTGAACCATACCATAAGCATGTCCCACACGATGTCTCTTATTGGGCGGAGCAACCCAAGTAGCAAGCGAAAAGTTTAGAGAATGACATCAATTTTTTGAGCATAAAGGACACACTCTATCTTCCTCCAAGTAGATTTCTCAACTATTTCATTCGGACTCAATGCCTATAATAATGCATATAACATCCTAATTTTTTATTCATTTATTTCATCAACGAAATTCAGTTATTATATTAGGATGTTGCTGAGCATAAAAACCACCTCAGCTATGCTCTAGTGCAACCAAATGTGAAAGCTACAAGAATGCAAATCCAAGTGCTCTTTCAAAAATTTCCAACCACATCCTAACACGTACTTATCTATTATAAATGGATATAAACTTCAGTCATATGGTAAGACAGGAGCCTACTGGCATAAAAGCCAAACCCACATGTTTCCTCTCTTTCTCTCCATCTGCTTCATCAAAAACTCTATGGTTCATATGTGAATTCAATTTCCCATTTCAGTCCATTATTCTAGATAGTAGATATTATATGACTCCCAAAACAGTGAACGACTGTACCATAAGCACTCAAAGAAAAAAGGCTTGAGCTAATAAAGTTTTCACTTAAAAATATACTTCTATGACTTTTCACTAAGATCAAGAGCTATCTAAAAGCTTGGCATGGCATATTAGTCGATCCCATATTGGTTCAAGGATTCTAAATCAATTTTCTCATTTTCCAAAGTTCCTTTAATCCACGATTAATCCTAGCAGGCTAGCAAGGCATCCAAATCAACCAAATTGTTCCTAAGCTCGAATCAGCACCTTTTCAACATATTAGCACTTAATATTATGACAAAAACAGCTTTTTAAAGCAAATCATGGAGACAACCAACCCAAAGTGCTGCTAGAAATGTAAGCCTCACAAACTGAATTCCAATCAAATCATAATCTCATAATCCAATCTACTCAAAGGTTCGAAACGCGCATCTTTTAGGTTATCAAATACTAAGAAACAACAAAAAGCAAAGTTACTACTAGTCTTCAAATTCCATTTTTCCATAAAATCCAATTTGACATCCATGTAAACCACATTTCGCCTACTCGAATACGCTGAATTCCATCCAAGCAACATAGTCTCAATTCTCAACTAAATCAACTCAACCAATACTTCTAAAAACCAAAGTTCCTACCAATCAACCACCTCAATCAAGCACAACATTGGCAAAGTAGCAAAACTAGCCATTTCAACACAACAAACTAAAACCAAACTAACACTCGAAATTGATTAGGATACCGGAAAACAGCTAAAAACAGATGAAATCAACAACAAAACAATCAAATCAACATTAATAAACAACAAAATAATTTCAATTCACAACCAAAAAAAAAAACTCAAAAATTACCTTAGCAAAACCCTCAGCAGTACCAGTTTGAGTACCGAAAAACACAGCAACCTTAGTTTTACCAGCAAGTTCAACCTCATCTTCTTCAGGTTCAAGTTTCAAAGGTTTAGGAGCAACTACAACCTTATTTTCCTTACTTCGATCATTCGATCTTCGCCATAGAATCACAACTAATCCTACGATCACCGCAATTGAAGTCGTTAACACTACAACCGCCGTAGATGGATCCAATGATAGTCCGAGTACCGACTCAATGGATCGGGTTAAATCGGAGGTCGATGACGCCATTAATGGAGTTATTTCGAGGTTTTTTAGGTGAAATAAAAACCCTAGAAATTGGAAGAAAGAAGAAGAAGAGAGAGGAGATTTAGTAGTTGGTGAACGGAGATTCAACACAACCTCCTCTCACTTCTCTGAACTTTGGTGGAATTTTTTTTATATACTCTTTTAATTTTATTTTTTTTTTGTTAAAGCTAACTTTTAGAGGAATTTCGGTTTGTGAAAGTGCGAAACTTTTAAGCAATCCATGTGTTTTGTTTGGGTTGAGAGTGTGTTGGAAAGTGATAGGAAATGGAGGCTCATAACTTTAAGAGACTTTCCCTTATTAATTTGTTTTTGGGCTTTTGGGTTTATTTAAGTTTCTTTCAATTCTTAGCATATACATAAATAAATACAGAAATTGATTGAGGTTGTTATTGACATTTTCGAGGTTGTTTCTTGTACGTTAATTCATCCTCCGTAGTATGTAACACAACTACCATGAAACAAAAATAACAATTTTGTTTTCATTGACATATGAATCATCTAATTTAATTTGTTAAATGGGATCTTTGCATTAGCATTTTTGAATGTTAAATGGCATATTTGCATTATTTGTGTATTTATATCCATACTTCGGAAATTCTCTAAAGAGGAAAGATAACAGTGTTTTCAAGGTGTTAAATCGAGTGGAGGGGCGTCCTGGTGTTACATACTACATGTAGCTGGAAAAAAAAAAGGTAAAAATAAGACGAAACCTGGGAAAGCCCTCCGAAACCCAAAAATGAAGGTTATAATTCATATTTTCAAGAGTTTTGGGGTCTAAGAGAAAAAATTCAACGAATTTTTTTGAATGTGTCCTATGATCTCCAAAATGCTTTTCGGGATTCGAAAGATCATAGGACGAGTCCTAGAAGAGCGAAAAGGCTATTGTACCCTAAATCGAAAATTGTTTAAGACGGGGGTTACAAGTTTTTAGAGGCTGAAGTCAAGTGTGAGACATCATATGGTCACCAACAACACACAGGGAAAACATAGGGAGAAAACAAGACGGTACCTAAGACAACCATCTCAAAGCCAAAATCGCAGCTATATTCACAGTTTTTTAAGATTTGGGGGTCCCGAAAAAAATTGTCAAAAAATTTACTTGGTGTCCCCAAGTTCAAAATAGGACAATTGACACCTTGTTAGGATTCAAAAGGTCATGATAAAGTCCCATGATAACAAAAAAATCAGGTTTGTCTTTTCTCCAAAATCATGTAAAGAGAAAACGTAACAAGTTTTTATTAACTAAAAATGATCGTGAGTCATCCCAAGGTTATCAAACGCGAGTATAATTTGGGGGAAAACAAGACAGAGCCTCGAAAGGCCCTCTAATAGCCAAAATAAAGGTTATAATTCACGCTCTTCGGGGGTTCCAAGAGCTCGAAAAATTATTTGCTAAAATTTTACATGTAGATCATCAAATCAAAGGAAGACCTTGACAATTTAAATCAATTAAAAAGCTAATCATACGATATCTTGAGAGCAAAATATACCCTTTTTAAGGTTTAATTTTTGGGGAATTCGGAAAAAATATAACTTTGGCAAGTGGGTTAAGTCGATCAAGGGGGGATCGTAAATCAAGTACTCAACTCAAGGATATTAGGAAACGCTTGTATGTAAGTCACAAAATTTCCAAAATGTTTCAATTAATATCGATCACATGAAGTTTCCTCTTATAGAAAATATTTCTGATTTTTAAATTAAGTTTCGATCGAAAATGTTTCCAAACATTTTCATTCTAAGAGTTTACAAGTATTCGAATTTCCAAAACGTCATAACTTTAGATCCTAAAAGTTTTCGTATGTGATAGGTTTCCACAAGCATTTTCATCTTATTTCGTTTGTTCACGGAGTAAATGCGAAGTGGTTGGGTTTTTCATTTTTTCAAAAGTTGTGCTTTAATTAGTTAATCTTGTTTTTTTTTTTTTTTAATTTTATAGTCATTGAGTCTTTATTGACTTGTAAAAAAAATAAATAATAAATAAAAATAAAAAATAAAATATGGTCTTCAACTCCAAGACCAAATTATGTCTCTAAATAACATTTTATTAATCACAATATATAATCACAACAATAATATTATATAGTTCTCAAAAAAAAAAAAAACAATAACATTATATAAATATAATCATTAAAAGTTTAAAACACAAGAATAATAAGACTTTAAAAAGGAAGAAGCCAAGTCAAATGACTCAAATGGCAAACAATTAACCCCCTTTGTTTAATACAACATGCATGCATTTTATTAGTCATACTTCGTACAAGTATATACTACGTAATTACAATTAAGCCATGCATGATGCATGTCACATCAATCATGCAATGCACCATTCTTCCTTTAACTCATTTTTCAGGGGTTCAATTTCATTTTCAGGCAAGTGTAACACTATAAGTTTGCCTTTATTGTCTTTAGTTTCTCCATTGTTTGGTCCCGGGAGTACTAAAATGGCTCCTTTATCTTGTACTCCACCAATAGTGTAGCTTGCAAATGTTGGACTATTTCCTTTTATTTTAAAGCCGTAAACTTCAGCTTCTTCCATGTCGACAAATGTAAGATTTGCTCCATAAAGGGTAAAATCAAATTTAGTCATCTCATTGTTCACTAATTCTTCAATCATGTCACCCTCGTCAACTACATTTACAACAATCATATGCACTAGTTTTGACAGATCAGCAGTTGATATTGGAAAATTGGCTTTAACCGTACCTAATACTTGTTCATTGTAAGGGATCCGTTGTGGCCTGTTGATTGTTTTCGGTCTACATATAGTCACACTCTTTGTATCCAAATCCTTCCTAATTTTTGCTATGGACCTCCACAAAATTGCTGTAATTACTTCAAAGCATTGGCTTGTACTATAACCATTCACATTGTTGTTTGAACCATGTACCTTAGAATGCAATTCATCAAGTTGTTTTGGAGTAAGTTGAAAAGTGTGGGTGGCAATCTTGCAATTGGTTGGAATAACCCAATGATTACCCACCGGGTTGACCCGTTTGATTGAAATGGGCTCTTGGGCTGGATTTGATGGTAGATGGTTGGGCTTTGGAGGCTCTTCTAGGGAAAGTGTTTTTGGGTATTGATGGTTACCTTGCATGTACTGACTCCACATGTTCATGAATTTTGAGGCTGAAAATGCATCACCAAGTATGTGAGCCCAACTCAGGCCCATTGAAATTCCTCCACACTTGAACCATGTCACCTGTCAAGCAACTTGGTTGATTTGAGCTCTTAAAAAGGAAGGAAGCTTACAATTTACATTGCCCAACTTCTTTTTCAATTCAATTGAAACTAGTGTAATGTACAAGCTAATAAATATGAGTCCAAATCTAGTGTCCCATCAAGTGGGTGTCAATTGTGTAATTGGTGTGTCTCGTATTTATAAATTTAAATAAATTGTAATTAATAGGACAAAGTGGCACACAAGTGGTATGTACTCTATGTGATGTGACAAACAAAACTATAAGATTTGTAGCTTGCTATCGTGGATGCTTATTAAATTCAAAACTAACATGATCATTCATACAAATCCATAATCTCATTCCATATGAAACAAACATAAAGAATAATAGTTTGTTTATTTATTTATTTATTTATTATTATTTTATTGATATTAACATAAAGAATAAAATTGGATTATAACTTATAAGAGACACAAAATAACCAAATCGCCGGACAGTCAAAGAAAAAAAAGGGCAAATGGACATTGATGAAAATATGCTTTAAGAGTTTAAGCCTTTGTCGCATGTAGTTTAATAATACTCACCCAAATTTATTTAAAACAAAATAAACTTAGACTAATAGTAAAAATGTGCTCTAGACTAAGGTCTTATCTTTTGGACTGAAACAGAGCTGAATTGAAATGAATTGATAATAATAATAACAATAATAATTTTCATTCTTCACTAAGAATGAAAGTTAAATGTTTTTTTGGTCAGCTAAAGAAAAGATGGAAACCGATGTATAATATGCCGCAGACGACATTCAAAAATCAAATGGCAATTACTATTTCTATTTTCACACTTTATAATTTTATCAGAATGCAAACACTTGGAATACCAATCATTCAGCATAACACAAATGTTCAAAAAGTAGCAGATTTTGAGATGTTAAATGAACATCACAAAAGAGCTATGTACAAATTTAGACGCCGCATTGCACGAAAACTTTGGCACGTTGAAGAAGAAATGACAGATCAGATGATGATGGTGGTGGTGGTGATGGTGTTGTTGGTGGTATGATGGATGAAGATTAATTAGATGTTTGAAGGGGTGGTAGTATAGCTTATGTTACATGAATTTAACACACTTTCTTTTGATTGTCACGCATTTGATTTAGAACTTGATGCATTTAAGATACAATTTGCAATTAAACGGTTATTATCATTTCATTAGTTGATGTAGAAGTAATACTAATACTAATACTAATACTAATACTAATAATAATAATAATAATAATAATAATAATAATAATAATAATAAAATGAATTGAACTGAACGGAATAAAGTGATCTGAACTGAAACATAAAAAGTTTCGGTCCAAAAAAACAGGGCCTGGTATATGCTAATCAATTAAGCAAATTAATATAGCGTACGTAGAAAATCAAGCCTTTTAATTTAAGCGAAAGGGATATTATGCATGATTGCATGATTATACATCATCTACCTACTATAAGAAATACGAGATTAACCAAAAATAAAGAAGCAAAATTATTACCTGAAGTGAAACAAGAGGAGAAAAGGGCAAGTCAGGACCAAGGTCATGTTTATTCACAAGCTGATCTTGCAATGAAGGTGAAAGAAAGTCCTCCATTGCTAGCCACTCGTCGACCGTCTTACACGACCGAGCCTCGATCATCCTTATTCCTGCATCGTTTAGCTTGATCGAAGGCCGATCACCGGTCTCCTCGGAGGACAGCCGTATCCTCCCACAAGCTATAAAGTATGATGTCAGCCAATCATACATAGGTGTTTTCTTCATTTCATGAATACTCATAAAACTAGTTTTATTGCCACTATTATTATTACTATCTTTATAATTATCCCCTTCATTAGTACCAATAATGTTGGTATTAGTGAAGAAATAAAGGGCATGTAAGTGGTGCAATTTCATAGCTAAATCAATGCCTTTTAACTCATAAATTTTGTTTTCTCCCGCTATTTTTCCTGGCACAACTGATGATATTTTCATGTCAAATACTAGGTTTTCTACCACTTTGTTTGGCATTGCCCTTTTTTTTAATTATTTTTCTTTTATGAGGTATGGGGTTTTTGCTGAATTATTATGGGAATATATAGGAGCAGTTGTACATATATTATGATGATGGATTTATATACAATATACTACATCCGCAGCGAATTAGTTGTATACTTGAAACTAAGTATTATTAATGGCCGGTAGCTAGTATTTGTAGGTGTATGTATGTACACTTGCGAAGCTGCTAGAATGATGGCAACAATTTGAGTTTATATTTAATGGCAATAAATGATGATTAGAAAACTAGTAAGGCGAAGCAAGTACGTGATAAATTGGTAGCAACTAATAACAACCGGCTAATATTGATCAAATAATGAATGCTAGATTGAATATCCATCTGCCATGTTCTGATATTAAGAGTAAAATTTGATCCACTATAACAATCTAATTAGAACATATTTCTCATTAAAAAATAGATCTTAGGAGACAGATCGATGAAAGATTTAGAGCCGCTCTAGATCCAGAGCGGGTGTTTTCTCATGTCCACGTATGAGTTGTAGGCCTTGTAGCTGGTGTCGATATTTGGATTATATTAAGGGTCTGTTTACTACTTTACTTTAAATGAAAACTGTTGAACTGAATTGAGCTGATTAGAGCTGAACTAAAAATTTTTTTATCAAGGTTTAATGAATAACAAAATAAGGGAAGAGCTGAATTGAACTGAACGGATTATAAGTTGAAATAAACAAGCCCTAAGTCCATACATACTTAAAGTTAAGTCTACATATATATTAATATAAAGTTTAGTTATATGTATATGATCGAGCTCATTATACCAGTAAGATCCATATGGGTATAAGTGATATAAGTGCAGTCCAGTCATATATATCAACTCGTCGGAAAGACTAATACTGACACAAAATCATTGCTCTTGATGCAAGGCATCAAGTTATATTGCAACATAATATAGACGATCCGTTTGGTAAGGTAGTGTTAAATATTTTCGGATGAAAATAATTTTCTATGAAAAATCTTTTACATTAGAAAACTTATTTTCATGAAGATTTTTCATTATTGTTTGGTTTGTTGCATGGGAAATGTTTTTACATTTTAAGCATTTTTCATTGTTGGATTAAATGAAAATAAAATCAAGTATTTTAATCTTAAAGGAAAATATTTTCCTACTAATTTTTGGAGAAAATGTTTTCAACATGGCAGAACATTATTTTCCACTCCAACTTTTACATTTAAACAAAACAATGTAATTTTCAGGGAAAGCATTTTAATGTACATCTTACCGAACACATCTGGAATACGGATTAGTTTTTATCATCTTCACGGCTAAATTATTGTTTTAACTGAAGATATTCAATGGTAGAGGTGATGGTTGCCAAGTTGCTCTTGATTATTTTCATTCTGTATCATGGTTTTCGGTTAGAAAGCGATGCTCTTTAGTCTTTATATTAACTTAATGCCGTGATGTTTTTAGTTCGGAAGATGGAACTACTTTGGTACTGCATATTTTCTTTGATAAATCTTGTATTGTTATCTATCTACTCGTCACAAGTCACAACTAATGGCGGATCCAAGATTTATTTTCTGTTGGTTCGACCTCTACGCGCAAGAAAATCTTATTTATAATTCTGTATCTTTTCACTATTCACAAAACATGATTTTATATTTTTTCAAATGCACTATAGGTTCACGTGAACCATGTTTACAACTTTATAGTTTCTGTACTACGGATACAAGTATAACCTAAAGACTCATTTTCCTCTAATGGGATAGAACAAGTATCAAAAATGTTAGAACTTTTTAATGAGAATCAGTCTCATAAACAAAAAAAAAAAACTCTAATCAATTCAATTGAGCTAGCTAGTACACCTTGCTCTCAAAAATTTGATATTTTTAATACCATGGCATGAGGTGGTATACCGTATACTAGTTTGTGTTAAGAAGTGTTTGTTCCACTACCAATTAATTAATTAATTAAGATCAAGTTTTAATTAACCACCCTACTCCAATAAACTCTCACAACTTTTTTTTTTAAGTTGGTAATGGTGGGGTGCTAAAAAATACCCGAGCCCAATTACCTGGTCCAACTACACACTTCAATTTTTTGGATAATATGTTTAAAAAGTGCCCCACCCGTTAAAACTTCGTAACTTACCTTTAACCTAGTCGGGTAACCATAATGAAAATGGTTTTTCGGGTAGCCAAAAACCTGCTAAGACTTGATTTCTTCATATATAGTTTAGAGAACTGGATTGATCTTGTTTGTTAGCTTTTAATTTTTTTTGAACATGTTGCTAGTGCTTCTTTTATTTATCTTCCTATATATATCCTACTATGATAATGCTGATATACTTTAGCTTAAAGTATATTTTATGTAGTATTTTTTGTTTAATAATGAAAAAATCATTAATGATGGAGGTTGATGTTTTTATTAAACATTGAAGTAATAATATTATTCTTCTATGAATAACATGACTCAGGTACCTATATACCTAACCCGCTTAAACCTGGCGATAATGGGTAGTGAATATCACTACCCGCATGTTTGAATACCCACCTTTTTCAGTGTCAATAATAAACACCCTATTAATAATGGGCCTAAATGTACAATCCAGATTGTTCAAACACAAGCACCTTGAAGGAGCCTTATCCTCCTAGATGCTTGTGATAAGGACAAACCCAAGGTTTTTCCTTGACATTCGAAGGTGTTGACCAAAAAGCCAAACACGTATCCTTACTCTCACAAGATTAATGATGTTACGTTACAAACATCTTTATTGTACAGAGTACTTACCTTTCATTAGTCACATGTTTAGTCTCGTACTTAATTTATTTAATCTATAAAAACACATCTCCACAGCTTTCTTGTCGCCCGACTAAACAATTAGAGTTCCATTTGTTATGATGGAAAACCTTTTATGGTTAACAAATAGTCAATTTTAGGTTATTATTGTTGGAATGGCCCAAATCTTAAGGCCCAATGCTTTTCACTTCCTTAGGTGAATGAATATTCTAGAGTATTGTGATGATTATTCTATCATCATCCTTATTAATCTAGAGTGTTCTATCTAGACTATTCTTGTCTAGATATTTTCATTCTACTCTAGATTTCTCCATTCTAGATCTTTCCACTCTAGACTATTCTACCACCTACATCACCCTACCATCCTCACCTATAAATAGAGGATGTCACTTCACTTCAAAAGCATCCACAAAAATATTCTCCCAAAAGCATCCACAAAACACTTTCAAGCCTTCCCCATCAAAATAGCCTTTCTACTACCAAACCACTCCTAAATACTCTCCTCCTTATTCCACTATTCCCTTTTATTCACATATCTTTTGTGAGTTGTATTGTGAGAGTTTCATTGTAATATTTCTACCCTAATATTTAGGGTCTATCTTGTACTCTCATATTATATATAGTGGAATTTTGGTGCTCGTCGTCCGTGGTTTTTTGCCTCTATTGAGGATTTTTCCACGTTAAATCTTGTGTGTTCTTTTATTGCTTATCTTACTTTTAACTTCTTTTATTTCTCGATTTATCACGTTTCCGCTAGCGCTCTTACCCTAACAAGTGGTATCAGAGCCAAAGGTTAACAATGTCGACTGTCACCAAGTTCGACATCGAGAAATTCGATGGTAAGATAAGCTTCAGCATCTGGAGGATCCAGATGAAAGCCGTTCTTACTCAGAACGGATTGAAGAAGGCATTGGATGGTAAATCTAAGAAGCCGTCATCTATGACTGACGAGCAATGGCAAGAGCTAGATGAGAAGGCTCTATCCGCCATACAATTATGTCTTACAAAGGAGGTTCTTCGAGAAGTTGTTCATGAGGAGACCGCTTCCGGGCTTTGGTTGAAGTTGGAGTCGCTCTACATGACTAAGAGTCTAGCAAACAAACTCCGGCTCAAGGAAAGGCTTTACACTATTCGTATGGCCGAAGGTACGTCCATCCAATCTCATCTTAATGAATTCAACTCCATCATCATTGATCTTGAGAATTTGGATGTTGAAATTGATGACGAGGATAAGGCCGTATTATTAATCGTTTCCCTACCTCCCTCTTATAAACATTTTAAGGAAATTATGCTTTATGGTAGTAATGATTCACTTACATTTGAAGATGTTAAATCAAACCTACTCTCAAAAGAAAAATATGACCTTGAAGCAAATAATGGAGATAAAGCTGAAGGATTAAATGTAAGAGGGAGATCACATGAAAGAGGAAACACACATAAAAAGAAATTTCGATCTAAATCTAGGGGACGTAAACCTAATGTTACCTGTCGCTATTGTAAGAAACTAGGGCACGATGTTTCTGAGTGCTTTAAATTGAAAAATAAGAAGGAGAAAGAAGACAAACCTAAACAGCCTCAGAAACCCGCCGAAGCTAGTTTTATTGAAACTGACTCTGAAGGTGACTCGGTGTTACTAGCAACTTCTGAAAAGAAGGGCTTTAATGAATGGATTCTTGATTCTGGTTGCACCTATCATATGTGTCCTCATAGGGACTGGTTTACCACATATGAATCTGTTGATTGTGGTACTGTCTTAATGGGAAACGATGTTTCCTGTAAGGCAATTGGAATGGGTTCAATCAAAATCAAGACCCATGATGGTACTGTCAGGACTCTGACAAAGGTTCGTCATATTCCTGACTTAAAACGCAATCTAATCTCACTGGGTACTCTGGAGTCTCTTGGATATAGATTCTCAGCTGAAGGTGGAGTTTTGAAGGTCACCAAAGGTGCCCTAGTTGTCATGAAAGCCACAAGAAGTGGTAGTCTGTATGTCCTACAGGGACATACAGTGACAGGTTCAATAGCCGTTTCATCCTCACTTTCTGAGTCTGATCTTACTCAATTATGGCATAAACGCCTCGGCCATATGAGTGAGAAAGGCATGGACATCCTGAGCAAACGTGGACTTCTTGGCTCACCTGGCACGGGTAAGCTAGAATTCTGTGAGCACTGTGTCTATGGAAAACAAAAGAAAGTAAGTTTCTCTACTGCTACTCACAGAACTAAGGGTATTCTTGATTATGTCCACTCTGATTTATGGGGGCCTTCTAAGGTCGCCTCTTATTCTGGTAAACGCTACTTTATGTCCATTATTGATGATTTTTCTCGTAAAGTCTGGATTTATTTCTTGAGGCATAAAAATGAGGCTTTTCCAACTTTCAAGAAGTGGAAAGCTCTCGTGGAGAACCAGACTGGAAGAAAAATCAAGAAGCTCAGGACTGATCGAGGTATGGAGTTTTGTGATGGAGAATTTGAGGAGTTCTGTGCTCAAGCCGGTATTGCTAGACACAAGACTCTGCCCTACAAGCCTCAACAAAATGGAGTTGCTGAACGGATGAACAGAACCATTCTAGAAAGAGCTCGTTGCATGCTCTCCAATGCTGGATTGTGGCATCGCCGTGATTTGTGGACGGAAGCAGTATCCACGGCAGCTTATATAGTCAATCGCTCTCCACATTCTTCTATTGACTTCAAAATCCCAGAGGAGATATGGTCAGGTACAACTGTTGACTACTCCTTTCTTAAAGTTTTTGGTTGTACCGCTTATGCTCATGTTAATGATGGGAAACTAGCTCCTAGAGCCGTCAAATGCATTTTCATTGGCTATTCTTCTGAATCAAAAGGCTATAGGCTGTGGAATCTCGAAACTAAGAAAGTCATTCTTAGTCGAGATGTTACTTTCAATGAAAATGCTATGGTAAAATCCTCGACTTTGGATTCTTCTATTCCTTCTCCCACAGGTGATCAGCAGGGTGTTGGTGAGAAGGTGGAGCTAGAAACTAGTAACCAATCTCCTACGGTTGATAATGACTCTTCTTTAAGCCCACAATCTAGCCATGATGCGCCTCATGATCACACTGATAGTGATCCAATTACTACTGATCCAACCCAGCAGCCACAACACTCACAGCTAACCGACTACAATCTTACAAGGGACCGATCGAGAAGGCAAATCACAAAATCATCAAGATATAGTAATGATGAATATGTGCTTGCTTATGCATTATCAGTTGGTGAAGAGACTCCTATTGGAGTTGATCCATCTACTTATTCACAAGCCATCTCTAGTCCCGATTCTTCCAAGTGGTTGGTAGCAATGAATGAAGAGATTGAGAGTCTTCACAAGAATGGCACATGGGACCTGGTTGAGCTTCCTAAAGGCCGAAAAGCTCTCACTTGCAAGTGGATCTACAAGCAAAAGGAAGGAATCCCCGGAGTTGAACCAGCAAGATGGAAGGCACGCCTAGTAGTCAAAGGATGCCATCAAAAAGAAGGTATTGACTTTAATGAAATTTTCTCTCCTGTTGTTCGTCATACCTCTATTCGTGTCCTTCTTGCAATGGTTGCTATGTTTGACATGGAGTTAGAGCAACTCGATGTCAAAACTGCTTTTCTCCATGGTGATCTTGAAGAGGAGATCTATATGAAGCAACCCGAGGGATTTGTTGCTCCTGGAAAGGAGAATCTTGTTTGTCGATTGAGGAAATCTCTCTATGGTCTCAAACAAGCTCCCAGGCAGTGGTACAAGCGCTTTGACTTCTTCATGATTAGACAAGGGTATACTCGCAGTCAATATGATCACTGTGTCTACTTCCGGCAGTATGATGGCGTTTATATATACTTGTTGTTGTATGTGGATGATATGCTCATAGCATCTCGAGACAAATCTCTCATATCCAATTTGAAGGCACAACTCAAAAAAGAGTTCGAGATGAAAGATCTTGGAGCAGCTAAGAAAATATTGGGCATGGAGATACACCGAGATCGAAAGGCCGGTAAGTTATTCCTATCTCAGAAAAATTATATTAAGAAAATTCTAGATAGGTTTAACATGGGTGATTGCAAACCCGTTTCTACTCCTCTTGCTGCTCATTTCAAGCTATCATCTGCATTATGTCCACAAACTGAGGAAGAGATTCAGCAAATGTCTAGTACTCCATATGCTAGTGCAGTTGGAAGCTTGATGTATGCCATGGTCTGCACAAGGCCTGATCTAGCATATGCAGTAAGCATGGTGAGCAGGTATATGCACAACCCTGGTAAGGAGCATTGGAATGCTGTCAAGTGGATATTTCGTTACATAAAGGGCACGATGGATCATGGGTTGGTGTTTGATAGAACCCTATCACCTTCAAATGACGTTGTTGGGTTCGTTGACTCTGACTATGGTGGTGATCTCGACCGTCGAAGATCTCTCTCCAGTTATATCTTCACTCTGTGTTCAGGTGCTATAAGCTGGAAAGCTTCTTTGCAACCGAAAGCTGCCCTCTCTACAACTGAAGCTGAATATGTTGCCGCTACTGAAGGTATAAAGGAGGCTACATGGTTGAGAGGTCTTGTCATGGATCTTGGAATACCACAAGGTGTCACAATGGTATACTCAGATAGCCAAAGTGCTATCTTCCTCACTAAGAACGATGCATATCATGATAAAACAAAGCATGTTTCAGTGAAGTATCATTATGTCAGAGATACCATTGCGGAAGGTGAAATTGCAGTAAAGAAGGTTCATACCTCGGAAAATCCTGCAGATATGCTCACCAAGCCACTACCTACCACTAAGTTCGATCATTGTTTGGACTTAGTGGGCATTCATTCTTGCTAGGCCCTTCGGGCTTCGACGACGAGTTGCCCAAGATTTGGTCCAAGGTGGAGATTGTTGGAGTGGCCCAAATCTTAAGGCCCAATGCTTTTCACTTCCTTAGGTGAATGAATATTCTAGAGTATTGTGATGATTATTCTATCATCATCCTTATTAATCTAGAGTGTTCTATCTAGACTATTCTTGTCTAGATATTTTCATTCTACATCCCTTCACTCTAGATTTCTCCATTCTAGATCTTTCCACTCTAGACTATTCTACCACCTACATCACCCTACCATCCTCACCTATAAATAGAGGATGTCACTTCACTTCAAAAGCATCCACAAAAATATTCTCCCAAAAGCATCCACAAAACACTTTCAAGCCTTCCCCATCAAAATAGCCTTTCTACTACCAAACCACTCCTAAATACTCTCCTCCTTATTCCACTATTCCCTTTTATTCACATATCTTTTGTGAGTTGTATTGTGAGAGTTTCATTGTAATATTTCTACCCTAATATTTAGGGTCTATCTTGTACTCTCATATTATATATAGTGGAATTTTGGTGCTCGTCGTCCGTGGTTTTTTGCCTCTATTGAGGATTTTTCCACGTTAAATCTTGTGTGTTCTTTTATTGCTTATCTTACTTTTAACTTCTTTTATTTCTCGATTTATCACGTTTCCGCTAGCGCTCTTACCCTAACAATTATTATTATCATCATCATTATTATTAATCTGCTGCTTAGACCTCCCAAATGTTGTACTCTGTATATATAATAACACATTTCTGATTTCTCTACTATATATATTCAAAATTCCTTTGTTTGTTTCAAAGCCTATTGTAAAAGATTAATTTTTATTTATGATATAAATTATGTATATTCATAGTTAAAAATCAATCAATAAGAGTCTTAATCCCAAAATTGAGGTCGGCTACATGAACCAAAAATATCACTCCATGTGGTCATCCACATAAAATTTCATCCTTCATCCCTTGTGATCGAGAACATAGTTAAAAATAATAGCTAAAAGTATGCATTAGGATAAAAAATGATAAGCCCTATTAGCCCACCATCAAATATAACTTAACTCATGTACACGTGTTTCAAATTGTTGGGACTATGGACCTTACCTATACTAAACTATCTTAGTAAGTTGTTCTAATACGATTAATTCGTGTAGTATAACGAGATAAGTACGTTGTGACTTGTGGCTTTGTGAGTACGTGCGTATGGTTGATTGTTTATTGACCAATTGGTCAGTTGGTCACAATAGTTATTAATTTTGAGTGTGATTAAGTGATTATTATGTGTATAACTTGTATAGTACCACATTCCTGTGTGGTGTGCACCGTGTTAGGCTCTGCTAGCTAACCAATTGAGCTAGCTATCTCTTGCTCTTAAACCCTTGATATTTTTAAGCCCCGTTTTTTTGGTTTGAAAGATATAACTTAATTGAACCGAAATGAATGGAGTTGAACTGAACTGAAATGGATTAAAATGAAGTTATAGTCATAATGGAGATGAGTTGAACTAAATTGAACTGAAATGAAGTATCTAAAAGAAGACAACCTTAATACCATGACATGTGGTACGCGTTGAAAAATGTGTTGTCCCACTGCCAAGTAATTGAACTGAGGACTGTAACAAAGTAATAATTATAATGCAAATGAGTTGAACCGAATTGTACTGAGTTGAACTTAACTGAACTGAAATAAAGTAAATCCAAAAGAACATAGCTTTAATACCATGACATTTTGTAGTATGCATTGAGAAGTTTTTGTCCCACGCGCTACCGATTAGTTGAATTAAAGTAGACTAAAATAATAGTAATAATAATAATAATAATAATAATAATAATAATGGAGATAAGTTGAAATGAATTAAAGTAGTGATTTGAACTTAACTTTATAAAGTTGAAGTAAATTTAAAAGAACCATAGACTAAGGCTATGTTCTCCTCAACTTATTTTTGCTAAACTGAACTTATTTTTCTGAACTGAACTTATTTTTGTTGAAATCACTAATAATTTATTAAGGATTGAAACTGATTTTTGCTGAACTGAACTTATTTTTGCTGATCCGAACTTATTTTTGCTGAACTGAACTTATTTTTGCTGAAAATAAGTAAAAATAGGACGAGGAGAACATGACCTTAATACTATGACATATTGACATGTTGTAACTTGTACGGAGTAGTATGTATTGAGAAATCAACGTCGTTCGGCTGCCAACTAATTGATTAAGATCAAGTTTTAATCACCCTACTTTCAAATAATTAGTAACTGTCACAAGCAAATGATGTTATAAAACTCCTTATTGTACACGCCTTTTCTTCACATGTTTGGTTTCCACAACTTTCTTGTGGACCGTCTAAATAATGAGGGTTCCCTTTGATTGTAATGATGGAAATTAAATCCTTTTATAAAAACAAATAGTCAATTATAGGTGATTATTATCATTATCCTTTTAGACCTAAGCTACCAAATATTGTACTATCTCCGTTAACAATTATTGCAACACTTGAATTTTTATATCTCACAAATAATACTTAAGTGTTGCACATAATTATTAATAGAGGTAGTATATAGATTGGGTCTTATATGCGGCATGCCGCATGATACAAAATGGTGCAGCAGGTCCAATTAATACATAAGCCCAAATGTTGTAAGCCTCTACCTTTTTCTTTTTTTGTCCTCATTTATATCACCAAGCTGTTTACCTACATTTCTTCTCCACCTCCATTATTTCAATCTTCTCTTTTCATCTACTCTATAATTTCATCATTTTTTTTTTGCTTGCTTTGAGTTTTGAATGATCTTTCTCTCTTTTTCATCATTTTTTTAGCTCAAAATTTTCCTAAAATCAAGATCTTGAAAGAGGCCGAAGATGTTGGGTAACCTCGAAAATTCCTTTACTTCAAATTTATTTTCATCAAATTTGTTCTTTTTCATCAATTTTATGATGCATGTTTTAAAAAAAATAAATTATGTAAATCTTTATGTTTGATAAGATTGTTGTACGAAGTAATTTTTGCTCTATTTTACAATTTGAGATTTGTAATTGTGTGTGTGTGTGGGGGGGGGGGGGGTACTTAATTTTTCTTGAAGTTTACTAATTTTTATTGAAGGGGTTGTTAAACTTTGTTGAACAAGTTACTTTACTTTTTCAGGGGTTACCTTTGTTGAAGGGGTTATTTTTCTGGGGTTATTAATCAATTTGTTGAAGGGGTTACTTAGCTTTTTCATGGGTTACTTAACTATTTTTGGGGTTACGAATCTTTATTGAAGGGGGTTACATAACTTTTTTAGGGGTTACGAATTTTTGTTGAAGAGGTTACTAAACCGGTTCAAGGGTTACTAGTCTTTGTTGATGAAGGGTCTACTTAACTTTTTCAAGGGGTTACTTAAATTTTTCAGGGGTTTTACTAGTATTTGTTGAAGAGGTTACTTAACTTTTTGAGTGAAATTAGGCTTTAATACTGATGTTGAACTTAAAAATAATTAGTTTTCTGAATTAATATATTGTTTAGAATATTTCTTGAAACGCATGCAAAATTCTATGAAAAAATTTAGAATTCAATAAATGTTGAAGAAGGAAGGAGAGGGAAAAGGTTAGGCCGAGTTCCTCCCATTTTTGTTGTGCGTGTGTTTTGTTTTTTCACGCGCTTTGGGTGCGTTTTTTTTTTTTTTTTTGGCTTTCTGACACTGTCATATATTAAATGTTGTTTTGTGCCGCATGCTTCGCACTACAAGAAATCGGCAAAATAGCGACGGAAATTAAGAGTTTGCGACGGAAATATCCGTCGCAAAAAAGTGACAAACCAAATCAAGTGACCAATTGGTTTTTGCGACGGATTTTTGTGTTTGCGACGGAATAAGCCTGATGAGGCTATCGCACACCTATCAAAAGTAAACCAAACCAATCTAACTAATATAGCTAGGGAAGTAGGGATCGAATCCACAGGGAAGCAATTAAACCTATTAGTTCTAAAAAGTTTAGACTGTGTAAAGGGCCTTTGAATGTTGAATTAAGACTAAAAAGTTAACTAAAACTAGAACTAAGTTGATTAAGGGAATGAATTTATGACTAAGCCTAGGACATCGGTTCACCATAGATTAACAAATGAATTGCACACAATTAATTAATTAGATTATCAATTTCCTTGAATTAAGGTCCACTAATTCTCTCGAATCTAGTCCCCTTCAAAACTCCTCTAATGGCTCTCGCTCACTTAGACTCGTTTTGCCTATTGTCCTTATGATCTAATTGTGGTAATCTTACCTCTCGGCATCGATTTCAACAATATCAAACTAACAATTAAACCTGGCCAGTATTTAACTGAAAACAATAAAAGTTGACAACAGGAATTCCAGTACATTAACAACCAATCAACAATTAAGAACAAGCATCAAAATCAATCCATGGATCCCCTAGTCCTAGAAAGGGAACTACTCACGCATAATAGAAACTAAAGGAACTAATTTAATCATAAGAACTGGGACTGAAAACATGACTACAGCAATTAAACTAATTAACAAGAACAAATATAACTCAAAAGCAAGAACTAAAACAAAAAAACAAGAACAAGATCTAAAATTAAAATACTACTAATAATTAAAACTAAGGAAATAATTAAACTAATAAAAACAAGAGAAGAAAATAAAGAAGAACCTGAAATTGCAATTGTATTGAATGAATGATTGAGTTTTGACAAAAGTAAGTTCTAGAGAGAAACTGAATGAAAAATCCTAATGAGAGAAAANTCCTAAGGAGAGAAAAATACTGTCTAGTTTAGTCTCTAATGTGTTAAAAAGACCTAACACAAACACTATTTATATAAAAAGTACAATGCTCGAGTCAAAAGGAGTGAAAAACGGGTTCCGGACAAACCGCCCGACCAATCGGGCTCACGAAGCGAGTGATTTTGGCCTTGGAAGCAATCCGCCCGACTGCCCGGGCGAAATGACTTTCTCGCCTAAATTAAGTCAGCTCGTCTTGTGTTACTCCAGGCTTCATCATAGCTTCCTGATTACTTCAATTCTAACCCATGGCTTCTAGTATCTAGTTGTAACTCATATGATTGCCTCGGAATCAATGCAAAAACACCGAAATCCTGCAAAAAGTCACTAACAAGCACAAACAACTCCATACAACCAAATGTTAGCCAAAATAACTCCGAAGAGCATAGGTTAGAGTCAAAATAAACCAAAAAATGGAGTAAAATATAAGAATAAAATACACTTATCAAAGCCCTCGCAAATTTGCGACGGAATAAATTCCTTCACAAGATTCCCTCGCAAAAAGTGACAAACCCTGTTATTATTTTGTCACGAAAAAATTCCCTCACAACCACCAAAACTACTCCCTCCTCACTTCTCCCTTCTCACTTCCTGAAACCACCGCCATTCTCCTCTTTCTTCTTCTTCTTCGCCACCCAAAAACCATCGCCATTCTGACGGTTCGCCATTCTTCGCCACCGCCAAAAACCACCCGGCGTCAGTTCACCCGTTCAGCAGTAGTTGGGCAATTAGCAAAGCCAATAACGTCAGTTTTGTTGTATGGCAAAAAATTTGATTTGAAAGCTGTCATTCAAGCAGGTGGATTTCCTTCTACTCATTCTTCTGTAAGTCTGAATTTCTGTTTCTTTAATTTATTTAATGTTTTTAATGTCAGTTTTGGGTATTATGATTTTAATGTTTCTTCGCCATTCTCCTTCTTCTTCTTCTTCGTCGATTCGCCACCACCACCATTCTCCCTTCTCACTTCTCCCTTCTCCACCGTTTCTCCCAATAAAATTATTACTTTTTTTGATACAGTAACGTTGATTTTGATATAATTTGTTATTAATTTTTTTTTTGGTCATACTTTGTTTGATTTAGGGTTTTTTTTTTGGTGTTTGTTTAATTGTAGTTATGTTTAAATTTCGATCTAATTTAAGAAGCTTTTCGATCTAATTGTTGTTAATTTTAATGCTGATTTGAACTTAGTTGACTACTTTTAAATGTTTAATTACTGAAGATTAGCAAGTATATGAACTGAATTTGAAATTTGAATTGTTTTGATGGCTAAAAAATGAACTTGTTATTGCAGGAACCAAGTAGTTTCCTCTGCAGAGCTGAGCAACCAGCTTTCGGATATTCGCTTCGTTCGATTGTCTGCCATCAAGTAATTTTCTTGTAACCTTTGAGTATCAATTAGTGTTCAAGGTGCAGTTTGTGTTGTGTCTAAAAAGCACCTAACTTTTTTAATCTATTGTTGTGAATAGGAATTTGATGAAAGGGGACAATGATAAATTATCAGGTTGTTGGGCGACTATAGGTGTATTAACCGAAAAAGGAAGTCCGAAGACAAGCTCTACTGGGAAGAGCTATTGCATTTGGAAAATTGGATGTTTGGATGGTCAAGCTATTACTGTTTTCTTGTTTGGTGATGCTTACAAGCAGCATAGCAAGGAATCAGCTTCAACGGTTTTTGCCTTCTTTAATGCTGGTGCTCGAAAAGATGCTACAGTAAGAAGCTGTCTTTTGTTATTGGTGTAGCTTTGGTTACTTTATTTTTAAGTACAACTAATGATTTTGTTGTTATCGTTGTGTGTCTGCAGGGTCCAAGCTTCCAATTGAGTGTTTTTAATGCAAATCAAATTTTGAAGATTGGTACTTCAGTTGATTATGGAGTTTGCAAAGGGCGGAGGAAAGATGGTTTGCCTTGCTCTATAGTAGTAAATAAGTATGACCTCAATGACTATGCCTGTTATATTTAGCTGATTTCTATTATATTTGATACATATGGCATATTGTCTATGAATTACTTGATATTGTTTGTGATTATAAATGGTTTCTGCAAATTGGCCCTTAAGTTGAAGGATAACAAGGATGACCTATGTACTCTATAATGGATCAATCTGGATTTGATCTACTTGTGAGAAGTTGAAAATTTAGTGTAAAAAACACAACATAATTTAATTGTGTCTATGAATTAGTCTATATATCAGAGCTGCCTAATACTATAATGTACCATTGTTATTCATTGTTTGGAATGCGGCAGTGTTTGGAGTTGATAATAGAGAAGCTATTTTCACAATTCTGGTCAGAGTGTGATTAAACAGTTTTAATGTTATAGCAAACCAATATAGCTCGGTGTCAATGCTAATTATGAAACACGTCCTGCAAAAAACTTCAGAGAAATATACCTCTTCACGTACTGAGCTCAAAGGCGGGTAAGCAAATCTTGTTCATATACAGTAGAGAGTTTCAGTTCACCTTATTAACTAGAGCCTATTTCTTTCTTCACTTTAGCATATAAGATGGGTGTTCTTTTTTATAATTTACTCTTTGTATCTGAGTGCTCATTTTCCTTTTGGATATAAGCTTGATAGCATCAGACTTCAATTCTTCATAACTAAAGTATTATGAATAACAGAAAAACTACATGAGTCCATGATTTTATCCTTCATTTCTCTCCATTCATGAGCTTGAAATAAAGTTCTATTGAATGTGAAGAGATATATACCAAGGGACTCTGTATTACAGTATTTGTTTAGTTGTAGACTTGTAGTATAGAAAAAGTGAAAGTAATCTAAGCTATTATAGTAAAGGCTATAACAACAATATGCTGATTAATACATCACTGTTGTGCTCCGAAATCTGATTAGCTGCTGAAACGAAACTAGTCTTTTGATTGGTTGCTTTTGTTTATGCAGTTTGCTGAGATGGCAGTCTGTTTTAACTTACTGTATGTCTGCATGTACTAGCTTCTAAGGTGTTGCAGCAGCCCCATAAACATGCATAACTGATCTAACGTCAATTGCTTAACATATAATCAGTAACTAAATTGCCAATGCGGTAATGCGAGGTTGCTAGCTGAAATCTATGTTATACTTTCTCACTATTATATTATTGATGAAACTAGCTATCTGCTGCTATTGTGAGCAATTGAATCCTTTTTTGTGCTACGAAAGGGATTGCAAAGGCCTAATAGTTGAATATGTATTTTCTTGTTTATAACCTGTGCTAATAATTTTGTTCTTCTTTTCTTTTAGGAATCTAAGAACAGCTTTCCGGAATCCATGTCAGCTAGAAGGCGTTTATATGGTTGATCCTCTGGCAGATAGATCAAATAAAATGAAGCAAAACAAGTCTTCAAAGGTTTTGTCTGTTGATGGATTAAAGAAGGCCCTAAGGTATGAAGTTGGTGAAATTGCTTTTCTTAAGCCCCTCTGTATTTTTACTTTTGTGTGTAGAAAACATGTTCTGAGCTCACTTGTTGTTGCCTCCGATTAGGAGCTTCATGGGACATAGGTAGACATTAGAGTAGTAATACTTAATATTTCCCTTGCTGCTTATCGTGTAGCAACCATATTGTTGACAAGTCATTGATTGTTTTAATATAGAGTGAGTGCAAATTTTGCAATAATTCTTGTTGATCTTAAATTGTAGCATGCTCATGGAAATCAATGTATCATTTCCTATAAACTTATTTGTAATTCAACAGCAATGCAGGTCATGTGACGACAAACTCACACTCTCAAGGAATACGATTTCTCAATTTATGCCATTTTATGTATCATTAATGTTTTATAATAATTTATTATTGTTATTCATCAATTTAATATAGTATTTGTTATAATATTTTTAATTTTTGGTTAATAGTATTATTATTTCATTACAATTGTGATTTTATTTTTGTTTCTTTTCAAAAATCGCTATTAGTATCGTTTCTTAAAAACAAACGATACTAATAGCTAATTTTTTTTATAACTAAAAAACCACTATTAGTATCGTTTTTGTAAAAAAGCGATACTAATAGACTGTCTATTTGTATCGTTTTGGTAAAACGATACTAATAAGTTATTTTTCTACTAGTGTTTCCGTTGCAAACGAGGGAATATTCCGTCGCAAGTTTGGAATTTGCGACAAAAATTTTAGCGACGGAATTTGTCCGTCGCAAAATAGCTTTTATCTTGTAGTGTCGGTTTCTGTGCGGCATGCTACACAGAAAACGCGCTCTTGTATATATAATAGCATATGTAGTATTTTTCTACTAATTATATACAAAATGTTTTGTTTGTTTCAAAGCCTATTTTAAAAGATGAATTTTATTTCTTAATGATGTAAATTCATTGCTAAAAATAGTAACTAAAAATAAATTATGCATTAGAAAATAAAATAAAATAAAATAATAAGTAATATCATTTTCAATGACAATCCCTAATAGCCCATCATATATGTCATGTTTCAAGTTGTTGGGACTATGGGGACCTACTCACCTACCTAGTATGTTATGTTATTACGGAGTATCATTAATTAACGATCTTAGTATACGTAGTTAGGCCGGACTTGTTGGACCTGAATTTGTAGTTTTTTTTTAACTTTTTTATATAAAAAAAATTATTTTCCTCTTATATATACACCAAGTATAAACATAAATTTTAATGATATATAACACATAAATAAATTTAGTATTATAGCTAAAAAAAACCTTTATATACAATTTTTTTTAAGGAAACCGGTCTAGGCTTGAATTTTTCGATCTTGGACCGAACTGAACCAAAAACCAGGAATCACGAATTTTACTGGACCGAGGATCGGACCGAAATTGTCGGACCGGTCCAGTCTAGTCTAAATTTTGGTTCGGATCCGGACCGGATTATGTGCCCCTAATTGTGATAGGCGCTAGCTATATTAACCACCCACAATTGATAATTAAGGAACTTAGGAGATCGATGTAGCAATCACTACTTTCACTAGCAATGTCTTACAATGTTACAAGTACCCCGTATAATGATACAAACAGTAATTTTATTTGCTTTGAAGTGTGATAAATACCTCGTTTGGTTAAATCTATCATTCCAGTTCGAAAAAGGTTTTGGAATAGATTATCACCTTACGCCCTTGTGACACACTAACATTAAAAATAACTAATTTCACAAGCCTTTAATAGCCAAATAAACCTAATTAGTTTCGTGTCAAGGTATATATTAAATTTTATTTTGCTATTAACTTTTTTTATAAACGTTTGGATATAAAGGGAATAGAGTGGTTTATGTGAGAATGAGGGATAACTGAAGTCGTTAAAGCTTCCCTTCCACTTCCAGGTGATCCTGAGATCAAATCTCATCACTTGTCCTTAGGTGTGTTCATAATTCGGTCTGGACCGGTACGGAACATACCGGTTAAAACCAGTTCGATCCTGCAGGTCAAAAGAAATTGGATTTACTTTTTTCCGGACCGGTCCAATATCCTTTAAAAATCGGTCTTGGACCGGACCAGTTTTTACATATAAAATTATGTACAAACATATAATTATACTAAATTTATATCTTGTTAAGTTAGGATAAATAGCGTTTTAACGATCGATCTACTTCTATTAAGCTTTAAAAAATTCATAGAATTAGTGGTTTTTTTGCACTATTTTTTCAACTTTTGTTTTAAAGTATATAAATAAGTACATTTAAGGAGGAAAAATTATTATACTGTTCCAATGTGGGTCCGGTCCGGGTCTTGAAACAAGAGTTCCGGTCTCCTTTAAAAAAATGGAGTCGGTCCGGTTTTGGACCGGTGAATACCCCTACTTGCCCTAGTGGTTCCCAAACACCAAATATAAAATAAAATAGAGTGGTTTATGTAAAATGTAAAACTTAGGGTCCGTTTGGTAGGGTGTAAAACGTTTTCAGATGAAAATAATTTTCCATGAAAAACCTTTTACATTAGAAAGCTTATTTCATGATGAAGAATTTCCATTGTTTAGCTGCACATAAAATAATTTTACATTTTAAGCATTTTTCATTGTTTGGTTGGATGGAAAATCAAGTATCTCAATTGTAAGGGAAAATGTTTTCCTTCCAAGTGTGATGGAAATGTTTTCCTCCCAATTTTGAGAGAAAATGTTTTCAACATGGTGGAAAACCATTTATTACCCCAAGTTTTACATCTTTATATTTTACTCCAAACCAAACAATATAAAATACGAAAAGTTTTTATGGCATACCAAACAGACCCTTAAATAAGTAAAATGAATAGTAGAGTAATTCAATTATTCAAATAGATATTTTTGCACAAAGCGGTGGGAAAGGAGTTAAGTGTTGCTTGCACGAAATAAGACTTAACTTGGGGTTAGTGTCGATTTAGAATCTTATTTCGTGTAAGCAATACTTAGACCCTGTTTTCCTCAACTTATTTTTGCTGATCTGAACTTATTTTTACTGAACTGAAATTATTTTTGCTAAAATTATTAACAATTCATTAAGGATTGAAACTGATTTTTGTTGAATTGAACTTATTTTTGCTGAAAATAAACAAAAATAAGTCGAGGAGAACAGGGTCTTAATTCCTTTCCTATTGCTTTGTGCAAGAATATTTTGAATAATTGAATTACTCTGCTGTTCATTTTTGCTGAACAAAATTTACTTTTACTGAAATTATGAACAATTTATTCAGGATTGAATTGATTTTTGTTGAATACAACTTATTGAACTGAATATATTTTTGCTGAATTGAGTTTATTTTTATTGAAAATTAGTAAAAATAAGATGAAAAGAACAGAGCCTCAATTGTCTATAAGAGTAACTTAAAGTATTTTATGATAATGTTAACTTGTCTTCCAATAAGTTAATGAAAGTATGTTGTTCTTAAAGTTTAGGAGATCTCTTTTTATTAACTTAAATCTTAGGATCTATAGATGCTTAATCGAGTATAAGTTTACTCCCTCCATTCCATATTTTTCTTATTCGCTTTAACTAAATGCACTATTCACCTATCACAATACACTTTGATTATTCATTTTGATTTATTCTATTAGAATATCAACTTTTTATAATTTTTAAATATTATGAATATAAAAGAGAAAAAATGTACATTATAAAACAGATGGAGTATCTGAAATACGAAATTTCTTGATGAGGTCAAAATATATAATGGCCAATAACACATATACAAAGTACTAATATTTCACTACTTTATTTTATTTTTTTGCAATGGACTGGGAGCAAAAGAGTTGGAAGACCTAAGAACGTGCCAATATAGCAACTTAGCAAAGTTATGGGGATATGGACGTCAAATCTTCAATACTTCTTGCTTCATTACTACATTTATAATGTCCATTAACCTTGGTAGTTGGTTGACTTAGCTCACCCTCCAACATCACAAACCAACAATCTTCACACCCGTAACATGTACTCTATAAACAATCACTTACGGTATACTTATGCATCAAATATCTTTTATTTTTAATCAAGACATCACACATGTATTATTCATAAACTAGTTCAATAGATTGCCAAATTACTCAATATACCATCCTTCACTCAGCTCCTTTTTAAAAGGTTCAATTTCATTTTCAGGCAGAAGTACTACGATAAGTTTACTATTATTTGATTCATTTTCCGTGTTATTTTCGCCTTTTGGCCCTGGGAGTACCAAAATAGCCCCTTTATCTCCTACTTTGTCAATAGCATAACAAGCAAATCTTGGAAATCTTCCTTTTAATTCAAAACCGTAAACATCTGCCCTTTCCATGTCAACAAATGTAAGATTTGCACCATACACAAAGAAATCAAATTTACCCATCTCTTTGTTTACCGATTCTTCAACCTTGTCACTCTCTTCGACTATACTTTCATCAACCAAACGCACCAATTGTAACATAGTAGCATCTATTATTGAAAAATTGGCTTCGATCGTACCCAATACTTGCCCATTATAAGGCACCACGTGTTGCCTTTTAATTATTTTTGGTCTACATATAGTCACACATTTTGTCTCCAAATCATTCCTTACTTTTGCAATAGACTTCCACATAATTGCAACAATTACCTCAAAACATTGGCTTGTATTAATTTCATTCCTTTCAGTATTATGCACCCTCGAATGCAATTGGCTAAGTTGTTCTGAAGTAAGAACAAAAATGTGGGTACCTATCTTACAGTTGGTGGGAAGAACCCAATGGTTATCCACTGGGTTGACCCGTTTCACTGAAATGGGCTCATGGGCCGGATCTGAAGGTGGGTATTTGGATTGTGGATTGTCTTCAAGGATGAGAGGTTTGGGTTGTTGAAGGTGACCTTGTATATATTGGCCCAACTTGTTCATAAATTCTGATGCGGAGAATCCATCACCAAGTATATGAGCCCAACTTAGGCCCATTGAAATTCCTCCACACTTAAACCATGTCACCTGCAAGAAGCCCAAGGCCTAATTTACTCTCTTTGTTCCATTAATAAGTTTCATGCTTCGATTTATGACCATAATTTGTAATGATAAACAAGAAATAAATATATAATAATAATATTATTAAGTGAGACGTAGCATTATAGCATGATAATATCGTTGCAGTCTATATCAAATATCATTATATGTATTTTTCGTAATGTTTATGTACACGAAATTGTAGATATTGATTTTTCCACAAATAAATTATATGGTACTAGGGTACAATTTATGACCATAATTCATAAACAAGATATAAATATATAATAATAAAATGAATATTGCATAAACCCGGTGTACAATAAGATTACTATACAACGGTCAACTTAAATTAATTTTTTGGTAACTAGAATCAAATTTTTGGTAACTTTAAAATCATTGAAATTTTATTGAATATTTTGAACAAATAACTTTATATATGACATAATGAGGTATATTAATTCACTAAAATTGTGTTTTTTTAGAATTAGAAAGTAAATATGTGTAAGATAACTTGAACTAATTTTAAGGTAACTAGAACTCAGAAAAGTATAACTCGAACTCAATGAAGTATAACTTGAACTAATTTTAAGGTAACTAGAACTCAGAAAAGTATAACTCGAATTCAATGAAGTATAACTTGAGCTGATGTTATAGTAACTAGAGCGGCGCAAATAATTGTAACTTTAAACCCGTTGTACAGTAATTAGGGCCTGTTTACTTCAGCTTAAAATCAGTTGGGTTCAGTTTAATTCAGTTCAGTTCAATTTAGTTCAGCTCTTCTATTATTTTGCTACTCACTAATCCTTTATAAAAGACTTTCAGTTCAATTCAGTTCAGCTCCAATCAGTTGAAGTAAACATGCGCTTACTGTACACCGGGTCTATATAAAACTTTGTCATAATATTATTATTAAGTGAAGATGTAGCAATTGAACATGACATTTCATTGCAATCAACATCAAATATCAAAATATGTATTTTTATAATGTTTATATACACGAAATTACAGATATTAATTAATGGTCAAAATTGTGAATATCTGGAAACCTGGAGTCCACAAAAAAAACACCAAAGGTAACAGTTTACTGTTTATACAGCAAGAGAATTTAATTCAATAATATATAGAAAATGAACTACAAATCTGGTTGTTTAGAAGTACATGTTTAATAAAAGAACATTAAAAAACCTTAGCTTGTCGAGAAAGTTTATTTTGAAAACTCACAATTCCATGAAGAAGTTATATATAATATATTCATGACTAGCAATTGCAATTAGCGATGACAATATGATATGTATGTAGTTATAATTTCGTAGTTTTTGCGATGCTTTTGCTCTAATTAAAAATTGAGGTGTGACTTTGGATCTGTATGGAAAGACTAGTGTAGTACACGCACTTGAGAGGGAACATAAACAATTCATCCACATGTGTAGGAGAAGTATAACTAATCTTACTTTTACGCCTTATTTGGTTCACCATGAAAAAAATAACTTCATGTGTAATTTGTATTTTATGAGAAATTTTTTCTTTTGTCAAATTATTTTTTTAAGGATTAAACAAATTTGTTTCTTTGTCACCGTATAAATTAGTTTTAGGAATTAAACTCAGCAAGACACCAAGTCACCAAGCGAAAGATCGGATAGGTGACTTATCTCCTACTGAACCCATTTTATGAGAAATTCTATTAACTATGAACTTCAATCTAATTCTTTCATTTTAATATTTTCATCATGTCAACCAAATAAAACAAAACCATCAACCAAATAGAGTAATGTTGTAGGTTAATGGCTGAGAGCCTAATATCACATGTGTGAGTAGTCGGTGATAGAATGATAGGTAGGGATTCATTGTTACATCTTTTAATTGAATTCTATTATTATTATTATTATTATTATTATTATTATTATTATTAATTATAATATGGATGAGCTTCTTTTCTCATGTGCGAGGCTCATAAATACACTATCAATAATGAATGAGGAATTGTTCACGTAACAAATTTATGTTAGTCCACATTGGTATGCGCAGATAATTACTGCATTTGTTGCTGATCTAATAGTTTAGGCAATTTAAGCAAGTAGATATTTATACCGCATTCTTATATGAGAAAAGCCATTCGTTAGTTGAAAAGCAAAAATTAATAGCGATTACACCTTCTAACTCACTCGAGTAATTCTTTGGGCAATCTCAAACTCTTTGTACATAATACAATAATTGATTGGTTATGTAACAAATGAACAAAGAAAAGGGATTCCATTTAACTCTAAAGCCGAATATAATTAGTATAAGATGTTACGCATGTAATTCTCCGTAATTCATTTAGTATTTCAACCGATCAACTATATGCTTTATATTTATAAGATATAATGCCAAGTTAAGACTAACAAAGACCTTCCCTTGTTTGTTACAATATTAATTCCAACTAATCTTTAACTTTCCATTTCATAACCAACAAATTGACAATTCAGAGACATTAATAAATAACACTACATCCGTAATCGATTACTTGCAATAAAGTGGTATTTTTTATAAGATATAAAATATTCCTTTGTTGCAAGTACTCAATTCCGGAGGTAGAAAATTATTATTAATAGTGATTGATAAACCAATTGAAGTAGAATTTTAAGTTACTATCTATGTCAAATTGTCAACAACTAATTATCATTGTCAAGGAGATATAAGAGATGAAAAATTATATAAGAGTAATTTCCATATCTTATATGGACGATAATTAATTAATAACAAAAATGATAATATTTGTCTTAAAAAACAATAATGATAATAATAATAGAAATAAACAAAGTTTCAAATACCTGAATGCAAACAAGAGGTGAGAAGGACAATTCAGGACCAAGGGCATTATCATAGACAAGCTGATCATTCAAAGTAGCAAAATTCTCCATGGCAAGCCACTCTTCTATGGTCTTGCTCGAACGAGCCTCAACGATCCTTATACCGGCATCATTGAGCTTGATGGTAGGCCGCCTGTCTCCGGTCTCTTCGGAAGACAGCCGAATCCTTCCACAAGCCATAACATACGAAATAAGCCAATCAAACATAGGCTTCTTTATTTCCAATATACTTATTAAATCATTACTCGTATTATTATTAATACTAGTAGTATTTTTTTCTTCACTAACACTATTCGTGTTAGTGAAAAAATAAAGCGCTTTGATGTAGTGCAATTTCATGGCTAAATCAACGCCTTTTAACTCATAAATTTTGTTTTCACCAGTGATTTTTCCTGGTACTACTGATGATAGTCTTTTGTCAAAGACTAACTTCTCTTCCTCAACTTTTGGAACTACCATTTTTTTTTTTTTTTTTGGGATGTGAGTGTTTGATTAAAGTTTGAGTAATAGTAGTGAATGTGAAGAGGGGGTTGGTCATGAATTTATAGTGCCAGTTGGTACGTTATTTTTCAATATCTGACACAAGGGAAATTTTTTGAAAAGAATTCCAAATAAAGAAAATAAAAAACTAATGATCAACATTGAAATAAGGTGGTAGATGAAGTCATTTAATGTCAATAATAACTATTGTTACTAACCGTTTAACTGGTTGACTTATACCAAGAGTATCTTCTATAAACATGATATTTTGTACGGACTAGGTGGTATATATATGAGTAACCATGCGGTTTTTTTAGACACAACTATATATGTACAGTGTATTGGTAATACTTATGAAATTGTCCGTTTCATAATAATAATCAATTTGCTTCAAACAAAGTTTTCCATTTGTATGTTCAGCATGTTTTAGCTTCTACTCATGATAGTTACTTACCGATGATATTTGCCAGACTACCACCAAGGTGTCACTCACTATACACTTTAATCTAGTTTGTGCTTGTAAATCGACATTGGTAAGAATTTTGAAGGTAGTATCGACTCTTTGACATCCCTAGTTAAAACTTTGAGCCATCACCCATCGGTTATTGTTGTTTTCCATATCTAACCTATTAGTTGTGAGCTAAGTTAAAATATGTACTACGCACAACACCTTTTATCTCATACATATATTAACCTCATAGCATACTAACTTAATTACAACTTAATAGAACAGTATTGTTAATGCAACCAGAGGAACTTAACAAGTCTCCAATAAAGATTTTCTTACGATAAGAGTATAAGACAATCAATTATTTGTAGGGTTTTTTTTTTTGTTTAACTATTGGGTTCGGTTTTAATTATTATATTTTTTTGGTCTAATAATCCAATAGTTTTACAAAATAAGACCATCATATATAAATTTTTATATGCGATATTTGAGTAGTAATTACATATAGAAATAAGTTACTAGTACCCCGTACATGGGAATTTTGTCAGATCATAATTTAACTTTAATGGATAAAATTTATTGGACTTACAACAAGTCACAAATAATCGGCATGTTTTTGGTGAGAGTGTGAGACAGAGTAGACAAGCACAAAGTAAAAGATAAACTAAAGAACAACAAATGCTATATTTGACTCCCCACATCAACTCACATCCTTTTTAATTTGGCACTACAGAATTTATTTTATCATATTTATTCTGGGGTTTGATGTTTGAGAAGGCGATACAAGTTGCTGGATGATCCCATTCCCTCCACTCCCAACTAGATATATGCCTCAAATTAAATACAAGTAACCCACATGATTAATTTTATGAAGTGACATACATATAAGAAGGTTTTTTTTTCAATATGATTAATTTTATGAAGTGACATACATATAAAAAGTTTGAAAAAAAATAGAAATAATAAAAAAATTAAAAACAAAAAGAAAAAAAACCTCAAAATGTTTGACTATAATCGTCATATTTCACATCAAACGAAAGCTAAGGGGATTGAAGTGTAGGATGAGGATAAGGTGGAAGTGAGAATTTTAGGCTATGTTTGGTAACATGAGATGAAATATAGCTGAAATCGATATGATAGCTGAAATAGGCAGAGCTAATAAAGTAACTGAAAATTTCGGCACCTTAAATGAATTGTTACCTTTAATAGCAACTTACTTTTAGTCGAAATTCGAGCTTACTTTTATTTCAATTCATATCCCAAACATAAATTGTTACTTAAGGTGACTTAAAAATTTAACACATACTTATTTAAGGCGACTTAAATAGGTTGTTAAACAGTCAATGTTATTTCTTTTATTGGAGGACTAAATAACCAAAAACTTAAGGTGATGGGTGAAACAAAGGAACATGTTTTATACTTTATCATGCCCATTACATGATAGCCTATTAATATTCCATTAGCAAAGGAGTGATGGATGAAATCCGAATTTGTGAACTTTGTATTACATTGGTGCTGATACCGTATTAGAAGAGCAGCTCAATTAAAAGATTAAGTTGATAATTGAAATTCCGGAATATGTTTAATATTCTATTACACCTCCTCAAATGAGATCCTGTTGAATTATAAATATGGATGCAACATGGGGCCCACCATACCCTATGCTTAATAGTTACACTTAGAAAGATGGGGTAAATGAGATTCGAACCGTGACCTTTGTGTTACGTTGACTTTGTTACCATATTAGAAGACCAAATCAACCAAAAGCTTAAGATGGTGATTGAAATCCAGGAATAGGTTTTACAAACTCTATCACAATAGATTATAAAACATATTCCGATCCTACATTTCTATCAAAAGCTTATATTGATGGTTGAAACCCAGTAATAGATTTTATACCCCATCACTTTTCTTTAATTAGTGGGTGTAAATTACGATCAAATACGAGTAATAAATTATCATTGACTGTATTGTATGGGCTAATATTCTGCATTAACAAGTCTCTTATAAGACCGGTAAAACCATTAACTATTTGTGGGTTTTCTTTAGCTTTTAGGTTCATTGATTTAATAAATGTTTTTTTTTGTTTAATAACCTAATAATTTTACCAAATAAGACCGTTTTATATAAGTTTTTGTAATGCTACATAACTTTCATCTTTAGCAAGGGCAAATCTTATTAACAATCCATAAATAGTTTATTTTATTTTGGAAAAAAAAGTAACAAAAGTATATTAAAATATTGAAGACGCAATTGTTGAAAGTTTTAAAAGCTTAGCGTTTCAAGTTTTAGGGAAGATCATTGACAACCATGCAAATTCGATTGTACATGTGAGTGTATATCTCAACATATACATCAGAATTCAATTTTTTTGAGGGGATACATCAGAATTTATGTGGATAAAACTATGGGTGAATATTATAAAAGGAAAATTTTGAAAAAAAAAAATCTTCGATTATTCGCCTAAAAAAAGAAAACATCTTTTAATTACTCCTCAACAAACCCACGTAAAACCTCTCGTCTTTCTAAGATAGACCATATGACCTACAACCTATTATACAAGTAAATTGGGGCCTGTTTATTTCAGCTTAATTTAAATTCATCTCAATTCGTTTCAATCCAGTTTAACTCATTCTATTATTTTGCTTATTTATTTCTTTTTAATATTGTTTGTTCATAATATTATTTGTTCAAATATATTATTTTGTTCATACTTCGTAGTATTTTTGTTCATATTATTATTATTATTATATTGTACTTGGTTTTATTTTGTTCATAATATAATTAATGTGTTCATAGTATATTTTTAAAACATTAATTATTATTATTTTGTTTCATATATATATTTATTAACTTATAATTCTCACGTAAAAATAATATGAAACTACCTTTCAGGAAATAAATCAAAAATGTTGGTATATTATCATTCACACAAATATATGTGGGTTACTATTTACAAATATATGAAAACTACTACATATGAAAATATATGATTTTTGTTTTATAAAATATAAACTACTATTAACGAAACATTTTATATCAAAATTATATAATTACTCCGTAGTTAGAAATCATCGATCTATATCATAGTTAACCCATAGTTAAAAATCAAAATCCATAAAAATTATAGTTAAAAACCATTAATAGTTAAAAAGTATTACTCCATTAATTATCTAAAGTTATTAATCCATACAAAAACCTTTCAGGACCTGTTTACTTTAGTTGAAAATAGCTGAACTGAACTAATTGGAGCTGATTGAGTTGAACTGAACTGAACTAAAAGTTTTTATTATTATTAATGATTTTTAATTATGGATTATTGATTTTTAACTATTGGTTATTGATTTTTAACTACTCCGTATTAATTATTAATTATTGATTTCATACTATGATTTTTATGGATTGACTATGACTGTTGATTTTTAATATGGAGGAATGACACAGTAATAATTTTGATATTAATACACTAATAATTATTAAACAAAAAAAAACTCCGTTATTAGTAGTATATATTTTATGAAATAAAAATCAGTAATACATCTTCATATTTTTGTCAAGTACAAATTAACACTAACATAGCTAATACAGATCGATAATATTATGACCAAATTAAACCCAAGTATAAAACAGTGATAATGACAATAATAATATTATGAACAAATATATTACGAAGTATGAAGAAAAAAAATATTATGAACAAAAAAAAATTATATATATATATGAACAAATTAATTAGCAAAATAAAAAAAAGAGCCGAACTGAATTGAGCTGATTAGGGCCGAACTGAGCTGATTTTTAGCGGAAGTAAACAGGCCCTCAGTTTAGTTCAACTCTAATCAGTTTAGTTCAGTTGTTTTCGCCAAAGGTAAACAAACCCTTAGTAATACCATTCCATTTGAAGTTGTTTGGTTAGCTAATTTTTTTCGTTTGTTTTCATAAATGTTAGTTACCCTTTCCCGTCTTTCTCCCTCCTTTTCTCTTGCTACCCTTACCATACCTAATCCACAATTAACTTTAATAACAAATTAAAACAGTAACCAGATTCCAGAATCGATTCCATCATTGTCATCTCTCACTGACCCCCTTCACCTCTGCCTCTATCTTCTTCCTCCCAACACCTATCTAGCACCACCAACGCTCAAACCCACCACCACCACCAAAATACACCATTACCACTCGAATCCACCGTTCAAACCCACCACCACCAAAATACACCACACCATAACGAGTTAGCATCAAGGAATTAATAAAAACTCAAATAATATGAAGCAAATGACAAGATCAATGAGCTAATTTATTACTCCCTCTGTTCCCCTTTGTTTGATACGTTTTGACTTGCACACATGTCAAGACCTTTGTTTGACCTTAAATATCTTTTGTTGTGTATGTGTAAAAATTATAAAAATTGGATATAAATATTCATAACATACTCATCGAGACGAATATAACAAGATCTCATATGATGTTTCATATATTGAAAATAATTAAAAAGATTCTCCCTCTTTATAAGTTGTACTAAGATTTCAAATGTATTAAACATTTAAGAATAGAGAGAGTAGTAAATAGGCCTGTTTACTTCAGCTTAAAATCTGTTCATTTCAGTTCAACTCCGTTCAGTTCAATTCAGCTTTTATTTTGCTATTTATTAATTCTTCATAAAAAATTTTCCGTTCAACTCCAATCAGTTCAGTTCAGTTCACCTGTAACAGACCCATAGTCAATTGACCAAAAAACATGAAATCAAAAGCAAAATTGAAACTTTTATCAAAGCAATTATTCAACAAAATTTCTACAAGATCGTATGTGGCTCAATGGCTTATATATTTTTTGGATTCCTCCTTTTAAAAAATGGAGTTATTTGGATTTAATGTGAAAATAAAAAACAATTTAAAGCAAATTAATGCGTGAATATGTAGAGCAATAGTATATATATTTGTGAGTTTGAGGAATTGACTTGAATTGAAATGGTTTTTCTTCCTCCAATTTGATACGAATGGGTGGTGAGTGATGGGTCGTGGGTGAATGTCGGTAGTGGTGGTTGGATAAATGGGTGGTGTGGTTTTTAAAACAAATTAATTTTATGTAATTTTAATTGTTTAAATAAATTGCCAATAACCTACCGTTTACTTGTTGTAGAAGGTGACGTTTGGTAAGGGTACAACAGTGAAAGATAGGGGTATTAGGTGAGCTTGTTGAGAGATAATTAAAAGGTGGTTTTAGAACAGATCATCCAAATGTGAGTTTTTGTTTATCAATTTTTTCCTTTAGAAAACAATAAGATGAAATCTTTCAACTTTGAAACGACCAAAACATCAAGCTTGTTTTATGAAACAATAAGTAGGTAAAATAATAAGTGAGAAAACAATAAGAGAAAATCTTTCAATTTTTAACGGATAAAAAATCAAGTTTGTTTTATAAAACATAAGCAATAAAACAATGAGAGGGAATCTATTATTTTTAAAACGAATAAAATATTAGACTTGCTTTATAAAACAAGTGGATAAAATAAAGCATACAATTTTTATAAAACAACAAAAAGATATCCATCAATATTACTCCTTCCGTCTTTTTTTACTTGCTACATTTGCCTTAAACGGAAATCCCAAATTACTTGCTACATTACTATATATGGCAAGCGGGTCCCACAATGATTTTACTAAATTACAAGTGGGTCCCACAACGATTTTACTAAATTACCCTCACATACGTGAATTAGGGTTATTTAACCCTAAAATTACCCTAATTCACTTACCTAACCTCTCCCTCCGTTTTTTTATTTCCTCTCCACTTCTCTCTCTACTGCCGTCATTTTGTACCTTCTGATATTCCTCTCTTTTTCGCCTCTTTCATCTTCAACCTCCTTCTTTCTTAGATCTTGCTCAAGTTTTAAGTTATTTGCTTCTAAAAATTGCATTTTAATAATCACTTCATTTATGTCTACATTTTGGTGTTAATTTTGTGCATTGTTGTTGCTGTTTTTAAAAAACCCCATTTTCATTTGTTGTGCAACTGTTCATCTCGTAACTTCCTCTGTTCTTTAAACGTGTTTGTGTGTTTCATTTTTGTTGATGGATCCATCTCCAGAAGAGTCATTTAGCCATTGGTTTGCTGGTTACTCTTCTTATGTTGAAACTGAGGTGCCGGAAAGTGAGTTGGAAGCTTTGTGGGAGACGTTGAGAAGGTATCACCAACCATCTCAACCCCATTCCCCTGATTTTCAGCCGAAAAACCCATCACAAAAAACAAACGACAACAAACAGCCCCCCCCCTTCTTCTTCCTCGCCGTCGTCCACAACCCCAAACACACCTAAACCCCATGTTTTTTGTCATGAAACCCCCGATCTGGTGGTGGAGGACACTCCTGACCGTCCCGGATACACTCCTCCTGATTTTTCAATCAATGGAATATGTAACACAAGGAGAAGCCGTCTTGATTTTGGGAGACCTTCATCCCCAAAATTACTCGACTACGACTCCGATGAAACGCAAGAGCCTGATAATTGGGCTCAATTTAAAATGGAGAATCCTCAGTTCTTCCACAACCGAGCTGATCCTAATTCTCCGTTTTATGTTCCTTGACTGGATTTTGATACTGTGATTTGACTGATCCTGATTTCGTGATTATTTATATTTTGCTATGCATCTGATTCTGATTATTTTGCTACTACTTTGGTTTTGTGTTTGTGATTCTGATTATGCTCTGATTCATAAGTTTGATTTTGCTATGACTTGCATTTTGTGATTATTCTGAATATTTTGATTATTTTGGTATGAATATTGATTTTGCTATCATTTTTGATTTGTGATTATTCTGAATATTTTGATTATTTTGGTATGAATATTGATTTTGCTATCACTTTGGATTTGTGATTATTCTGAATATTTTTATTACATTGCTATGATTATTGATCTTGCTATCAGGTTGTGTTCTGTGATTATTGTGAATATTTTGATTATATTGCACTGTTTTGTGATTATGCTGTGATTACTGACTTTGATTTTGCAATGATGTTGTGTTCAAATGCTTATTGTGTGAGCCTGATCAGCTTGTGTTCTGCTGTGATTATTGATTTTGATTTTGCTACCATTTTGTACTTTATTACTTGGCGTCGAATGACTCCTCGGTACTTTATTACTTGCTACATTATTGAAATGAATTTTTCCCAACCTTGGTTTATGTTCTTTGGAAGTTTGGTATCAATCACATTGTCCTGATTGCGAAAACATGTTGCTGTGAATTAAATTAAAGGGTTGGAGTCTATATGCAACAAGTTGACCGTGTTACCTTAATATTCAATTGAACAGCCACCCCAACTGTTTTCAGTTGGTTTTGGAGGCGTTCAATTGAATAATGTAAGGATTAATCGATTTTGTGATGTCCTGGCCCTTGACATGTGGTGAACTGTTCTGATGAACTTGTTGTGGTGATTGACTCCAACCTTGGTCATCATGGAGCACATATTCATATGCCACACCAACTGTTCATCAGTTGTATGTTGAGGCAATGTGTAATTTCCCTGAATGACCATAACAACTCAATGATGATAAGTTACTGAGAGTTGAATTCACATTACCTCAAAATACTTTTTCATAATCATTTACTTAATTTTCAACTTTGTCCATCCTATACTTCATCACCCATACATAAAAAAGGGTGATTTCTGTTCTATCAAGTGCTTGTATCCTACATTATACTTACATTGTCCCATATTCCTTTACAAAATAAGCACTTGCCAAAAGTAAATGCATAGAAAACTCTAACCTATTCATGTACAAAATGGTTGAGTTACTTACATTTTAAATATCTTCTTCTGCTATTTCATCTTCAGCCTCTTCATAATCATCAACATCAGCGTCTGAGTCTGTTTGTGGGTCTTCTTCATCGTTGACATACCCATCAACATTACCATGCTCCAACCACCATAGGCATTCATCAACTAGGGCCTTCTCTGTTTCTAACTGAACTGGAAGCAAGCCTTGTTTGTCTAATGCAACTTTGTTCATATGAGTCAGCTTGTAGTTGTTTTGACCCTTGCACTTCAAAATTTCAATCATGCAACTTTGCAATGTTAAAAATATGTAATTCAGCTTAATTAGATCATAGTTGTAGTACGCATCTTCAACTGCTTTAATCAGCTTCTTCTCATCTTTGTATGACATTTGTTCTTTTATAGCTTCAATTGCCCTAAAAAAACCAAGGTCAAGTATGTTCAAGTCTGGACTTTGAGCAGGTTGGTTAATCAATCTAATATCANCTGAGCAGGTTAGTTAATCAATCTAATATCAAACCCATCTTTCTTTGCCTCTTCCAAAAAGTCACTGTCATCAGCTGCAATATGTGGCCTTGCATTATCTTGTTGAATCCATATTGTTCTTGTAGCATGTGTTGGCCATTTTGCTCTTAATGTTGGAAGCAAGTCTTCTATCATTTTCTTCTTCAAAACCTGTTGAGTTATGCTTAATGTGGCCTTAGTCTCAATTGTGCCTTTGTCTCTATTTTTGCTCTTCTTCTTTGCTGCCACTTCATCTACAAAAGGCCAAATGCCAATCTTCCCATCCCAAATAACTTCTTGTGTTCCTGGAATAATGTGTGGCCTTGTCACTGCAGCATAAAACATGATCTTTTTAATGAACCTTTTGCTTTTGCATTTTCTATGTGGTCCTAGCTCCTGTGGGGCTAAGTAATACCTTTGACTGATCTTTGAGAAGCAAAACCACTTCTCATCTGTGTGCACAAGATTGTACATTCTGCTGAATTTTGGTATTGTTCTGATTGAGTGGGGGATAAATGCTTTTATCACCCACTGGACCCTTGCCACTACATGTTTCTCTGTCAAATAAGGCTTCACTGTGTTTGTGTGCTTTTTAATTGTTCCCCTTTTCACCATCCTGTGAAAAGTGGATTTGTGAATTCCTAAAGCTTTTGCTGCACTCCTTATTGTTGTTCTCATACATAGAGGAGTTCTCATCAACTCCTCTATGTCAATCTGAACTCTCTTTCTACCAACATTTCCAGTTTTCATGTTGTTGACATCTATGTCAACCTTCTTCTTCATCTGATCTTGCACTATATGCCACAACCTTGAGATGCTCCACCTTGAGACATGGTAACTAGCTGCCAACTCTTTTATTGTTCCCTTTGGCAGTGACTTATCTTGGTATAGTTGTTGAAGCTTGTTTGCTACTTGGGATCTCTGTTTGTTTGACAATTCATTGTGCTTTCTTTTCAGTGATTCACAGCCAAGAAGTTGAACTGGTTGTTGTGGTTCACTGTCTGAATCAGAATCAGTGAACTCGTACCCTTTACGTTCAATATCAGAGTTGTACGCCAACAACTCTACCACATGCTCTCCATCAGAATCTGATTCTGAACCTCTGCCCTCTACACCTACATTATGTTGGTCTGCTGATGGTTGAGTTCCACACACCGTTTGTGCAGCCAGCGATGTTGGTGAAGTATTGCCAACTAGGATGTCAAAATACAGCAACAAATCTCCATTTAACTGTTTTGAAAGAATTGTTGCTCTACTTTCATCATCCATAATTGAAGGTTTTCAATTGCCAACAGCAATGTGTTGCCACGATGTGAAGGAATTCCCAAATGAAGCAACAAAAAAGATGAATTACCGTCAAACAATCAGGTAAAACCTTACTCAATGATGAAATTAGCTGAGAGTAATTCTATCCCTCCTACCGCCCCCCCCCCAAAATGAAATTTTTCCTTAACTTTTTTCTTTTTACTGACTTTTTTTGTATAAATCTCAAAGTTTTGGGTTTTTCTGCTATTTTGGATTTTGGTAAATAAATGAAACTTCATTGGTCAATAAGTGTATTTATACCTCAAGTCAAATGTATGTTCTTCATTTTTTCAAATTTTGGTGTTAATTTGATTTTTGGGAAATTTTTGGCTCCCCACCAAAAATTTGGTGGGAACACAAATTTTCACATGTGGGGTTTGCATTTTTGGAGCCAAATTAACAAAACCCTCTTTCCTAATTACTTCTCTCTCTTTCCTTCTATATGTGTTAAAAATATGGGGCCCACTATGATTATGACTGTTCTTGGGCTTTGTTCCACCAAACAANAGCTTTGTTCCACCAAGCAATGTAGCAAGTAATAAAGTACTGAGGGAGTATATAAAAATGACCCATTTAAAAATAATTTACCCGTCGTAATTCATGTTTATATTCAATCTCGAACTAATGTTATATAATGTTACATCGTCTTCAATCTCGGATTAATTCATATTCAAAGTACCCGTAGTAATTAAGTTTATAACACCAGCATTACACATTTACACAGAGTGAAACAAAGTGGTAATTTAACACTAGTTACAAGGCAAAGTTGCAGCCAATCAATTGAAAAGTGAAGACAGTAGAAGGTGACACTTCCTGATGTGAGATCATGCTTTCAATACTCTAGAAGTGCCGATTTCAGAACTTAGTCGCTTAATGATCACTGTGAAGGGAGGATTTGAGAAACTAATGGTGGAAACTGATAATATCAAGCTTTTATACTCATCTGGTAAAAGCTAAAGTTGCGAACTCTAGCTTTAGGGCATCAATTAAAGGAATACAACAGATTGCTAGAGGCTATCAATTTGAGACGTGATATATAAATATTACAATTGGCCAGCGTAAAATTGACTTCAAACACATGTATCATGACTTAAAAGCATATACCCTACGACTTGAATCTATATAGTTTTTGTGACTTAAAAATCTTACACCGTGACTTGAAAAAAAATTATGACTTGAAAAATATATATTACGACTTTAGATTGTATGTTTATAACTTGAATGAAAAAAAAATTTGATATAACGAAATTACCTTCCAGTACTGCTCTATACTTTTTCTACAAATTTTGATGGATTTCTTTTTTAAAAAGGGAAGAGAATCAAGTAGCTTCTGCCTTCTTGTGTAGCAAAGCTAAGTTGTAACTTTAAAAATTTTACAGTTGCTCAAGTGGCCTCTGATTTTGTTTTGGCTAATGCACTTAGTTTGCCTTAATTAATATGGAGTAATAAAGTTGGTTTTCTGTCACAAAAAAAAAAGGTATGACCAATAAAAATAAAGATGTTAACCATACTTAATCAATTATACAATTAGTCCGGTCCCCAACATTTAATTTACGAGTAATGATTGTACTTGATTCGTCTCCAATATTTATCTTTCACGTCATTAATTTTTGAATTTGTTAGTCTTCATAACCATATATGTCTATGTTTCTATACTCGACTCAATGCAATCTAGTACATAGTAACAGTATAAAAGTATGTCTAGAGTGTTTTCTTTGGGTAATATAATTTATATTGGAATGGTTAGTGCACCATAGCCCAAGCTTATTTAGATTAAGCGGAGTAAGTTAGCAGGTTAGATATTTGATGATCATCTCTTACAAAAACAGATTACTCATAAATCATGATGGTTAATAAAAAATAGACATTAAGAAAAGTAATCGTTAGTCGCTATTCATAAAATAGGCCGGTAAAGGAAAGCAAAGTGTCAAAGCCCGACCCGACGATGACAATGGAAAGAAGTGTGTAGTGGTCACAGGTTGTGTCCATCACTCTATTGAGACATCGATTAAAACTTTTCCTTGATTACTAAAGATACATAAAACAATCATCTCTTTCTCCCAAAAAAAAAATTACACTAAAACTTTAGCCTAAATAAAAAATCAATCTTTTAATAAGGAAAAAAAACAAAGAAAGAAGCAGAAAACACTTGATTACCACCTTTGGTCTAGCTTTGATTCGTTTCTCGATGTTAACCCACAAATCCCCTAATTTTCATACACCAAAAATAAACAAACAAACAAAAAAAATAACACTCTCACAAACAAAAGTAAAAAAAAAAAAAAAGAAATTAATAATAATAATAAATTAACCTTAAACAACTACACTCTTTCTTTACATTCTTCCCTTCTTTCTCTCTCCTCTCCATCTTCTTCTCCTTCTCTCTCTTCATGACTCTTCTTCTCAATGTCTAACAATTGATAACTCAAAAGGTTTATTTATTATTTAATTATTTTTATTTTTGGGTTTATTTTTGTTTTTTGTTTTTGGGTTTTTCTTGAGGCATGGAGACGAATCTTAAAGGTGAAATTTTATGCCTTTTTTCTATTTTTTTTGGGTGTTTATTATCAACGCTTTTGTTTTATGTTTCGTCGCTTTATCATGTTTGATTTTTTTTGACAATGTATGTAAATTTGAGAGAAATTTTGTCATGGGTTTGTTGATTTCTGGAATGTTTGTTATTTTGGGTGCCAAAGTTTTAATCTTTATTATGTTTAAATGATAGTATTGTTCTAAAGTTGAAATTTTTGTGGAGTGTCAAAATTTGTCTTTTGTGGGTTTTGCTTGTTCTTGTTGAATGCATGCTATAGTGGTGTTTTGTGGGTGTTTGTTCTTGGGCTTATTAAAATTTTATGAATTTTTTGCTGAATTTGGAACATAATGCATTATGTTGATAGCAAAAATGAAAATTTGATAGTGCAAAATAGTGGGCGTTAGTGAGGGAAAAGAGTGCATGTTAGAGGATTTGGGTGTTAGTTTGTGTTGAACAAATAGTCTTATATATGATTGAATGAAGAGAAATTTCATATGGAAGGACAAGAGTATTGTTTTTTGATTTTTTTGTATAGAATTTTGCTAATCTTTGTTGGTTTAATTAGTTTGGTTCAATGCATCTCTTGTTGATTTTCCGGGTTTCCATTTTTAATTATGAAATGGAATGCAAATTTTGTAAGACTAATGATGATAGAGCCCCAATAATGGAAGATGGTGCACATGATATAGGTAGTTTTGGTTTGCCCAACAACTAAGTTTGGAATGTTTGTAAATAGTGACTACTTTTATGAGGCGAGTTTGGCTTAAGTGAGTTGATAGGGTTTTGTGTTGGGATAGGGAGGACTTTTAAGCAATATGGGAATTCTTGAAGTAATAGTGTCGAATTTGGATGAGAGGAAATTTGTGTTGTGGCATTTGTTAATTTGTTTAGTGTTTTAATTGAAGCTTCTTAAGAAAACATTTCGAGTGGGAAAAATGCTCCTTCCGAGGTGTTCCATGAGGATTAAGAAAAAGGGAATCAAATCAATAAAAGCATCACCTGGTTCACTACATAGTCCATTTACCATTATATGTTTTGTATGGTATGGACTGGCGTTGTCATCATATGAGGTTTTCACATTATAATGGAAATAAATCATTTAATCTTAAAGCACTTTTTTCTACGTTGTATGAACTTTCACTCTTTCCATTTGGGGAATGGTAGGTTTCCACCATCCTCCAAATCTTCAAGGATTTTCCTTGGCTTCTTTCACAATGGAAGTTCTTAATGAGTAAAGAGGTGTCAGGCAATAGCTAGGCTTTGATGAACCGTGTAGTGCATTCAATACTTCAAATAGTTATGTGGCTGACAAACTAATATCGACGATCTAAGGCTAGTGAAAATGTAAGATTGTAATAGCTTATTAGTAAAAATGGTAGATAAACACTTCTATCCTGTGCTGCATCACCTTGTATAGGTTGGGAATTTGGGATAAGTTTCGTTTTTGTATAGACATCAAATCATCTTTTGTTTATCATGCTGCGAATCATAAATGACGTAAGAAACGCTGAACTGTTTTGCATGTCGATTGATAGGCTAGGTGTATTGTGTTTAAAGATTTTGAACCGGGGGGGGTGGGTGGTAGCGCTCCTGATTCATGTGAACCTACTTGAGAGATTTTGTGGGGAAGGGCTCTGGATACTGAAAATGTTGGATTATTGAATGTATTGAGCATTGACTCTGACCTGTTTCATTTCTTTTTTCTAGCAGGTTTGGTCCTTGACCCTGCAAAATGTGGTGGTCTTCCTTTTGAAGAGAAGAGGAGATTAGTTCGTGAAATTGCTTTGTGGTCGAAAGATGCTCCGGATATTCTTACTTCATTTAGTCGTAAAGACCTGCTTGATATCATCTGTGCTGAAATGGGTAAAGAAAGAAAATACAGTGGATTTACCAAATTCAAAATGATACAGCACCTTCTAAACTTAATTGCTAAAAACTCAAAGAGGAAAAATACTGATAATGGCCCTGAATTTTCTCTGGTTAAAAATCAAAATGGAGCAAAGAAGCTGAGAACGAATGAGATCCCTATCCAAATGTCTATCAACCAGGATTCTGTACAAGGTTTATCAAGAGAGGGTGAAGTCAAAACTCTATTATGTCCAAACTTAGCATGCAGAGCTACTCTAAGCCAAAATGATGGTTTCTGCAAGAGGTGTTCTTGTTGTGTCTGTCATCGCTATGATGATAATAAGGATCCAAGTCTTTGGTTAACCTGTGATTCTAATGAGGCTGATTCATGTGGGATGTCGTGTCATATTAGATGCGCTCTAAAGCATGAAAGATCTGGCATAATGAAGAATTGTAAACGGGGTAAACTGGATGGAAGATTCCATTGTGTTTCTTGTGGAAAAGTCAATGATCTTATGAGGTAAGTTCTTTCTCAAGTTCCTCTATTTCGTACAGGTTTCAGGTACTTTTGGAACATCAACTGTTGGGTTTAGTTCTAGATGCATGGTTATCCCAGCATAACTTATGGAAAGTAATGATTAGCATATTCTTGCTGACATGAATCTTATGTTATACCTTAATGATCTCATTTAGAATGATTCTCTTTTCTTTTCTTGTCATATTCATCTATGTTGTAATGTTGTGGTATATCAAAAGTTTTCAAACAATAAAAGATAAGCTATTGATGGAAAGATTGAAATTTTGTTTGACCACATTCTGAAAAAATGCTTTTATATTTGTCTATTCTGCCTAAAATTTTGTTGTTCATGAAATTTGTAAATTAAATTATGGATGCACAAAGATGATCTCATGTTTGTATTAATTATTTTTCAAGAGTTCCACTGTCTTCCTTGATATCTGACTTGTTTAAGTTATATATTACATATATTTTTGTCATTGAGAGTAGGGGTTAGGACTTAGGATGAGCTGTGTTAGCCTTCAAACTTCATGCTCCCACTGCAAGAAAAAAAAAATTCATCCTTTAAAATACTCCGAATGATTTACTTCTATTTCTCTTCTTAATTTATGTTCCTTGATTAGTCTCAAGAATTTAGTGAAAGTAAAAGCGTCATGCTTTTAATAAACCTCTGCATTTTTTACAGTTTGTAATATATGAATACAGCAATTTCCTGGTAATTGATAAAAATATGTTGATTATTTTGTTTTATTTGATTTTCATTGACATCCAGCACATGGAGAAAGCAGTTATTGGTTGCCAAAATGGCTAGACGTGTTGATGTGTTATGTATGCGAATATCTTTGAGTCACAAGATTCTTGATGGAACTGAACGATATAAGGATCTACATAAGCATGTAGATACTGCTGCGAAAAAACTAAAGAAAGAACTTGGGCCTCTTGATCGTGTATGTGAAAGAATGGGTCGAGGAATAGTTAATAGGCTTGCTTGTGGAGCTGAGGTTCAGAATCTGTGTGCTTCTGCTCTGGATGCTTTTGGTACCTTACTTTCTCAGCCATATACATGCACTGTAAATCGGAAAAGCTTAATGAGTAAGTTTTTGAACCCGTTGTCAGCTTATGTGCATTTAAACTTCTTTAATTTGTAAGATCACTTTATATCTGCTGTAGTTTTGCTAGCTAATTGATCTTTGCGTTTTACAGCATGCCAAATACGCTTCGAAGAATCTTTCCCAACGTCAGTTGTTGTTGTTCTGGACTATGAAGATCAAATATTTGACGAATTTTTTGGCTGTCGGATATGGCATCGGAAGTCTACTTCTAAAGATTACCCAGAAAAACCCACTTGCATTGTTCTCAAGCCAGAAAAGAAATTCAAAATCTGTGACCTTGAACCATGTACAGAATATATCTGCAAGGTTTCTTTGTTCAGTTGCACAAGAGTTTATGGAATTTGGGAAACAAAATGGGTCACTCCTCCATCTATCGGAATGTGTGCTTTTGATGAGCAGGATGGTATAATCGATGAGAACCCCGGCAAGTTTTTCCAAGCCCTTTCTGATGCTGACAAATCAGCCACAGTTGATGCTGCAAAGCTTCGATCCCTAAATGACATTAATACCATCCATGTATTGGGCTCTGGATTAGTCCCCATCACACCATCCAAAGTAGATACGAGGCAAGATGTAGTTGAGGCAGGTAAAAAGAGGCACGAGGAATTGAATAGCAGTTATGAATTCTGTGTTTGGGTGATCAAAGATTTGGAGAGCAATGGGCACTTGAGCATAGATTTTAGAGTGAAGTTTCTCACATGGTTCAGCTTGAAAGCCACAACGCAAGAGAGAAGAGTTGTCACTGCTTTTGTCGATACAATGTTAGATGACCCATCAAGCTTGGCTGAGCAACTAATTGATGCCTTTGCTGATGAAATTTGCAGTGTGAGAACCACTTGTGCACACATTCTACCTTAAATAGGTTTTACATTTAATTCTTCTCTACTTTAACTAATTAATTAGCTCATCTTAAGCTCTCTTAGGCAGGAAAATTGTTTGTTAGTTACCTTTGATATTATCTAGGATCTAGTTTGGAATTGGTAAATGTGAGCACATTTTTAGTTTTCGTTTATCTGTTTCAATTTGGAAACGGCGAATACTTACACTATATAGTGTATTATTTGGAGATGTACATTGTTGCTGAACACAGCTCAAGGAATCCTAATCAAATCACTGAGTTTCTTTTCATTTTTTGTACTCTTTTAGTGTTTGAATTTTAAAACATTCTATTTACAATTGACATATTCCATGTCCAGAACATTCAACATTTACATAATTACTTTTTCCTATAATTTAGATGGTTGATATGTAAGTTTGAACATTCTCTTTGATAGAGTATAACATTTTTGCAAAAAGGGCAGTACTAGCACAATGTTATATTACACCACAAAATGATTTCCTTTGTCCCATAAACTAACTAAATTGTTTTCCCTTTTTTCTTTTTTATTTTAATACTGCATGCACAGTGAAAGTCACATTAACTCTTTAACAATATTTTCTCTACTTTTTCTTTCCCTGATACATGTAAGAAACTAATATAGCAAAGTTTTAGAACCGAAGATAATTAGGGTCTGTTTACTTCAACTAAAAACAGCTGAACTGAACTGAGTTGAGCTGAACTAAAGTTTTTAATGAAAAATTAATGAGTAGCAAAATAAGAGAAGAGCTGAACTGAATTGAACTGATTGGAACTGAACTGAATTGAACTAAGATGAAGTAAACAGGCCCTTAGTGGTACATGATCATACACAACACATCTAAAACTATACAAGCGCATAAAGTATCAATCAATAACTCAATAATGTACGCGAAATTCAATATTAAATCATGTTTCTAGTTTCGACTATAGAGGATAGTGATTTTGACACTTCCTAATTTAATTTTCACACTCCCCTCCATGGGCTCCACGCTTTAATTAATAACTAATTTACTTGTAAACAATGAGTGCAGAAATGATAATAGTGTCATATGGTAAAGTATCAACTAATAGAATCACTCAACCAACATCATAACATACAAGTGATACAAATGAGGAGATGTGTGAAGAAATTTGACCAAACTTTTGTAAAAAATTAATAGTCAACGCAGGTAGTTTCCGACCTAACCAAACAAAAGCAACCCAAATTTGACTCACTTCTCACCCTCTTCCTTCTTCTTCCTCCTCTTTGATCCCCAAATTCCAATCAATCAAAATTACTCTTTCTCTCTCTCTCTCACACATCTTCCCTCCATAATAACAAACCCTAAAACCTTGAAACCCTAAAACAATGTCGTCAATGTGGTGGGACCTATCACTCCAAGCTCTAATATTCCTAGTAAGTATCGCAACATACCTTTGGACAAACAACATCCCACAAAACCTCTTCACAAAATACCACTCATATCGCAACCGCAACAAACACCAAGCTCGCCGTCACTTCGTCAAAGCCGCCGAACATCTCTCCGACTCACGCCCTTCCGACGCCGTCAAAGAAGCTGACGCCGCCATCACTCTGGACCCCACCGACGCCGCGTGTCATATACTCAAAGCGGTGGCGCTTGAGGTCCAAGGGTTTAACACTTCTGCTTTGGATGCTATTAATGTTGCGCTTTCGCCGCTTGCGGTGAAGTCGTTGGAGAAGGAGGAGGTGGCGGATGCTATGGCGAAACGTGCGCAGTTGAGGATGGCGGTTTCGCCGGCGAAGGATGTGGAGGTTTGGAAGGTGGCGGAGAGGGAGTTGAGGGAGGCGGTGGTGATGAAGAAGGAGAGTGTTAAGGCGTGGTGTTTGTTAGGGGAGTGTTGTGAGGGGCTTAAGATGGATGAGGCAGCGATCGAGGCGTTCGAAGAGGCAGTTAAGATTGCGCCGAATTCGGTTCCCGCCACGGAAGGGTTGCAACGGTTGAGAGGTCATTAGTATCAGAAGAGAATGTTGCTAACTAACTATTTTGTTAGTATGAATGTATGATGATCAATTGATCATTAGGTTGTAATATTCTAAATGATGTTTTATTCATTGAGTTCTTTTGTGTATTGATGTTATTTGTAATGGAGGAATTCCGAAAAATTTACTACTGAGAGTGTAAATGCTATGATGTTATTAATCAAAAGAATGACTATTTCACACTAACATTGATTGCTATAACGCCTAATGATACAGTTGAAATATTCTGTTGCTTGTGTTGAAAAAATTCTGAGGGAGAAAAAAAAAACCCGAATACATTCAGGAGATAGATAATACATTATACATTGGCTGTGTCATCGTCATTCATCAAAGGCTTCGGCTAAGTAATCAGCAAGGCTGCCGCCCTTTTTTGAGTTGGAGTCATCAGGATTTGAAACCCGAGGTTTTTTTGAACTAGGATTTTTCTGAAAGGATCCTTGATTGCTTGTAGAACTCCTGACATCATTCTCTTTAGGTCCTTTCCAAATAACAGGCGTCAAGGATTTCCAAGGATCCTCCACCATGGACTTATTGTAGAATTGATTTGATTTTTGTCTACCTCTTCCTCTTCCTCTTCCTCTACCACCCGTATATCTTGGACTATAGCTCATCCCGTTGCCATCCTGCTGTCCTCTCCCCCAGGCTGCGTGAGGGCTCGAGCCACCTCCATGACCTGAGCCAGGGCTATTGTTAGACCATTGACCCCTTCCTTGTGGACAGCCTCCATACCCTGGGCCTGGACCAGAATCAGGACTGTTATTACGCCATTGACCCCTTCCTTGTGAACCACCACCATATACTGGGCCAGAGTTGGGACTATTATTAGACCATTGACCCCTACCTTGTGGACAGCCTCCATACCCTGGGCCTGGACCAGGGCCAGGACTGTTATTAGACCATTGACCCCTTCCTTGTGAAACACCTCCATGTCCTGCTACAGGACTAGGACTATTATTAGATTGTTGGCCCCTTCCTTGTGGAGGAAAAGGAGGTCGGAAATCAGGTCTACCTACACAATCATATCCAGCAAACAATCAACATTTCAGATATGCTTCAGGAAAAAAAAATGTGTTCTTCAACGAACATAGCAGTACCTTGATAAACAGGAGACGGACCACCTGCATAACCTGGTCCAGGACTAGGATTATTGTTTAACAAATTACCCCTGCCATAATCTGATCCAGGGCTAGGGTAAGCACTATTGAAATTTCGACTGCCTGCACATTCAACAATACTTGATAAGAATTGGTTTTTTGAAGAAAGATTAGATGAGTAGATGTGTCACAGCGTACACTAGTAATAGGGGATACCTTGATGGTGCATAGGATATGGGCTCCTCACTCCCATTGGAATTGAGGTGGGACCAGGGCTATAGTAGGGATCTCCACCTTGATACATACCCTGATGAGGTCCGTTATTATTCTGAAACTGGTGGGGTTGATTACTAGAGGGAGGCATTCCAGGATTTCTTGGACCTGTTAGGAGGATTGTGGTTAAATGTACCAAGTATTAGACATTTACATGCATAAGCTTCTACTCCAACAGCAATATTAGTTTAAATAATGCAAGCACAATCACATCAACCTTATAAGAAATCCATGTTTTCTAATAAATACCACCAACAGCATGTTAACTAGTCATTAACTACGCAATAAGATACCCCGACTACCACCCCCAAGGTTCAAACTCTCAACACCCGAAAATCCCAATGCGGAGAAAAATAATCATTTCGACTACCACCTAGGTGAAAACCTTGATTACTAAACAGCGTGCATGTACAAAAAACATCGCAGTTTCTGAATCAACAAGTCCATCTCAATAATACCAGTCTATGACATTAGCGACACTTGCCCTACTCGTTACTATAGACAAACACGACTAGTTGATCAAGGCAAAGTAAAGAAGACAAATTCAAACAATCGGAAACGAAGTCACAACAGAAAACTGGCTTGCCCCTATGATCGAAAGTCGAAACTGATGCCATCAGTAATTCAGTATCCTCAACTCCTCAAGGCACAATGATTCCCAAAAATCTTACACTTCTAATCTTCTATCACTTTATTTGGCGAAAAACACATAACTGTAATATTATTACAAGAAATACAAATCCAATATTACCAGAAAACTAGCAGGAAATCAGAAAAACCACACAACCAAAGTCCAAAGATACTTAACAATCCACAATTCTAAACAAAATCAATATTTTAGGAACATAAAGAAGCTAACTTGCAAACAATTACTTAACAATTTCATCCACAATCTATGAACTTTATCACTTTCTCAATTCAATCAAAACCCTCAAATTCAATCAATTAAAAAATAAAAATAACAGAAAACATTTACATCAATTCAACATTTCAATTAACCCTTCCATAAAACTGAAATTAATCATAGTATAATATGACTTATGGCTTTCTTACACCCCCAATTTAATCACAAACCCTCAAATTAACATCAACCACCGAAAAAAATTCAAAAAAAAAAAAATCAAGAAAAAGAAGATGAATTACCACATTGAGAAGGTGAAACATGAGGTCTAGGAGTAAAAGGCCGCTGTTTATTGCTGACGTAAGCGGCCATGGGATCAGTGTAAAAATCGAACCGTTGAGCTGTTGAAGGAGTATTGGAATTTTGATTTTCGAGCATTGGATTTGAGAGAGGAGTTGAAATTAGGGTTTGTTGCGAAGAAGATGAAACGACGTCAGTAGTAGCTTCTACTCGCATTGCTCTTAGTCTTTCTCTTCTCTTTTCTGATTCCTCCATTGTTATGAATTTGATGAAGGTTGATGGTGAATTTTTGGAGATTTTGCGAAATTAGGGTTTTGATGGAAAAAGAGTTTAATCAAATTACATACGATTGAAGGATGTTTAATTGAATAGATTATTCTTTCAAATTGATTCATGTCCTCTGTTGCTGCGAACTGAATTTCGCAACAATTTGGGTAGATGTATACTTTCTAAATATAATTTTTATTATATCAAATATATTAATATTGTACATTTCGCAACAATTTGGGTAGATGTATACCTTCTAAATATAATTTTTATTATATCAAATATATTAATATTGTACGTTACGTTTTAGAATGTATAAAAAAATAAATATCAATTAAAAAAAACGGAGGTATTAATTAGTATCATTAACCACCCAATCTTCCTTTGATAAAATAAAAGATTTTTTTACATGGTGTCCCTAAGTTATTGGATTTTCTATATTGTGACTTTCCAAATTAAAAATTCTACATGGTGTCCAAAGTTCATTAAGTTACAAGACTTACAACATCTACGTTAAAAATCTCACAATTTCAATATCAATTTGGTGGCTCATACGTCTTTGCCCATAGCACATACTCTTCTATTTTCCCTTACAAAAACAAGCACTATGAACACTTAATATTCGTTTAACGACAAGGTCATGACTAATACAACAAATAATTAGCGAATATTTAATATTCGTTTAACAAGGTCATGGCTTAGTAATCTTATAAACCTTAGGGGCACCATGTGAAAGTTTTTATTTGAGAAAACACAACGTAGAAAACTCAATATCTCAAGGGCATCATGCATCTAGAAATCAATTACTACTTATTATGATTTTAGATTTCTTTGATCATTGAGAATATGAAATAGTGTTTACGGTACAAGTGAATAAAAAATTAAAAGGAAAAGGGAAGTTTATGTGTGCAATTTTGTAAAGTTATGCTTGATACTACATAATAACTAAATATTGAAGCACATTAGAATGAAATATATACAAAGCAATGTAAATATGTAATAATAAATATTCTCCCACTATCCCACATTGACTTGTTGGAAAAAGAGGGGTCGACTAACGCTATTAGGGAAAAAAAATCATTTCAAAGATAATTTTTGAGGGTCTTGTATTGAATTTGTATAACTTCTGTTTTGTTGTTCACAAATCAAACTTGATTTTAAGTTGATCTGAAATTTTGAGGTGAGTTCCACTTTAAGTCAAGTTCAGACTCAAAACTTTGAACTCAAGTTTTTCTATTTGGCCAGTTTGAGTTTAGCTTACTAATACTCGAGTGAATAAGTCAAGCTAAACTCACCTCATAATCACCCCTGATGATGTGACACAATGATACATTGAATCACAAAACAGTTAGGCAGAATAGAGTATAATCAGGTGTATAGAATCACAATACGCACTCTATTGTGGCAGACTGCACATTTGCTAGTGAAAATGTCTTCTAGTCGGTAACCCCCTCAGTAGAGAATTCAAATATAATCTCCCTATCCAGCTCGTACCAGAACAATTATGTTTTCTCTTGAGGTATAACAAAAGGTGGACATCGTGCCATGTCGCCGTGGGCCATGCCAGATTGGGCTGGAGAGCGTGTCGTGTCGTGTTATGCCATGACAAGGGGGAAGGCGGCCGGGTCGTATCCCCAAATGGTATACCCTAGCCTATGGCGGCATGAGCACAACAAGGTAATGGCCTAGCCTAGTACGAGCCCACTTGGCACTTGCGGCCTGACACGGTACGAGAAACGAAGGGTGGGCCGTGTCGTGATCGAACACAAATAAAATATAAAACGTCACAAGCATGGTGGACGGCACGATTTTTTGCATCGGCATGGCCTGCGACACGTTTTTTTTAATAAATACTAATATGAATAAATTATATAATGTTCACAAAATTAATATATTGAAATTATTTAATTAATAAAAAATGTTTTTTTTTTTAATTCATTAAAGAAAAATGATTTTCTTAAAGAAAAAAACAGTTAGCACATGGGTAATAAATAGAAAAAGTACAAAACATACAACTCATCGAAATATATCTTAGACAATCAACATTTTATGAGAAATAATTTATAGTCGATTCTTACCAACAAATTAATAACATTTAGATAAATTACAGAGTTTTTAATTAGGATTTTTTTTTTTTAGATTTTCTTTTCCTACAAAAGAAAAAAGTGTTTTCTAAGTACTAGCGAATTTTATTTTTTTTTTTGAAGGGAAGTAATAGGAATTTCTTGGTTCCGCCTTGTAGCTTTAACGAGGAGTAGGGATTAAAATTGTCAAGTAGTCTGATTAATAATAATTTTGCATGTGTACAGAATATAAGTTTGCTTGATTTTAATTCTGTTTACATTATAAGGTATAAGGTGAGAAATAATTCAGATAAATTAACTATTCTAAACTAACATCCTTTGAATTCAAAATTGAGAACAAGTGTACTACTACAAGAAAAAGCATATCAATTTCAATTATCGTCTTTAAACATAGTGTAGCACTTGGTGGATCCATGAATAAACTATCATCTACACCTACAACATGGATGGTTCAAATTAACGCATTGATCATAATTCTCCAACATTTACACTTGGAATACTTTGCCTAAGCACTTGGGTTTGATGAGCAACTCCTTCCCGAAAAAGGGGAAAAAAAGAGGGAAAGCGGTACTACCCAAGCAATAGTAGAAATTTATTTAGTACGTCAGCTCAATATATTCATCAGCTGAAGTGAAAATTTTATAACCATCATGGCTAGCTTTATGGTGCAGCCATTTGTATAAGCTGTGTAGGAGATTTGAGAAGCTTCTTCAATGAGTCTACTATTTTCCTGAATGATGGCCGCTGGCTTGGATCGCTACATGGGAAAACATATGACTAATTTGTCAACATATTGTTTGTGACAAATGTAAATAATCAAAAATAAATTAAGAAAGTTTTATAACAAAATCGAAATATGACTAGCAGATCGATGAGAAAAATCTTACTCTGCCCAACAAGCTTCCATGAGGGAAGCCAACAAAGGAGAGGTATTTGCTGGGACAGTGAGCCTCCTATTCTGAAATGCAACAGCTCCAACCACCTGCAACAATACCATCAGGTATTCACATGAGTAATCTACACCAAAATTGGCACATTAAGTACAGTACCAAAAGTTCGAAAAGGGTTCATATGTATACATTATGGTCTTTCAAAATGTTAACAATCAATCAAAGCCTTATCTAAAAAGATCGGCTTCAGTCGTACTAAGTGCCATGTGATATGATCCTTAAACATTAAAAGTGCACTTAAACTGCAATTGACTCACTAAACGCATGTTTATGAACCTTGCAAAGTTGAAGAAATGTACACCATAATTAATCACATCTTTCATATATATATTTGGCAGAAGTCTAATGCATTGACATATATAGGTCAATGAATATTGTGCAACTTGTGTTGCAATAACAGGTTAGAGACCAAGATGATTATCATCACAAACGTAACATTGGCATGAGTCATCATTTTATAGCTTGACGCTTTTCTTTTGTATACATAGAAGTAGTAGTATAAGACATTTCTCAAACCTGAGCTGGGCTAAGTCCACTCCATGGTTGTTGCATTGTCACGAGCTCCCACAAGATCACTCCAAAGCTATAAACATCTGATTTCTCATTTGAAGGCTCTCCGCGTAGAAACTCAGGGGCCATCCACTCAGGCTGAATTGGTGATCACAATATGCAAAGCATTATCAAAAGCATATTATTAAAATATCACTAAAACTGGTATTTAAAAGCTACAACAACGGTATACCAAATTGTTGCATCATTACTAAATACTAATTAAGAATGGACTGAAAACGTTCCTGTCATAAAAAAACCAGCTTCCATCTGAACACATGTTTTAATAGTTCTACTTACACAACAGACAAATTGTATTATCTTACTTAATTTTTTCAATGATACTTCTTTATTATCAGCTGCACTTAGTTGGCAGAAAAATCATTCACAGAAGCTAGGAAAACTTACAGTTCCAGCAACAGACTTTGATGAAAGGAATGTGTGCGCTTTGAACCGGGACAATCCAAAATCACATACCTAGGCAAAAAGTAAAACAAAGTCAATCATGCTTATTCAACACAATCTATGCACTTGTCACTTAGAATGAATGTATATAACAGAGACTGCAAGGTGACGAGGTCATACTTTCACGGTCCAATTTTTGTCAACCAGCAAGTTAGGTGATTTTAGATCCCAATGCACTACAGGAGGGCAGAGACAGTGCAGATAATTGATCCCCTTGGCCTAAATTGAACACATAATAAAATTTCAGAGCCTATTAAAGGCAAGAAAAATTCCCCTGAAAGAAGAAAAAAGAAAAGCCAAAAGAAGTAGCACAAACCACATCCAATGCCATACGCAATCGCCTTCGTTGATCTAAGACTTCGCCTGAAGCTGGTCTGTGTAAGAGGCGGTACAGGCTTCCTCTGTTTTTCAAAAGATATAATGCAGCATAAATACAAGATGCTCATATTTTTGTAGTGCTTAAAATAATTTTTTAAATGCCTCACCTAGGCAGATACTCGGTTACTATCGATAGATGGGGACGCTTAGTAACAGCCCCCATAAAGAGAACTATATTGGGGTGACGGACACGTTTCATTATTGCAACCTGCAGAGAATATAATGGCAAATTACAGCTTAATATAGCACATCTACTTCCTAGCCTATCCATAAAAATGGAGAATTTTGTATATTGTATACAGCAAACCAACATATGCATTGAGCTCTATAATTCAAAAATATGACTGGCTCTGAATAGCTTATCTTTACAGATTCCCCAGATTACTCAAGTGTAGCAACCTCGGAAATACCAGCATGTCCCTTCAGTTCAGCCATAAACAAGAAGCTTATGTATACCAATCATGAAGGGAGTAAATTATTCCAATAAAGAAATGAGCTAAAGCAGTACATAAATGTATCTAACTAGTTAGAAGTAATTTAAGACGGTACCTCACGGAGAAACTCCCTCAGTTGATCATCATGGAAATCTTGGACAGTTAAGACCTTTACTGCAACATCCTATTACACAGATGGTAAACAATTGTCAAAAGAAGGGGAATAGAATGCATATATTAGAGGGCATTATTCTTGAGATACGCCATAGGTAGGGATAGTATATGAGCATGTTTGTGAGACGTATGATCTTTAATTTGAGAGAATCAGCTTACACAATAACAATTATATCTAAAAAAGCTTTTGAGCTTTGAAACACATAAATTAAACTAGTCTACCATTTTTGATTTTTTGGTAAGTATTAATGTGTTTATATATTGATTGTTTGGGTTATTCAAAAAGATTTTAAAAACAAAGTCATTTAATTTGGGAAATTACAGATCCATAAAATAAGAAAAATAAAATTTTGATGGTCACTTGAATAAGAGGCTCCCTTGAATATTTAAAGAAGTCAAATCTAAGGTTCAAGATTTTGAAAAAAGAAATGACCTTCAACAATGTTTTCAAGCATCATAGATCCATAGTTCTATGTAATAGTACATTCTTCTAGGCACTTTTGAAAGCAGTCTCAATTCAGAGGTTACATGATGCAGAGGTACAGCTCTTTACTGAAGCATAATGCAAAAACTTGTCCTTAAGACATTAAACATGGATAAAGGCACTAACCGATCCATGCCATTCAGCACGATGCACAGTCCCAAAAGAACCTGAAGAAGCCGGCCAAAATTATGTGTCAGAGGTTTCCTATATATGAAACACCCATTACCAGCAAGGCAGAAAAAATGTGGTACCCCATTGCAAACCCAAACCCAAACTCCAACACTCCCACCCCCGATAAAATTGAAAACAATAGAACATTTGTGAAACACGTACCAGCACCAACACGCTCTTTGAGGTGCAAGTCATCCCAAGAAATCTCCATCCAATCCATAGCTAAGGATGGTTCAAGGTCCAAGTATCTAGGAAACCTGCACGTTTGGCTATTAATATCCTGAGAACCCGGCTGAACCTTCTCAACTACAGGTTGCTGCACTGAATTTCCAACTTGTGCATTGGAAACGACCGTCTCTTTATTGCAGTTCTGTTGTATATATTCTTCCACACTTAGGCTTGATACTGCTGCAGTTCCGGTGAAAACTTCTGGAACTGTTTGGACGGCAAGCAGATCAGACCTTGGAATAACTGGAGACTCGGAGTCTTCTAGTACCAGAGACACCACAGAGGGTTTCATTACTCTACAGCTTTTATCAATATGATTGTAGACATTGCTCTTCCCTTCCTTGAGGAGGCCTCCTTCCTCATTATGCCATCCTCCTTCATAGCTTCCTGCAACCATTAAACTATATCGTAAACAATGCAGTAGACAAGCAACTGATGGTTACTCTTGAATTTTGCAATTTGTTTTTAGCAAGAAACAAAATATCCATTGATTTGAGGCCATTTATATTTTTCAATCACAGAAAACAAGAGCATAACCACTCGGCCAAGCAGCATGCCTATCTATTAAGAAGACAGTTTTCACAACAAAATTATAAACAGCTGCAAGCGTTTAACAAAACCATACCAGGACTTAGAGGACCGGGAGAAGCACAAGTATGTTTCGAAATGGGTAGTTGGTTACATGAGGCATTGTGAACAAAAGTGTGCTGAAATTCTTTCAAACGAGATAACTGAAATGGAGAAGACACTGACGGAAGAAGGCCTCCATTGATTGATGAATTTGGGCTGCGGACATTTCCTGGCTCACAAACCAGATCGACTACATATTCCCTGTTTGAAAAATGTATTGTAGAATCCAATAAGAAAAACTAATAATGGAGCAGGATAACTTGAAATTATGTACTTCAAAAACTTGTATTCAATCAGTACTAAACAATAATAACAATAAAAATAAGTACGAAAAAATCTAGGGCAACGAAAACTAAAGTGTGATGTTAGCCTAAATACTTCAGTCATATTGAACAGTTGAATAAATACATAGTGATTATTTCAGTGCAATGTAAATCCTGAAGTAGATAAGAAATTGACTTCTGAGTAATGGAAATATGAGTTGCATCCCATTATTGTAGGAAGCAAATGCTTAAGCATATATGCTGACAACTGGTAAATTTCATGATGTACAAAAGCTGAATAGCAGCAAACAAATCCTGACTTTCTATTGCAAATTAAAAGCATAACATGTCAGACCTTGGCAACAGCCTGTCATCTTCAATTACTACGAGACACGATGACCGGTGATCTGCATCACAGTACTTACAACCTTGAGCTATCCTGCACGGTAAACCTACGTAGTCCGCTAATTTCTGCAAAGAAAAGAATATCATATTAGATAAGGTCCATGTATTAGGAAAGATGACAAATGATCATTTGCTGGGACAAACCTGATCATCTCAGATCAAGAAAAAGACATTCAACAAAATCAACAATTCTGTTATTATCAATCTTTTGCAATATACTATTTAGTAATACAAAGGAGGAGCTTTAAATGCTTAACTTTCAAAGAAAATCAAGGAATTGCACATTTGCATTAGCTAAATTCCAGACCACTAAGATAAGCTTGCTTAGATTCTGAGTCATCTTTTTACTCAGCTAAGAGAAGAGCACAACTCCAGTCAAATAACATGGAAGTTTAATAAGAATTGATGCCAATTTTCTTAGGCAACAAAATACTACATACTAACCATTATCAATAAAACCGGAGGAGCTAAAGTCACATCATTCCTAACTATTTTCCTAAAATATTGCAATAAACTTGCTATTGTTGGGTAGATCAGGTGCAACCACAAAAGATAAAGTCAAATTTTCCAACTTCAGCAATTACCAGTTTCATTCTACAGAACAGAAAGTCGTGCAACTCAATTTACCTACAACTTGCATTAGATCTCTGCAGATACCCAAATACAAAAATTTCAAACCCGATATAGTGATATATAAGAATCTCCTGGGTGCATATCACTATATAATTGTATAAAAATAGTACACATGCAGCATATTTCAGTAAGATATCAGAGTTTTCTTTGTTTAATCCTCTCACTATATCGTAACCCTAGATCAGCAGCAATTCTGGCTTACATAAGATTGCATGAGATGTCCTCAAATTATAACTCCGGGGAGTCTACACTTCATATTTACCAATGTTTACAAGAAGAAAACAGATCTCAATGTGCAGTTGGTTACGTACATAGAAGTGGTGCATATATCCAAATAACAACACAATGTAGATCTTATGGCATATTACTATATATCAGTGAAAAGTCAATGCCTAAGGTAGATGGTATTACACACAGCACTTGTCAATCTAATAGGGAGCTGCTACATTATCTGCAGCAAATTTAGATTGGTAAGGATAAAAATCTTAGTCACCTTAAAAAGTATTGCACGGTGTCTACAGAGCCCTGAGGAGAGACTACCAATGGGCAGCACTACACATTTGTGAAGCTCCTTCAATCTCTCACTAACCACTTTCCAGCGCATGTAGAGATCACCTTGTTCCACCGGAAAATTACCCCTTAATGCCAGAAGAATTGTGATTTTAAATACAGAGAGGTAACAGGACTATCAAATCAAGGTTATACTAGAGAGAACTCGTTATATATGCCTACCCCATGTGAATGCAGACAAGTTTGCTGAGTTGCTCTGCCAATACCAATGCATTTTTTGAAGTATTAGACAATTCTTGTGCTCTATCCAGCAACTCTCTAAGTCTAGTATCACCATGTTTATCAACAAGCACTACCTCCATTGATGTATCATGTGGTGAAACATCCTTCAAAGACATCAACGATGGAATCCCCTTAGCTTCCTCACTATCATTGCACATCACCCACACATGAGGATTCATTCCCAATATGTTGTAAAAACCATCCGTTATCTTGTCAGTATATGATAAGCACCCGCTAACCTGCAAAGCACAAAAAATTACTTTTGATATCCCCAAACATGTGTATTTCTTAAAGAATCACTAAAACTACTCTAAAGTACTTCTAAATTGGTGATGGATAAAATGGTAACACAAATTATACAAGAAAATATATTGTACACCGGGAGTGGGGATAGTGAAACAATATAAGGTACATTTGTCTAAGACTTTCCTCGTTAACTTATATAAAGTCCATTTCCATTACCACTATTGAAAACCCCCTCCCCGTTAGATAACCCATAATTACAATCCGTTTAGTGAAGGAAAATGTATTTCAGTAAGCACCCGAGAAAAGGCTTCTTAAAACTATATGATCACAATTCATGTAAAGGTACACTAGTGGACTCTATCCATTCCGTTTCTGCATAAAATCCCCTGACTAAAGTTTGTTTTGGCGATTACCACAATGATCCAAATTTGAGAATATCTAGTCTAAAAAACTAAAAATAAAGCTTTTGATCCTAGTATATAACTTGTCTAAGAATCATTGCCCCATTATATACATTTTTATTGCACCACTAGAAGAAATAAATAGAACCTGAACCCCACCACCAAATTAAAATTGATGAAACTCCATCCTTTACACTTTCAGTTCAAACAAGAATATACCACTTTTAGCCATCAATCCTTTTGGAGGGTCCGTTCTCCATCAATCATCAATGTAGATTCACTTGTACGGTATAGTCAGCAACTTGTTACATTTCGTAGCGATTCAACGTAGAACTTGAATCTATTTCATGATTCATTTTTCGGATCATGGGTCTCTCTCCTACCAATGTACCATCATATCCTCGAATCATTACACTACTAACTGAGAGAGACTCATGATCCAAAAATGAATCATCTTTTACTTCAACTGTTCAACATATATACTTAGACAACAAACAATTGATGATGACAAAAGAAAGAAGAGCTTACCCATAACCGATATGACATAGCTTCAACATCAGAACCCGACCCGTTTCCCTCCAACCCGTGTTCGAACAAAAACATAGTGGGCTCATTCCCAAGGTTAGCATTAGAAGCAAGCCTCTTAGTTAAAGTAAGCTGCAAATAGTAACTCTCCCTCGCTTTCTCAGCCATACTCTGCTGCTTACTACGACCACTCTCTTTCCCTTTCTCCTTCACCTCCTCCTCCTCCTCCATGCTCACCACCTCGGTTATCGAGCTCTGCACTGTCGACCGAGTCTCTTGTATCTCACTCGAAAAGAAACTCCCTGGACCATAACTACTCCCACAGCTCGACAACCTCGCCAACGACGAACCCCGGTACAACCCCCCACCACCGCCCTTCCCAGACACCGGAACCACCTCCGGCTCCGGAGGCAACAACAGCTCCTGATCATCATACGTCAGCTTCTGTTTGATCACATCATCAATAATGGACCCACCTTTCTTCTTATTGTAACAACTCCTCTTATTGCTGCAACTCTTGTTCTCAGCTGAAATCCAGCTGTAAAAAGCGGCTAACTTATTATTATTATTATTACTACCAGTAATATTGGTAATGATGGAAGATGAACGGTTGTTAATACAATCGTCAAAACACGAAAAGTTGTCATAATCCCTGTTGTTGATAATATTATTATTATTATTTCCCGTGAACTTCTTCACTAATAACTGTTTAGCATCACTTGCATCGAAATCGTCATTGTCAATCAACTGCTGCTTCTCGTGAAGTTCATCTGCTAATTTCGCAGTCGCAATTGTAGTCGTTGTTGGTGCAACTTGTGGAGGAAAAGTGCCCCTATCATCAGGAAATTGCCGTGGGAAAAAGTATGTTGCTCTATGTGGCATTTTTTTTTTTTTTCTCACTCACGAGAAAGTGAGAGAAAATTCAAATTGTTGTAATTGAGGAAATGAACACTCAACTCTTGACTTTCAGCACCGAAATAATATCTGCAAAAATAATAAAAAAAAAAAAATTATTATTATTATTATTATTATTATAAGTGCAATTAAAATGAAATTTAACTAAACAAAAAAATTTAATAGTCAAAATTAAAAGATGATGAAATACATTGCATGTAGTAATTTATTACCGGATGAAAAGTTCGAATGTGATCACGTCTTAGATAAAATCGCGCGAATCATCTTGTGTTAACCTGTGTCGAAAATCTTCCAAGAGTTTACAACGATTATAAGAGACGTTGAAACGTGTTTTAAAACTGAATAATTACTATACAGATCTTATTTAACCGATTAATTAAAAAAAAAAGAAGTGGTTGATCAATTCTTCGATAAGATTGCGAAGATCATTTTGATGAATTAGTGAGAGATGAATTTTGAAAAGTATGTAACTGATTGCATCAAATTAGAAAATTGAAGTTGAAGGAATGATGAAGGTATGGAAGAAGGGATTGAAAGTAAGAGTGAATAATTAAGTAGAAATGATGTAAGAACTAAAAATTATGATAAATATTAGGTTTTTTTAAAAAATTAAACAAAATAAAAAAAAAATTAATGAGTTGAAAAGGGAAAATAATTGGATATGAAGAGAATCTAAAGGAGAGCTAGTAATGGCAGTTTGTTTGGGTTTGGAAAAAAAATGAGGAGAGAGAAAGAGAGAAGAAGAAGAAGGAAGAAGTAGTGTAAGAGGCTTTTATATATTTTATTTATTTATTTATTTATAGGAGAAGGTGGTGTTGGTGTGTGTGACTTTGTATGGTATGAGGAGTTGAGGACGTAATGTTATGCATATGGAAGAGAGAGAGAGTGTAAGGTTTGTTAGATTATGGTTATTTTGAAACTATTGCATTGCCTATTGCCTAGCTATGTAGCATAGGTACTTCTGACAGATAGCCGTTCCCAAACCCGATTTGTCCCCGTATTGGGGACGATTCAGATTCTTCATGTTATAATTGGCCGTACCTATTAACAATATTTTTTAGATTAGCCGTTTTCAGTCCTCGTATCCGTATGCGTTTTCGACCCCGTTTCCGACTCCGTGCAACCTAGTTGCCTACTCGTATACTCTATTAGTATTTGGCCCGCCCATATCATCATATAATTTTTGTATTATTTGTAAAGGTTTTATATAAAACTAGCATATCGGTCTGGATGTTGCTTCAGGTGTTATTTTTTTTTTTAACCTTAATGTATACATTTAATATTTAATCTTGTGAAAATTATAAAAATAAAAATAGTAACCTCTCATTTACTTAATGAGTAAAAAGAATATACGTAGTATATTACTATGTAGATATTTAAATGACGAATAAATGTTAGTTGAAATGGCAAACACTTGAATTTGATTTGTAAGAGGGCAAGTCTAGCTCCAAGCGTAATTTGTTTTTGTTAGCGACATGGCATGCTTATGTGGCGTATATATTTGGAGAGTGTCACGTGGCATTGTTCTTTTGAAAGAAACGCCTTTTAGTATATTTTATAGATTATAGATAAAATAAGGAGGAAAAATTTGACATTATTGTAAATTTATTAGAAATATTTTACGGAGGTAGATGGTGCTTGGCCATATGTTGTGGAGTATCACACATTGATACAAAAAAAAAATATATTAAAAAGCTCGTATTCAAGGCTGTCTTAATCAAGAGTGAGACCTTATGCTAATAATAAAAAAAATGGGCCTTTAATAGTATATAAAAACATATTAAGAAACTAAAATGAGATATCATAACATCTTTATAAGGTATATAAAGAGTTGAGTTTCCAATTAGTAACATATATATAACAGAATTTCATTGTACTATTATCCATACAAGATAGAAAACTATTACAGTATTACTTCTATAGTATTAAATGTTATAAACTTTGGAAATTAGGAAAAACATTAGATTAATTTAGGTAAGAGAGATTATGAAGTAGAGGAGTAGATTAGAGAGAAAAGAGTGGAAGAAAAAGTAGAATTAGTTTCGAAATTAGTTTTGCAAATGACCGTCTAATAGTCGTCCAGCCTGTCTAATTAGGGTAAGAATTGAAGCATATATATATATAATATATATATATGGAATATGGAGGACATCTATGATAATGGTTGACTTGTTTGTTGTTTCCTTATTTAGTGCTTGGATAGTGTAACAGGGAGCCGGAGGGAGAGAATCCATTTCATTTTAAAATAGTTGTCACTTTAAGCTTGTTATTAGTATTGTTAATGACTCAACTAACATTATAATGTGCCTTTTAGTCTAACATGATTAAAAAAACTTTAATCATATCAAATAAATTTTACTAAGAATTAATCACTTTTAATAAGAGATTCCAAAGTCAAATAAGGGAGGACATAAATTAATTAATAGTGTAATAACTTTGGGCTTCGGCTATTTAAAGTTGTTCCCATCTTTTATATGGTACTCCAAAAATTACTACTCCTTGCTATGAATCTATGATACTAATTTCTTTTTCTTTTTTTTTTTTTTTTGGTAGGGAGGTAATTGCAANATTGCAAAGTTATTAATTATAAACTATTAGTTGTGGTCCTCTATAATAATTAATCCAAAAGTGCAGTTTTGGTAATATTAATATACCTAATAATCACCAAATTCACCATAGCAATTAAGGAAACCCCATTGCATCGAGAAGCAAGGATTAAGCGATTAAATATATATATAAATATATATATATATATATATATATGAAGTGATTATTTTAATTGGATGAAAATTAGGAAGTCATATTAAACCGTATTAACTATTATAGTTTCATTGAGTCATCAATCTTCTATCCCCGTCACATGGGATTATTATAAGTAAAATGTAAAGTACTTAAGTTGATAATTTCTTCCCCTTCGATACGAGCATGAGTCATTCAACACCTGGACATATGTTCCCAATCTTTAGTAATTAACAATTTAAAATTTTTGAACTATATATGTAATGGGAGTTCGTGGATGAAGTACTGTTCGTTTCGATATAAAATTTTTCTCAAATATAGGTATTATTTTGTTAACAATAATAGCTCATCGAGTAAAAGTGTGAAAACATACGGATCGAAGTATCATATTTTGTCAAATTTTAATATTATTATACTCCATAAGAATACAAATATATTCGTGTGTAGTTTGTACACAATGTTTATATGAATCTCGTCAATCTATTTTTGTATGCGTAAGATAAATTATAAATTTTGCCATTTAATCTATTATAAGATCGCCGAATTCATTATATCAAGTTCTTATTGACATATTTGGTGCATCTTGTCAAAATTATTATGTATCTAAGGTTTGCAATTTCCATCATGCATGTCATAAATTGCAAATTTTGGTTTGAAAGTTTGTTCTGTTTTCCCCAACTTAAATTTTTTTTTCTTATGAATCACTACCTTTATATGCCTACTTATGATCTGGAAGGCTGTGAGATTCATGGAAATGCTTTCAAATTTATTTCAGGTTTTTCTTTGCTAATTCTGCATAACAAGTTTTACACAATCCTATAAATTGGATACAAAAACAAGGACATAATTGATAGTTTGACAGTTAATTATAATGAAGTACTCCATATGTTGGTTTATATCTTGAATAAAATTTCTATCACCACATGTTGCTATCAATAGTATCTTTTTACAACTTGTTTGGTAGTACTAATTTTCGTTATTCTTTTTTTTTTTTTTTTTTTTTTTTTTTTTCTTTTTTGGTTGGGGGCGGGGTTGGGGAATGAAAAGAAAAACTTGGCTTTCTCATAATTGGTTTTAAAAAATAGATGAGATTTGATTGAAATAGAAGGAGAGGAATTCGAAGAAAATTATTAACATTTTTTGGACACTTTCCTTTCCCCTCCAAATTGAAGGGGCTGAGATGAAAAACAAATTAAAACTTTATAATAAGAATCTCTTTCGAATGTCTTTCCTTACTAATATCAATCAAATATTATACTCCATCCAATTTCATAGCTTTGGCCGTAGAGTTTTCTTATATGTTCTTAAAAAGATGCTTCATAAAATTCAAGCAGGACGGATGACGAATGGAAAGTGATTATAGGTCGATCCGTATATTCATCTTTTTATTTAATTTTCACAAAAATGGGCATATCCAGATAAACAACAAAGATTGAAGGAAGACAGAGATCAAAGATAATCAATAATCATCTCCGGCTATAGTGACTAGCTAAAACGAAGTTAATTTTCATATAATACCCCAAGGAGACAAATTCAAAAGGCATACCTTAGATTCCATTAAAAACGTGGTGGTATTATTTATCTTAGCTGAATATAAGATCACTTGCAGAGAAAAGAAATGAGTCTTTTGGGGACATAACAGCTGCGTGTTTATTTTCTAAGGGAAAAAGGTCTTCGATAAATTCAGAAGGATCTTGGCACGTGTTCTCTAAGGTGAAAGCCAAATATCAAATATCAATGTACTATAGTATAATGTTGAATAGTGATTAGAAAATGGGAAGAATATAATAACTTCACCACTATGATAATTTGGAGTAACTATTTCGAACTTACTCTATTAAGCAAGCGCTAACACGCTTTCACTAATCATATATATATATATCATAAGACGTGTGATACCGACAATGTGGCGAATGTTATTATGGAGTATGTAACTTTTTAGATAAAGTTATTGTTGGTTAGTGAAGTAATAACTTATAAGAATCAATATACGTCGTAGACATATCTAACTCCTTGCAACAATATATTGAAAGGTGAATAGTACACAGACCGTGATGTCACAGCATTCTATTGCTCGTTGAGAGAGATTATAAATAAATAAGGGAGCAATCAATGGAGCATCAAACAAAACTACCCAGATAAAGGCTGGTAATGTCTATTTTTGAATCTCATAGAGTAATGCAATTTTACTCTTCTTTTTTTTTTGTGAAAATGAAATCCTAAACAAGGAAAAGTAGGGAGAATTATAAAATAAGAGAAATATAACCAATAAAAAAACAACACGGCAAGGAATTGAGAAACAAATAATAAAAATAAATCATAACTTACCGCTGCACTAGGGCCTGTTAACGCTAAAAATAATGACCGATGAAGCCGGAGCAACGGAAGTATGAGAGAATGGAAGCAAAATGAGAAGATGAATTGAACTGAACTGAATTAAACAGCCAAACTAATGAACGATTTAAGCTAAATAAACAGACCCTGGCTACTCGTACAAGATAAAAGTCGGTATATATGCCAACCATTTGACATAAATATAAATTGGCAAGGCCACCATCATATATTGATCCATTCCATGACTTGTGATACGTGAAGCAGCAAATCCATTATTTGTACGTAGGAGTACTTGTTTGTGTATAATCTAACTGGTTTATGGCATACGTGGTGCTTCCAAGTACAATCTAGCTAACTAGTTTATAACTTCATACCATACGTGGTGCGTCCAATTATCTATTTATTAGATCAACAAACTAAATGAAACTTTGTGTAATTCTTACTCCAAAGAACATCCATGCACATAGGGGCGTGCAAAAAATTCCATTCGGTCCGGTTTTCCGTTTCGAAATCCGGATATCCGATCCAGTTGTTGGAATCCGAAAAATCGGACCGAATACCGGATTTTTAGACCAGAAACCGGACCGGATACGAGTGAATTTTTAAAAATTAGATTCCGGATTTTTAGGAAAACAAAATCCGGAATTCCGGTTTTTTTAATGGTATAAATGTAAGTTAGAGAAAATTTTGTGTATAATTCAGAACGGGACATCCGGATTTCCGATCCGTTTCCTCGGATATTCGAATTTCCGAAATGAAACAAAACCAAATTCTTTGGTTTCGAAAATCCGGACATCCGATTTTCGGATCGAAGATATCCGGTTTTGCACACCCCTATTGTCGACATACTACTAGTACTTTCATTTCATTCCCCGTACATTAGGGTTCTTTTTATCCGATTAATTATTATGATTTGTTAAACCTTGTATAAACTATGTAGTAGATAGAATCTAGAAACTTTACCACTAGTCCAAATATTTTTATATAGCAAATACGACATCCGCTTACTATTATTATGATTTGTAAACCTTGTATTAACTAGGTAGATAGATTTTGGCCGTATCAAACTAGACGAATTGATTGATATCAACCTCGATAAGATATTGAAAGTTGAACATGTTTATCGAGAAGGCACACGAGCAACAGACTATTTGGCCAACCTCGGTGTTGAGAATCCAGAACGCATAATATTTGGCAGGAGTCCCCAAAATCTCAAACGATTATTACTAGAAGATGTTAGTGGAGTGGCCTTCCCGCGTCAAGTAGTCACGTAGCTCTAGTTTTATTTTTGCTTGTTTTGTTTTCTTTCTTTATTGTTTATTTTTCTAGTTTCCCTCCTCAGCAAAAAAAATATTTGAAAGTTGAAGATTAGACTAGAGTAGACAAGACTAGATCTCAAAAATAGCTAGTTAGCTACTCCCTCCACCTCTCTCTTGTTGACAAAGCTCCATTTCTCTTTGTTTGTTTGTGTACGCTTGAACCAACTTATTTTTCTTACCCGTTACGGATATTCAATTTCAAAAATGGATTAAATTGGTTTTATTGGTGGGCTAACAAGCAAACGTTACACAACAATGCCAATGATGAAATCATCGTCACCTTAATCTTGGCTACGAATCAGCCCACCAACCCAACCCAAAAGCCCAATAAACACCCTTCTCCTCACTCTGATTAAAAAAAAAAAACCCACTTATTAGGAGAAGCAACTTTTATTGGATCTTCTCTCATCGACTTTCTCTCTCCTCCATTCTTCCACTGACGCCTTGAAGAAGCTTTAAACCACTTAAAACCCCATTACACAAATCTCAGATCTCGCTTCGATTCTTCCATTTTTCCATCATTTCATAGGTTTGTATTACCTTCTAATCTTCACTTCATTCCTATCATCAATTTAATCATCTTAAACAATCACAACTATCGAGATTGTTTTACTACTTTTCCTTTAATTTAATTTAAATTTTTTATTTTTGATTATTTGCAATTTTACTGCTTTTTTTTTTTTTTTTTTTTTTTTTAATTTTTGCTTTAATTTGATTAGTTGTGTTTATAAATAAATTTCATTTAATTTGACACTGAAATTGAAAAAATGTGATTAATTTTGTGATTAAGGAAGTGTTTATTGATTTTTGTAACTGGAAATGTGTTTGGTGAATGTAGTTGAACAGTTTGAATTCAGTGGAAAGGAAATGAGGTTCAGTGAGGAGATGTGTAGCTGTTGTTTGGTGTACAGGTCATAAGAGAATAATATAGTGATCATTTTGGGTTGGGGGAAAGGATGAACATCGTGAAGGCGTTGCGAACCTCATTCGAGGCTCGTCGAGTGGTCACCACTCCGGTTTGAGCCAGGGGTTGCAAACAGAGCGGTTTGCTCTCCCTGCCAGAATTCGGTTCAGGTACTTAAATTTTTTAGTTTTACATTGTTTAGTGCTGGATTTTTGTAAAGCCGTTCGTCTGAATAACATTTTTTTGTAGCGGATTTAGAGTTTTATCATGAGTAATTCATGAATGATCAAACATTTGCTTACCATCTTTCGTGTATTGGACTATCACTAACTACAAGTAACTTGTTAGTTGTTTGGAAATGATATGGCTCAAGAGATTTTGCAATTGATCAAATATGCATAGGTAACCGGTGTTACATATTTCGAAATGTGTTTTCTGTATGTGAGACAGGCACTGAGCACAGTTGGATACCGAATTTTGTTAAAAAAATTCGAACAGTATCATTGTATCAGTGCAAATGATGGTAAATCTTGAGATATGCACCCTGGTGTATAACGATTATTCATCATCTCACATAATAATAGTTCTATTGCGTACCGAGTAGCTCTCTTATGCCTTTACATGCCTGAATAATTTTTTCCTACAGAAAGAAAGGGAATCGTTTCCTGTGATGTCATCACCTTTTAGGCAATGCACCTGCATTTTTGCACTTCTAAGGTGCCTTAGGCATGGAGTCATGCTTGCTGAAAGTGACTCATCGTACCTTTAATTCGTTGATCACCTTATCACCTTCTGTGGGTGTCTTTATTTCCAATTTTTTTGCTTGCTATGAAAGTAGTGATCTATGATAGGATTTATGTTCTTTTTTTTTTTAATAATCAATGACCACCTTTTATTAATGATTTTCGAGGCGAAGCCTGTAATTGTTATGCGTAGTATCTTTTTTCAACTTTTTTGAGCTAGTAGAGTTGATATAATTTCTCACCCTTTTGTCGGTTTCCTATTTTAGTGAAGTTGGCATGAGTCGATATTAAAAGATCTTTGGGAGAAGTTGAGAAGGCTGTTGATAGGTATGTGTGCTCGATTAGTTCTTCTCTCCTGTTTATTGCAGCAAATTATCAGTCACTCTTGTTATGTCTCTAAAGCCAATGTGAAACATAGTTTATGGTTCAAGCTAAAACATGCTTAGATTACGAAGTAGTCTCTTTCAGATATTGGTTTGCACTTGTAGAAAATTGGCTTAAGCTATTCATTGTGCCATGTTGGCTATGCGTTTCAAGATCTTTGTTGTTCGTAGATATCTTCCATTCTACTGGGTCCCTACCTTACTTTCCATATTAATAATGGAGAATATTAGGAATTTGATGTCAAAAAAACTTTGTTTTATGTGTATAGATTGAAAATCGTTGATTGATGGTATACTTTTCTCCTTTATAAAGTCAGCACTTGCCAATGATTTGGTAATGGATATCATTGGTGTACAGACCGTGGTGTTGCCAAATTAATTTTTAGCGACTGGTGTGTTCTAGAAATTTTTTCTCATGTAAGTGAAACATGGGCCTACAAAGATTTGGACAATGATGTCCCCCCACCCCTCTTTCACAAATGTGTTCTTGGTGTGTGGTGATAGAAGTATCAAACACTTACCATTTAGTTTTTTTTGCCTCCAAAGATGGGGAAAACTTGGGATTACAATGTACTTTACACGTTCCGGAATTTAGATTACAGGTCATTTTCAGCGGTACTCAGTTTGTACTGCTTGCTATTTACTAATCTTGCTGCATGCAGTGCCATTCTTGGAAATTGAGTAACTGGTTATACGTCTTTTCAGAAGTACTTTAAAGATTTGCCAAGTCCTGTTATAGCCGAACAGTGTTTTGCTCTGTTGAAACTTCATGCTAATATCAGTATATATTCCAAATAGGTGGAAAAGAGAAAGCTGTTCATGTTTTCCTGAAGCAGTTGTGCGACATGCACAACAAGGGGGAGCCATAATCGCTGGGGACGTCAGAAAGTACATGTCGAGTTATCACATGTGGAGCACTCCGTACATGACATAGTTTTTGGTTGCTTTGCTGGGCATCCAATTGAAGTTAGCACTACCTTAACGAGATGATAACACAAATACTTGTAAGTCACCGAGTGTAAGTTGATATAAACTCTTTCAACTTTTGGCTGATGTGTTTAAACGCAGGCTAGTCGTGAAAAAGTGAAAGCACTTGATAACAACCATCCGGTTATAAACCCAGCTATTCACTATAAAGCTCCATTGCCTTAGCAGTAGCACACAACATGCTAGAGAGGGAACCTACCTTTGGTAGTAAAGTGAACCCTACGCTATAGCTAGGGCCTCAATGAAAGTAGATGATTTCGGGGCTGGTACCCCGAGTGGAAGGATGATTCGGCTGGGAAACCCCAAGCTAAAAGTTAGTAATTCCACACAGAGGAAGGATATAAGGGGAATGAAAGGTTCCTGTTAAGTATAACTAAACTTACTTACATTCTCTGTGAGAACAAAATTATAGTGAGGGAAGACTCTTGAAGAATAAACCCGAGTGGAAGAAGCTTAGGGCCTGTTTACTCAACGAACACATTGAGAGATTGAATGGAGGAGCTGAACAAAACTGAACTGAAGGTTTTTATGAAGGATAATGAATAGCAAAATAAGAAAGGCGTGAAACTGAACGGATTTTAAGCTGAAGTAAGTAGGCCCGTAGTGGCTGAGACATCAGAGAGCAGGTGAAGCTTTTCACCCTTTCGAAGACGACATACTGTCACATAGTGGCTTTGCAGTGCCATATCTTTGCACTTACATTCACTCTTTCCTTCTCTATAGTGTTGATGGCTTGATGTGAACTGAAGAGGTATTTTACTGCAATTTTGAAGTTTCATTGCCTCAAATGGGGATAGGTGTATGCATTTGTGTTAGGTCAACTTTAGTGAATGCTGAGGTTATTGACTGACTAAGAGTCAAGCCTGTATGCTTTTGCCTTTAAGAGATGCAGCAGGCTTTTGAAACTTATGTTTTGATGAAATAACTACTTCAATCATGAATAACATAGGGTCGGTGTGGGGGATTTATTACTTCATAGGTATTCCAGTGTCTTTTTTTTTTTTTTTCTTTTAATTAATTTTTTACTATTATGTTATAATATATGTAATTTTTGTGTGTGTGTGTGTTTTTGTTTGAAATAATAACTACTGAAGGGTGGTTTGGGAATAAACTCTCCACTATTTGTCGCTGTAAGATATTAGTTTTAACTTCTAAGCTTCTGATAGAACTCGTCTTACCATAGTAGGTGGTAAAAACCAATGGCAGTATGGCTCTTTCCAGCATTTAATGAAATAAGTCTTACCATAGTAGGGTAAAAACCAAGGCGGTATGGCTCTTTCCAGCATTTAATGAAATACTGGCTAGGGGCATGGGTTTTGAATGCCCTATTCATTATTCAACCATCCGCTCTTTTATTAATTTCCTGATTCGTTACACTCATTTGTTGTCTAATTTGTTTTGATTGAGCCACTTGTGTTTTGGATTGAGTAATAGTCATTGGTTATCACTCTTTCCAGCATTTAATGAATATTGTCTTGGGGCAATAAGTTTTGAAGTGCATTATTCGACCCTCCTCTCGTTAATTTTCGATCATTCACACTCATAAGTTGTCTAATTGTGTTTTGGATTGAATAAATAGTCATTGGTACAAGTTTGACAACGTACTTGGCTCAACTTCTTATGCTCATGTATGTGTCCTTTAAGCACATATATGGATTTAACTATGGATAGCTTAGTCTAATGGGTGAGGAGGTTTTTTTACCCTCAAGTAGCTAATCAAACCTTTGGGACTAAGTTTGTTGTTTTAGTAGCCTAAACAAGCTGTTAGATGTAACTTTCTGGCACTTACTCACGCTGTTATGTCAGATAATTTGGGAATTCTGACCATAGCATGCTGGATCGGTTGTTACGTACACTTTTTGTATGGAGATTCAATGACACAGTTTTAAGGAAAAGAGTGGTGATTCCTGACAAGACTTCAGTTTGGTCTTCGCACTAAAACTATAGAATTTAAGCTCGTTTTCTTTATTATGCAGAGCTAGAATATCCCAGTAAAATAGAAGAAAGATGTTAGTGCTGAAGGCTCCTTTGTGGACCTATAAGGTCGGGTTCAGGTCGCTTAGTTTGGGCTGAAGCTCTGTACATGGTGGGAAATGCATAGGTTATGTCTTAGGAGACAAATTAAAGCGCACATCATCTAAAGCCCTACTTGCTCCAGAATGCAGTGGATGCTGGATTTGTGAAGTCTACGCGATCCATTATTTCCACATGCGAAGAACTTCAGAGGAACCCACCCAGAAAGCAGAGATTGGTGTCGTCGTGCAACTGCAGAATTCAGGACATGGGGGATACAAAACTGGTTGCAAATAAAGGTAATAAGCGTGTAACAGGGGCTTCTAATGAATGTTAGCGTTCTGGTGAACCCTCAAAACTGTGATGCCACTAGAATACGATGCTTAAAACAATGGGGAATGGCAACAAACTTGAAAGCTGTTACTATGGCGAATTAAGTTCTTGGATGAAGTCTTAACTTGTGTATTGTGACAAGGCGGTCTAGATCTGCAGTGGGTGAAGGGGTGAAGAGTGTGGCACAGGTTTTTAGGGCATAGAGGTGGAAGAGGAAATCAAGTGGGGTAGAGAGGTAGAACATTGGCACAAGTTGGGGTTGCTGGAAGAGGTTATGGTTTTGGACCTGTGTGATGACTTCGGTGAGCCATCCAAAAATATGGTTTCTGAGAGGTGATTAAGGGCACCCTTAACTAAATGATTAGTTCAAATTAGGTCTCGTGATACAACTAATCTTCTAGGCAATTTGTATCTTGTTTTTATAAATCGAGTATAGAAACATTTTTATAGGATGTCTGTTATAGATAGAGTAATAAAAATTGACATAGACTTGTTAAAACCTGTTACCATAATCCTATTCAATCAGAGAATCATGAGTCTAGCTGTGTAAAGGGGGTCAGCCAACAAGGAGAACATCTTTCTATGTCTTTGAGCCAAAAATACAAATATGGTATCAAAAAAAAGTGGTGTTGGGGGAGAAGAGGACCGGGGGGGGTGGTGCGCTACAGAGCAACTGAGCGATAATAGTTTTGCATGATTGTTGTTTGTTAAATCTTCTTACTCAGAATATAATCCTGATAGTGAGCTGCTCATGTATCCTCATTAGAGTGTAAAGATGCCTTCCCTTGAGTGCAATCATTTAGATATTCTTTTATTCCTTGTCTTGAGAAAAAGCCAAAATGTTTTATATATCCACTTTCTGACCGTAATTGATGGGATCTTCTTTTACTTTTTATACCATCTAATTTCATTGCTTGGGACAGGAAAATTGTAGCCGACACGATGGAATGATTAATTTGGACAGGATAATTGTATATATAGTGAAAACATTTTCAGTAGCTTGAGTGGAATCTATAGGTCCCTTGTGAAACCATTTCGTTTGCAAGTGTTCATATTCCCCATTCTTCTAGATCAAGATGAAACAATTCAAATGTTGTGACTCGTAAAACCTACAAATATATACCCTTTGGGATCGGCGGCAGGACTTAAGCGTGGTGCGTTTGAAATTCAGAACCAACTTAGGCAGCTTAGCCGAGTCCGATCATGCGGTGAAATACTTCCCTTGAATGGAGAGGCAGTCCACCCATCTAGAAAAACTGCTCAATAAATTTTCTAGTGTCAATAGGCCTCTGCCTCTAATCGATATTGGCGGGCTAATATTTGTGACTCGTGCATCAGAGCGTCTTGTATTTTGCACCACGGTATCTGATAGACAAGGGAATGTAGTTCAAGAGTATGGTGCGTGATAAATAGGCGAACTCTTCAGCGGGTTGGCCAAATAAAACTATGCTGGAGGCTGCTGGAGATGAAGGTGTTGTCTGCGTGTGCTGGACCACCTCTGAGCTGTGTGCAAAAGACTGTACATACGGTTGTCAACGTTGCAGCTCATGACTTAAACTCCGATGCTTAGAGTGGCTAATATAACAAGGTGGTTCACTTTTCACACAAGGGTGGTGCACCGTAAGAATCCACCAAACTTCAAGGTCATCAGGGGAAGATGCATCCATGAAACAGACAGCTATAGATGCATGATGGAAGCGGGGTGTCCAATTGGTTAGGATGTAAGGTAGGCATACCTTTGAAAACTAGTGACTCGTTAAGATGCCACCATGCATACTGTGCAAGTCGAGTTGTAACTGAAGGTGTTGCCCAAAATGGCCAGTGGGGGCATTGACAAGCTATGGAACCAATAGGAATGGCATGGAGGGGAGTCACCAATGTACAAGGTACCTGCACTCCAATTACTACTCCCTCCATTTCGTTTTTATCTGGTGAATATTTACCCACAAAAATATCCAAAGGGCAAACTAAAAAAACCGGAGGGGAGTAAATACACAGCATTAGGATGAGACGAGTTCAATTAGCAAGGGAGACAAGGAGGGAGTCCAGAGGGGAAGCTAATCGTAGTAAGATGGAAATAGGAAGTGCGCTGGGGATTCAGAGGGGGGTAGGGATGCGAGTGGAGGTGTGGATGGAAAAGCCCTAGATATGGGGGAATGGAAATATCTCGGGTCATTAGCCAAAGAGGAATATTGACCAGAGGTGACCAATTAAATCTGGGGGCTTATGGAGAGCAGCTACGGGAGTGTTATGTGTGAAACAAAACATCCCGTTAAAGTGTAAGGGGAAATTCTACCGGACCGCCAAAGACAAGGTGTTGCCTATGGCAGGTTGGGCTTACAAGAAGGAGTACTTCCAAAAATAGAGTTACGAGATGCGGATGCTGAGATGGATTCGGGAATACTCTCAGGGGTAGAATAAGAAATGAAGTAATACTGTCGAAAAGTTGGGGTTGCAGACATAGCAAGCAAATTAAGGGAGAATCGTTTGTGGTCGGTTCGGACATGTGAGACCAGACCCAGGGAACCCCTGTGAGACGAGTGAAAGGGTGGATCATGAAATCTCAAACGAGGTAGGGAAGACCGAAAATGACTGGTGGGGGAAGGTTTAAAAAAGGATATGAAGCTTTTAGATTTGCAGAATGAGGTTCTTGATCGATGTGATAGAGGAGGAAAATTTAATGCGATGACCACATGGAATGATTAATTTGGTTCATGTAGCCGACCCAATTTTTTGGGATAAGGCTGTGGTTGATTGAATTTAGGATCACATACCTATACCCATTGTGTGTGCTGTTTGTTATATGTATAGGATCCGTTTGGGAGGGCGTAAACGTTTTCCGTGAAAACTGTTTTCCCATTTTACATTGTTTGGTTGTGGGTATTAAAGGTAATACGGGGGGTGGAAAGGTTTTCCGACCATGTTGAAAACACTTTCCCCCAAAATTGGGAGGAAACATTTTCCATCCCACTTGGAAGGAAAACATTTTCCCTTACAATTGAAATTTTGATTTCCATCCAACCAACAATGAAAATGCTTAAAAGGTAAATCATTTTACATGCAACCAACAATGTTAAATTCTTCAAAAAATAAGTTTTCCAATAAAAAGTTTTTTCATGGAAAATTATTTTCATCCGCAAAACGTTTTACACCTACCAAACAGACCCAAGTGGTTTGATGAGATGAAAACAAGGTTTACTGAATACTTGAAGGCTTAAGACAAGTTAGAATCACTATGATTTGGTTGGTGTCAACTAGTAATAATTGAGATAAGCGACGATATAGTGATAGTTAATGAAAGGATTGTAGTAGAAGTTTCAAAAATCTTGCTTAAGAAAGCAAGATATCCATAGATTTAAGGCCGTACTCCTCAACAATATTGTGATAACTGTAAGTTTTACTATAAATATATTCACTTTAGTAAATTAAGTTAAGAAAATATAGTTATTTTAGTAAATTTAAGTTTAGTTTAGCAAAAGAAGTTCGATTAAGTAAAATAAGTTCAATCCTTAAGAAATTGCTAAGGGTTTAAAAAAAGATAAGACCCTATTCTCCTTTCTCCCACCTAGTTTGATAATTTTCAGAGAAAAATAAGCTCAAATCTGAAAAAAATAAGTTTAAAAATCATTCACTTTTGTTAAAAATCAGTTGTGGAATCCTTAAAAAAGTTGTTTAAAATTATGCTAAAAAATACGTTAATTTAGGAATAAGTTCAAATTTAGTGACTATAAGTAGTATATGAAAAATATACTTCAAATTTAGTAATACTCAAAGTAAAGTTCAACGCACAAAAAAGAGATAAAAAACATCAGGCGAACAGGCTTAGTTTCAGATTTAAGAAAGTTACGTTCCCTTCAATCAAAATTATTTAGATGAAAAAATGGTTCAGCTAGTAAAAAGTAAGTTCAATTTGTCCAAAGCAGTTGACAAGAACAGCTCTGTGGGGGTGGCTCACTAGATGTATTGAGAATAGTGGTTTGCTGCTTTTATGGACTTGATCACCTCTTT
>PYUH01000044.1:8636111-8656115 GCA_016808085.1 Suaeda aralocaspica | reverse complement strand
TTTTTTTTTTTTTTTTTTTTTTTTTTCTTTTTTGGTTTGGGGCGGGGTTGGGGAATGAAAAAGAAAAACTTGGCTTTCTCATAATTGGTTTTAAAAAAATAGATGAGATTTGATTGGAAATAGAAGGAGAGGGAATTCGAAGGAAAAATTATTAACATTTTTTGACACTTTCCTTTCCTCCGAAAATTGAAGGGGCTTGAGAGGAAAAACAAAATTAAAAACTTTATAATAAGAATCTCTTTCGAATTTGTTTTTCTTTCCTTTACTAATATCAATCAAATATTATACTCCATCCAATTTCTAGCTTTGCCGTTAGAGTTTTTCTTATATGTTCTTAAATAAGATGCTTCATAATAATTACAAGCAGGACTGATGACGAATTGATAATGTCATATTATAGGTCGATCCGTATATTATCATCTTTTTATTTAATTTTATCACAAAAATGGGCATATCCTAGATTAAACATTACAGAATAATTTTAATGATGATGAAGACTAGCTAGATCAGAAGATAATCAATAATCATCTCTCTGGCTAATAGTGACTAGCTTAAAACGAAGTTTAATTTTCATATAATATCCCCAAGGAGACAAATTCAAAAGGCATAACCTTAGATTCCTATTTAATTAAACGTTGGTTATTATTTATCTTAGCTTGATTAATATAATGATCACTTGCAGATGAAAAGATTAATTAGTCTTTTGGGGACATAAATGCATGCTGCTGTTTATTTTCTAATTGGAGAAATAAATGGTCTTTCGATATAAATTTCAGAATGGATCTTGGCACTGTTCTTTTGTCTAAAGGTGAAAGCCATAATATCAATTATATTATTCAATTATGTACTATGTATGTATTAATTTGTTTAATTATGTGATTAGAAAATGGGAAGATATATAATAACTTCACCACTATATGATAATTTGGAGTAATATTTCGAACTTACATCTATTAAGCTAAGCGCTAACACGTCTTTCACTAATCATATATATATATATATCATATATGACGTTGGTTGATTACCGTACAATGAATTTGCGAATGTTATATATGGAGTACTTGTAACTTTTTAGATAAAGTTATTGTTGGTTTAGTGAAAGTAATAACTTATAAGAATCAATTATTACTCGTATTACATTATCTTAACTCCTTGCAACAATATTATTTTGAAAGGTGAATAGTACACGATCCAGTGATTCACAGATTCTATTGCTCGTTTTGAGAGAGATATTATAAATTAACAATAGAGTTAGCAAATCATATGGAGCATCAAAGACAAAATTATACTACTCCATAGTATATTAGAGGCTGGTAATGTCTAATATTTTGTATCTCATAATGTTTTATCAATTTTTACTTCTTTTTTTTTTTTGTGAAAATTGAATCCTAATAAAAACTAAGGGTGTTATTGTTTTAATTAAGTTAATTTGAGGAACCATAAATAAATAATCATAACTTCCTTAATTTGAGGAATCATAAATGAATAAATAAAAATTCATAACTTACTCGCTGCTACTTAGGGCCTGTTTACTTTAGCTGAAAATAATTGAACCGATTGAAGCCGGATCGAACTGAAAGTTATTTATGAAGGATTAATGGATAGCAAAATGAGAAGAGTTGAATTGAACTGAACTGAATTAAACAGAGCCAAACTAAATTGAACGGATTTTAAGCTGAAATAAACAGACCCTTAGCTACTCGTACAAGATAAAAGTCGGTATATATGCCAACCATTTGACATAAATATAATATTGGCAATTGCGCACCATCATATATTGATCCATTCCATGATCTTGTGATACGTGAAGCAGCAAATCCAATAATTTGTACGTAGGAGTACTTGTTTGTGTATAATCTAACTGGTTTATGGCATACGTGGTGCTTCCAAGTACAATCTAGCTAACTAGTTTATAACTTCATACCATACGTGGTGCGTCCAATTATCTATTTATTAGATCAACAATACTAAATGAAACTTTGTGTAATTCTTACTCCAAAGAACATCCATGCTACATAGGGGCGTGCAAAAAATTCCATTTTCGGTCCGGTTTTCCGTTTCGAAAATCCGGATATCCGATCCAGTTGTTGGAATCCGAAAAATCGGACCGAATATCCGGATTTTTAGACCAGAAACCGGACCGGATACGGAGTGAATTTTTAAAAATTCGGATTCCGGATTTTTAAGGAAAACAAAATCCGGAATTCCGGTTTTTTTAATGGTATAAATGTAATTTTAGAGAAAATTTTGGTGTATAATTCAGAACTGGACATCCGGATTTCCGATCCGTTTTCCTCGGATATTCGAATTTCCGAAATGGAAACAAAACCAAATTCTTTGGTTTCGAAAATCCGGACATCCGATTTTCGGATCGAAAGATATCCGGTTTTGCACACCCCTATTGTTACATTACTAGCTAGTACCTATTCATTTCATTCCCCGCGTACATTAGGGTTGCTTTTTATCCGATTAATTATTATGATTTGTTAAACCTTGTATTAACTATGTAGTAGATAGAACTTACTAGAGAACTTTACCACTAGTCCAAATATTTTTATATGAGCAAATACGACATCCTGCTTACTATTATTATGATTTGTTAAACCTTGTATTAACTAGGTAGATAGATTTTGGCCGTATCAAACTAGACGAAATTGATTGATATCAACCTCGATAAGATATTTGAAAGTTGAACATGTTTATCGAGAAGGCAACAGAGCAACAGACTATTTGGCCAACCTCGGTGTTGAGAATCCAGAACGCATAACTATTTGGCAGGAGCCTCCCCAAAATCTCAAACGATTATTACTAGAAGATGTTAGTGGAGTGGCCTTCCCGCGTCAAGTAGTCACGTAGCTCTAGTTTTATTTTTGCTTGTTTTTGTTTTCTTTCTTTATTTGTTTATTTTTCTAGTTTCCCTCCTCAGCAAAAAAAATATTTGAAAGTTGAGATTAGACTTAGAGTAGACAAGACTAGATCTCAAAAATAGCTAGTTAGCTACTCCCTCCACCTCTCTCTTGTTGACAAAGCTCCATTTCTCTTTGTTTGTTAGTTTGTTACGCTTTGAACCAACTTATTTTTCTTACCCAGTTACGGATATTCAATTTCAAAAATGGATTAAATTGGTTTTATTGTGGGCTTGTAATCAAGCAAACGTTACACAACAATGCCAATGATGAAATCATCTGTCACCTTAATCTTTGGGCTACGAATCTCAGACCCAACCAACCCAACCCAAAAGCCCAATAAACACCCTTCTCCTTTCATTTCTCTGATTAAAAAAAAAAAAACCCACTTATTTATGAGAAGCAACTTTTTTATTTTGATCTTCTCTCATCGACTTTCTCTCTCCTCCATTCTTCCACTGACGCCATTGAAGAAGCTTTAAACCACTTAAAACACCATTACCAAAATCTCAGATCTCGCTTCGATTCTTCCTATTTTTCCATCATTTCATAGGTTTGTATTACCTTCTAATCTTCACTTCATTCCTAATCATCAATTTAATCATTCTTAAACAATTCACAACTATCGAAGATTGTTTTACTACTTTTCCTTTAATTTAATTTAAATTTTTTATTTTTTGATTATTTGCAATTTTACTGCTTTTTTTTTTTTTTTTTTTTTTTTTTTTTTTTTTTTTTGGAATCAATAATCACCTCCCTATGTATGTGACCAATGATACATTGAATCACAAACGAGTCGGAAATAGAGTTAATCAGGGGATAGAATCACTAATACGCACTCTATTGTGGCAGACTGCAACATTTGCTTAGTGAAAATGTCTTCTAGTCTAACCCCCCGTAGAGAATTCAACATATAATCCCCTAGCAGCTCGTACCAGAACATTATGTTTTCTCTGTCGAGGTATACAAAAGGTACACTCGTGCCATGTTCGCCGTGTGGCCATGACCAATGAGGGCTGGAAGCGTGTGTACGTGTCGTGTTATGCCTATGACAAGGGGGAGGCGGCCGGGTCGTATCCCACCCCAAATGGTTATACCCTACCTATGGCGGCTATGAGCACTTACAAGGTATGGCTAGCCCTGTAACGATCCCCATTGGCACTTTGCGGCCTGACACGGTACGAGAAAACGAAGGTGGGCCGTGTCGTGATCGAACACAAATAAAATATAAACCTCACAAGCTGGTGGACACACATTTTTTGCAGACGTGCATGGCCTGCACAGTTTTTTTAATAAATACTAAATATGAACTAATTATATAATGTTTCACAAAATAATATATTGAAATTATTTAATAAGAAAAAATGTTTTTTTTTTACTTAATATAAAGAAAAAGTTGATTTTTTTTTCTTTTTTTAAAGAAAAAAAAACAAAGTAGCACAGGGTGGTATAAATAGAAAAGTAACAAAACATACACCTCATCGAAATAGATCTAGATCAATTCCAACATTTTATGAGAAATAATTTATTAGCGATTCTACAACAAATAATACATTTAGATAAATTACAGAGTTTTTAATTAGGATATTTTTTTTTTAGATTTTCGTTTTCTACAAAAGAACAAGTGTTTTACTATACTAGCGAATTTTTTTTTTTTTGAAGGGAAGTAATAGTAAAGGATTCTTGGTTCCCGCCTTTGTACTTTTAACGAGGAGTAGGGATTAAAATTGTCAAGTAGTCTCGATTATAATATTTTGCATTGTGTACAGATAAAGTTTGCTTGATTTAATCTGTTTACATTATACGGTATAAGGTGAGAAATAATTTCAGAACAATTAACTATATCAAACTACATCCTTGAATTCAAATTGAGAACCAGTGTACCTACTACAAGAAAAAGCATATCATTTCAATTATCGTCTTTAAACATAGTGTAGCACTTGGTGGATCAATGAATATAACTATCATCTACCAACCTAAACATGGATGTTCCAATTAACGCATTGATCATAATTCTCGCATATTACACTTGGAATACTTGCCCTAAGCACTGGTTTGATGTGCAACTCCTTCCCGAAAAAGGGGAAAAAAAGAGGGAAAGCGGGTACTACCCAAGCAATAGTTGAAATTTATGTTAAGCGTCAGCTATATATTCATCAGCTTGAAGTGGAAAATTTTAAACCATCATGGCTAGCTTTCATGGGGCAGCCATTTGTATAAGACTGTGTAGGAGTTGAGAGCTTCTTCCAATGAGTCTACTATTTTCCTGAATGGTTGGCCGATGGCTTGGATCGCACATGCGGAAAACTATGACAATTTGTCAACATATTGTTTGTGACAAATGTAAATACTCAACAATAGAAATTAGAAATTTTATAAAATCAATCGAACATAGGACTAGCATACGAGGATTGAGAAAAATCTTACTCTGTCCGCCAAACGCTCCATGAGGGAGCCAAACAAAGGAGAGGTATTTGCTGGGACAGTGAGCCTCCTATTCTGAAATGCAACAGCTCCAACCACCTGCAACAATACCATCAGTTATTCACCATTGAGTAACTACAACCAAAATGGCACATTACTCAGTACCAAAAGTTTCGAAAAGGGTGTCATATGTATACATTATGGTCTTTCAAAATGTTAACAATCATCAAACCTTATCTAAAAAGATCGGGCTTCAGTAGTACTAAGTGCCAGTGATATGATCCTTAAACATGAAAAGTGCCTTAACTCAATTGACTCACTAACGATGTTTATGAACTTGCAAAGGTGAAGAAAGTACACCATAATTAATCACATCTTTCACTATATATTTGGCAGAAGTCTAATGCATTGATATATAGGTCAATGAATATTGGCAACTTGTGTGTTGCATAACAGTAGAGACCAGAGATTATCATTCACAAACGAACATGCATGAGTCATCAGTTTATACTTGACGCTTTCTTTTGTATTACAAGAACGTAGTACGTAGTAATGACCATTCTCAACCTGAGCTGGGACAGTCCCTCCATGGTGTTGCATTGTCCCGAGCTCCAACAAGATTCACTCCAAAGCTATAAAACATCGATTTCCTCATTTGAAGATTCCCGCCCCTGCGTAGAACTCATGGGGCCACTCCACTCAGCCCTGATTGGTGATCACAACTATGCAAGCATTATCAAAAGCATCTATTATTTAACAATATCACAAACTGATATTAAAACTGGAACAACGGTATACCAAATTGTTGCATCATTACTAAATACTAATTAAGAATGGACTGAAACGTTCCTCCTGTCATAAAAAAACCAGCTTCCATTGAACACATGTTTAACTAGTTCTACTTACCCAACAGACAAATTGTATTATCTTACTTATTTTTTTCAATGATACTTTCTTTATATCAGCTGCACTTATTGGCAGAAAAACATTCACAGAGCTAGGAAAACTTTACAGTTCCAGCAACAGACTTTGATGAAAGGAATGTGTGCGCTTTGAACCGGACAATCAAAATCACATACCTAGCAAAAGTAAAAACAAGTCAATCATGCTATTCAACACAATCATGCCACTTGTCACTAGAATGAATGTCTATACAGAGCACTGCAAGTGACGAGGTCATACTTTCACGTCTCAATTTTTGTCAACCAGCAAGTTAGGTGATTTTAGATCCCAATGCACTACAGGAGGAGCTGACAGTGCAGATAATGATCCCTTGGCCTAATTGAACCACATAATAAAATTTCAGAGCCTATTAAAGGCAAGAAAAATTCCCCTGAAGAGAGAAAAAAGAAAGCCAAAAGAAGTAGCACAAACCACATCCAATGCCATACGCAATCGCCTTCGTTGATCTAAACTTCGCTGAAGCTGGTCTGTGTAAGAGGCGGTGACAGGCTTCCTGTTTTCAAAAGATATAATGCAGCATAAATACAAGATGCTCATATTTTTTGTATGCTTAAATAATTTTTAATGCCTCACCTAGGCAGATACTCGGTTCCTATCGATAGATGGGGACGCTTAGTAACGCCCCCATAAAGAGCTATATTGGGGTGACGGACACGTGTTCATTATGCAACTGCAGAGACATATAGGCAAATTAAAGCTTATATAGTCACATCTACTTCCTAGCCTATCCATAAAAATGGAGAATTTTGTATATTGTATACAGCAACCAACATATGCATTGAGCTCTATAATTCAAAAATATGACTGGCTCTGAATAGCTTATCTTACAGATTCCCCAGATTACTCAAGTGTAGCAACCTCGGAAATACCAGCAGTCCTTCAGTTCAGCCATAAACAAGAAGCTTATTATACCAATCATGAAGGGAGTAAATTATTCCAATAAAGAAATGAGCTAAAGCAGTACATAAATGTATCTAACTAGTTAGAAGTAATTAAGACGGTACCTCACGGAGAAAACTCCTCAGTTGATCATCATGGAAATCTTGGACAGTTAAGACCTTTACTCAACATCCATTACACAGATGGTAAACAATTGTCAAAAGAAGGGATAAATGCATATATTAGAGGGCATTATTCTTAGATACGCCATAGGTAGGGATATTATATGAGCATGTTTGTGAGACGTATGATCTTTATTGGAGAATCAGCTTACACAATAACAATTATCTCTAAAAAAGTTTTTGAGCTTTGAAACACTAAATTAAAATAGTCTACCATTTTGATTTTTGGTAAGTATTAATGTGTTTATATATTGATTGTGTGGTTATTCAAAGATTTTAAAACAAAGTCATTTAATTTGGAAATTACAGATCCATTAAAATAGAGAAAAATAAATTTGATGGTCACTTGAATAAGAGGCTCCCTTGAATATTTAAAGAAGTCAATCTAAGGTTCAAGATTTGAAAAAGAAATGACCTTCAACAATGTTTTCAAGCATCATAGATCCATAGTTTATGTAATAGTACATTCTTCTAGGCACTTTTGAAAGCAGTCTCAATTCGAGGTTACATGATGCAGAGGTACAGCTCTTTACTGAAGCATATGCAAAACTTGTCCTTAAGACATTAAACATGGATAAAGGCACTAACCGATCCATGCCATTCAGCACGATGCACAGTCCCAAAGAACGCGAAGAACCGCCAAAATTATGTGTCAGAGGTTTCCTATATATGAAACACCCATTACCAGCAAGGCAGAAAAAATGTGGTACCCATTGCAAACCCAAACCCAAACTCCAACACTCCCACCCCCGATAAAATTGAAACAATAGAACATTTGTGAAACACGTACCAGCACCAACCGCTCTTTGAGGTGCAGTCATCCCAAGAAATCTCCATCCAATCCATAGCTAAGGATGGTTCAAGGTCAAGTATCTAGGAAAACCTGCACGTTTGGCTATAATATCCGAGAACCCGGCTGAACCTCTCAAATACAGGTTGCTGCACAGAATTCCACTTGTGCATTGGAAACGACCGTCTCTTTATTGCAGTTCTGTTGTATATATTCTTCCACACTTAGGCTTGATACTGCTGCAGTTCCTGTGAAAACTTCTGGAACTGTTTGGGACGGCAAGCAGATCAGACCTTGGAATAACTGGAGACTCGGAGTCTTCTAGTACCAGAGACACCACAGAGGGTTCATTACTCTACAGCTTTTTCAATATGATTGACATTGCTCTTCCCTTCCTGAGGAGGCCTCCTTCTCATTATGCCATCCTCCTTCATAGCTTCCTGCACCATTAAAACTATATCGTAAACAATGCAGTAGACAAGCAACTGATGGTTACTCTGAATTTTGCAATTTGTTTTTGCAAGAAAAAAAAAAATCATGATTTGAGGCCATTTATATTTTCACTCACAGAAACAAGAGCATAACCACTCGGCCAAGCAGCATGCCTATCTATTAAGAAGACGTTTTCACAACAAAATTAAAACAGCTGCAAGCGTTAACAAACCATACCAGGACTTAGAGGACGGGAGAAGCACAAGTATGTTTCGAAATGGGTAGTTGGTTACATGAGGCATTGTGAACAAAAGTGTGCTGAAATTCTTTCAAACGAGATAACTGAAATGGAGAAACACTGACGGAAGAAGGCCTCCATTGATTGATGAATTGGGCTGCGGACATTCCGGGCTCACAAACCAGATCGACTACATATTCCCTGTTTGAAAAATGTAATTTGTAGAATCCAATAAGAAAACTAATAATGGAGCAGGATAACTTGAAATTATGTACTTCAAAACTTGTATTCAATCAGTACTAAACAATAATAACAATAAAAATAAGTACGAAAAAATCTAGGGCAACGAAAACTAAAGTGTGATGTTAGCCTAAATACTTCAGTCATATTGAACAGTTAATAAATACATAGTGATTATTTCAGTGCAATGTAAATCCGAAGTAGACAAGAATTAACTTCTGAGTAATGGAAATATGAGTTGCATCCCATTATTGTAGGAAGCAAATGCTTAGCAATATATGCTGACAACTGGTAAATTTCATGATGTACAAAAGCTGAATAGCAGCAAACAAATCCTGACTTTCTATTGCAAATAAAAGCATAACTGTCAGACCTTGGCAACAGCCTGTCATCTTCAATTACTCGAGACACGATGACCGGTGATCTGCATCACAGTACTTACAACCTTGAGCTATCCTGCACGGTAAACCTACGTAGTCCGCTAATTTCTGCAAAGAAAAGAATATCATATTAGATAAGGTCCATGTATTAGGAAAGATGACAAATGATCATTGCTGGGACAAACCTGATCATCTCAGATCAAGAAAAAGACATTCAACAAATCAACAATTCTGTTTATCAATCTTTTGCAATATACTATTTAGTAATACAAAGGAGGAGCTTTAAAGCTTAACTTTCAAAGAAAATCAAGGAATGCACATTTGCATTAGCTAAATTCCAGACCACTAAGATAAGCTTGCTTAGATTCTGAGTCATCTTTTTACTCAGCTAAGAGAGAGCACAACTCCAGTCAAATAACATGGAAGTTTAATAAGAATTGATGCCAATTTTCTTAGGCAACAAAATACTACATACTAACCATTATCAATAAAACCGGAGGAGCTAAAGTCCATCATTCCTAACTATTTTCCTAAAATATTGCAATAAACTTGCTATTGTTGTAGATCAGGTGCAACCACAAAAGATAAGTCAAATTTCCAACTTCAGCAATTACCAGTTTCATTCTACAGAACAGAAAGTCGTGCAACTCAATTTCCTACAACTTGCATTAGATCTCTGCAGATACCCAATACAAAAATTTCAAACCCGATATAGTGATATATAAGAATCTCCTGGGTGCATATCACTATATAATTGTATAAAATAGTACACATGCAGCATATTTCAGTAAGATATCAGAGTTTTCTTTGTTTAATCCTCTCACTATAGTAACCCTAGACAGCAGCAATCTGGCTTACATAAGATTGCATGATATGTCCTCAAATTATACTCCGGGAGTCTACACTTCATATTACCAATGTTTACAAGAAAACAGATCTCAATGTGCAGTTGGTTACGTACATAGAAGTGGTGCATATATCCAAATAACAACACAATGTAGATCTTATGGCATATTACTATATATCAGTGAAAAGTCAATGCCTAAGGTAGATGGTATTACACACAGCACTTGTCAATCTAATAGGAGCTGCTACTTATCGCAGCAAATTTAGATTGGTAAGGATAAAAATCTTAGTCACCTTAAAAAGTATTGCACGGTGTTACAGAGCCCTGAGGAGAGACTACCAATGGCAGCACTACACATTTGTGAAGCTCCTTCAATCTCTCACTAACCACTTTCCAGCGCATGTAGAGATCACCTTGTTCCACCACGGAAAATTACCCCTTAATGCCAGAAGATTGTGATTTAAATACAGAGAGGTAACAGGACTATCAAATCAAGGTTATACTAGAGAGAACTCGTTATATATGCCTACCCCATGTGAATGCAGACAAGTTTGCTGAGTTGCTCTGCCAATACCAATGCATTTTTTGAAGTATTAGACAATCTGTGCTCTATCCAGCAACTCTCTAAGTCTAGTATCACCATGTTATCAACAAGCACTACCTCCATTGATGTATCATGTGGTGAAACATCCTTCAAGACATCAACGATGGAATCCCCTTAGCTTCCTCACTATCATTGCACATCACCCACACATGAGGATTCATTCCCAATATGTTGTAAAAACCATCCGTTATCTTGTCAGTATATGATAAGCACCCGCAACCTGCAAAGCACAAAAATTACTTTGATATCCCCAACATGTGTATTCTTAAAGAATCACTAAAACTACTCTAAATTACTTCTAAATTGGTGATGGATAAAATGGTAACACAAATTATACAAGAAATATATTGTACACCGGAGTGGGGATAGTGAAACAATATAAGGTACATTTGTCTAAGACTTTCCTCGTTAACTTATATAAAGTCCATTTCCATTACCACTATTGAAAACCCCCTCCCCGTTAGATAACCCATAATTACAATCCGTTTAGTGAAGGAAAATGTATTTCAGTAAGCACCCGAGAAAAGGCTCTCTAAAACTATATATCACAATTCATGTAAAGGTACACTAGTGGCTCTATCCATTCCGTTTCTGCATAAAATCCCCTGACTAAGTTTGTTTTGGCGATTACCACATGATCCAAATTTGAGAATATCTAGTCTAAAAAACTAAAAAAAGCTTGATCCTAGTAATAAACGGTTAAGAATCATTGCCCCATTATATACATTTTTATTGCACCACTAGAAGAACATAATAGAACCTGAACCCCACCACCAAATTAAATTGATGAAACTCCATCCTTTACACTTTCAGTTCAAACAAGAATTACCACTTTTAGCCACAATCCTTTTGGGGGTCCGTTCTCCATCAATCATCAATGTATATTCCTTGTACGGTATAGTCAGCAACCTTGTTACATTTCGTAGCGATTCAACGTAGAACTTGAATCTATTTCATGATTCATTTTTCGGATCATGGGTCTCTCTCCTACCAATGTACCAATATCCTCGAATCATACACTACTACTGAGAGAGACTCATGATCCAAAAATGAATCATCTTTACTCAACTGTTCACATATATACTTAGACAACAAACAATTGTGATGACAAAAGAAGAAGAGCTTACCCATAACCGATATGACATAGCTTCAACATCAGAACCCGACCCGTTTCCCTCCAACCCGTGTTCGACAACAAAAACAAGTGGGCTCATTCCCAAGGTTAGCATTAGAAGCAAGCCTCTTAGTTAAAGTAAGCTGCAAATAGTAACTCTCCCTCTGCTTCTCAGCCATACTCTGCTGTTTACTACGACCACTCCTCTTCCCTTTCTCCTTCACCCTCCTCCTCCTCCCCATGCTCACCACCTCGGTTATCGAGCTCTGCACTGTCGACCGAGTCTCTGTATCTCACTCGAAAGAAACTCCCTGGACCATAACTACTCCACAGCTCGACAACCTCCCAACGACGAACCCCGGTACAACCCCCCACCACCGCCCTTCCCAGACACCGGAACCACCTCCGGCTCCGGAGGCAACAACAGCTCCTGATCATCATACGTCGCTTCTGTTTGATCACATCATCAATATGGACCCACCTTTCTTTCTTATTGTAACAACTCCTCTTATGCTGCAACTCTTGTTCTCAGCTGAAATCCAGCGTTAAAAAGCGGCTAACTTATATTATTATTATTACTACCAGTAATATTGGTATGATGGAAGATGAACGTTGTTAATACAATCGTCAAACACGAAAAGTTGTCATAATCCCTGTTGTTGATAATATTATTATTATTATTTCCCGTGAACTTCTTCACTAATAACTGTTTAGCATCACTTGCATCGAAATCGTCATTGTCAATCAACTGCTGCTCTCGTGAATTTTCATCTGCTAATTTCGCAGTCGCAATTGTAGTTCGTTGTTGGTGCAACTTGTGAGGAAAGTCCCCTATCATCAGGAATTGCCGTGGAAAAGTTGTTGCTCTATGTGCATTTTTTTTTTTTTTCTCACTCACGAGAAAGTGAAGAAAATTCAAATTGTTGTAATTGAGGAAATGAACACTCAACTCTTGACTTTCAGCACCGAAATAATATCTGCAAAAATAATAAAAAAAAAAAATTAATATTATTATTATTATATTATAAGTGCAATTAAAATGAAATTTAACTAAACAAAAAATTTAATAGTCAAAATTAAAAGATGATGAATACATTGCATGTAGTAATTTATTACCGGATGAAAAGTTCGAATGTGATCACGTCTTAGATAAATCGCGCGAATCACTTGTGTAAACCTGTGTCGAAAATCTTCCGAGGTTTACACGATTATAAGAGACGTTGAAACGTGTTTTAAAACTGAATAATTACTATACAGATCTTATTAACCGATTAATAAAAAAAAAGAAGTGGTTATCAATTCTTCGATAAGATGGCGAAGATCATTTTGATGAATTAGTGAGAGATGAATTTTGAAAATTATGTAACTGATTGCATCAATTAGAAAATTGAAGTTAAGGAATGATGAAGGTATGGAAGAAGGGATTGAAAGTAAGAGTGATAATTAAGTAGAAATGATGTAAGAAATCAATTATGATAAATATTAGGTTTTTTTAAAAAATTAAACAAAATAAAAAAAAATTAATGAGTTGAAAAGGAAAATAATTGGATATGAAGAGAATCTAAGGAGAGCTAGTAATGGCTTTGTTTGGGTTTGGAAAAATGAGGAGAAGAGAGAGAAGAAGAAGAAGGAAGAAGTAGTGTAGAGGCTTTATATATTTTATTTATTTATTATTATTTATAGGAGAAGGTGGTGTTGTGTTTGGTGACTTTTATGGTATGGAGTTGAGGACGTAATGTTTGCATATGGAAGAGAGAAGAGTGTAAGGTTTGTTAGATTAGGTTTTTGAAACTATGCAGGCTATTGCCTAGCTATGTAGCATAGGTACTTCTCTGACAGATAGCCGTCCCCAAACCCGATTTGTCCCCGTATTGGGGACATTCAGATTCTTCATGTTATAATTGGCCGTACCTATTAACAATATTTTTTAGATTAGCCGTTTTCAGTCCTCGTATCCGTATGCGTTTTCGACCCCGTTTCCACTCCGTGCAACCTAGTTGCCTACTCGTATACTCATTAGTATTGGCCCGCCCATTTCATCAAAATTTTTGTATTTTTGTAAAGGTTTATATAAAACTAGCAATCGGTCTGGATGTTGCTTCAGGTTTTTTATTTTTTTTTTAACCTTAATGTATACATTTATATTTAATCTTGTGAAAATTATAAAATAAAAATAGTAACCTCTCATACTTAATGAGTAAAAGAATATACGTAGTATATTACTATGAGATATTAAATGACGAATAAATGTTAGTTGAAATGGCAAACACTTGAATTTGATTTGTAAGAGGGCAAGTCTAGCTCCAAGCGTAATTTGTTTTTGTTAGCGATGGCATGCTATGTGGCGTATAATTTGGAGATGTCACGTGGCATTCGTTCTTTTGAAAAACGCCTTTTATATATTTTATAGATTATATATAAATAAGGAGGAAAATTTGACATTATTGTAAATTTATTAGAAATATTTTAGGAGGTAGATGGTGCTTGGCCATATTGGTGGAGTATCACACATTGATACAAAAAAATATATTTAAAAGCTCGTATTCAAGGCTGTCTTAATCAAGAGTGAACCTTATGCTAATAATAAAAAAATGGGCCTTTAATAGTATATAAAACATATAAAGAAACTAAATGAGATATCATAACATCTTTATAAGGTATAAAAGAGTGAGTTTCCAATTAGTACCATATATATAACAAATTTCATTGTACTATTATCCATACAAATAAACCTATTACAGTATTCCTTCTATAGATTAAATGTTATAACTTTGAAATTGGAAAACATTAGATTAATTTAGGTAAGAGAGATTATGAAGTGAGGAGTAGATTAGAGAGAAAAGAGTGGAAGAAAAAGTAATTAGTTTCGAAATTAGTTTGCAAATCCCGTCTAATAGTCGTCCGCCTCTAATTAGGGTAAGAATTGAAGCATATATATATATATATATTGAATATGGAGGACATCTATGATAATGGTTGACTTTTGTTTTGTTTCCTTATTTAGTCTTGGATAGTGTAACAGGGAGCCGGAGGAGAGAATCCATTTCATTTTAAATAGTTGTCACTTTAAGCTTGTTATTAGTATTGTTAATGACTCAACTAACATTATAATGTGCCTTTTAGTCTAACATGATTAAAAAAACTTTAATCATACAAATAAATTTTACTAAGAATTACACTTTTAATAAGAGATTCCAAGTCAAATAAGGGAGGACAATATAATTAATAGTGTAATAACTTTGGGCTTCGCGATTTAAAGTTGTTCCCATCTTTTATATGGCTCCCAAAATTACTACTCCTTGCTATGAATCTATGATACTAATTTCTTTTTTTTTTTTTTTTTTTTTTTTGATAGGGAGGTAATTGCAAAGTTATTAATTATAAACTATTAGTTGTGGTCCTCTATAAATTAATCCAAAAGTGCAGTTTTGGTAATATTAATATACCTAATAATCACCAAATTCACCATAGCAATTAAGGAAACCCCATTGCATCGAGAAGCAAGGATTAAGCGATTAAATATATATATATATAATATATATATATATATATGAAGTGATTATTTAATTGGATGAAAATTAGGAAGTCATATTAAACCGTATTACTATTATAGTTTCATTGAGTCAATCTCTTCCCCGTCACATGGGATTATTATAAGTAAAATGTAAAGTACTTAAGTTGATAATTTCCCCCTTCGATACGAGCATGAGTCTTCAACACCTGACTATGTTTCCCAATCTTTATAATTAACAATTTAAAATTTTTGAACTATATATGTTGAGTTCGTGGATGAAGTACTGTTCGTTTCGATATAAAATTTTTCTCAAATATAGGTATTATTTTGTTAACAATAATAGCTCATCGAGTAAGTGTGAAAACATACGGATCGAAGTATCATATTTTGTCAAATTTTAATATATTATACTCCATAAGAATACAAATATATTCGTGTGTAGTTTGTACACAATGTTTATATGAATCTCGTCAGTCTATTTTGTATGCGTAAGATAAATTATAAATTTGCCATTTATCTATATAAGATCGCCGATTCATTATATCAAGTTCTTATTGACATATTTGGTGCATCTTGTCAAATTATTATGTATCTAAGGTTTGCAATTTCCATCATGCATTTCATAAATTGCAAATTTTGGTTTGAAGTTTGTTCTGTTTTCCCCAACTTAAATTTTTTTTTCTTATGAATCACTACCTATATGCCTACTTATGATCTGGAAGGCTGTGAGATTCATGGAATGCTTTCAAATTTATTTCAGGTTTTTCTTTGCTAATTCTGCATAACAAGTTTTACACAATCCTATAAATTGGATACAAAAAACAAGGACATAATTGATAGTTTGACAGTTAATTATAATGAAGTACTCCATATGTTGGTTTATATTTTAAAATTTCTATCACCACATTTTGCTATCAATAGTATCTTTTTACAACTTGTTTGGTAGTACTATTTTCGTTATTCTTTTTTTTTTTTTTTTTTTTTTTCTTTTGGTTTGGGGGCGGGGTTGGGGAATGAAAAGAAAAACTTGCTTTCTCATAATTGGTTTTAAAAAAATAGATGAGATTTGATTGGAAATAGAAGGAGAGGGAATTCGAAGGAAAAATTATTAACATTTTGGACACTTTCCTTTCCTCCGAATTGAAGGGGCTTGAGAAAAAACAAATTAAAAACTTTATAATAAGAATCTCTTTCAATTTGTTTTTCTTTCCTTTACTATATCAATCAAATATTATACTCCATCCAATTTCTAGCTTTGCGTTAGAGTTTTTCTTATATGTTCTTAAATAAGATCTTCATAATAATTACAAGCAGGACTGATGACGAATTGATAATGTCATATTATAGTCGATCCGTATATATCATCTTTTTATTTAATTTTATCACAAAAATGGGCATATCAGATTAAACATTACAGAATAATTTTAATGATGTAGAAGACTAGCTAGATCAGAAGATAATCAATATCATCTCTCTGGCTAATAGTGACTAGCTAAAACGAAGTTTAATTTTCATATAATATCCCAAGGAGACAAATTCAAAAGGCATAACCTTAGATTCCTATTTAATTAAACGTTGGTTATTATTTATCTTAGCTTGATTAATATATGATCACTTGCAGATGAAAAGATTAATAGTCTTTTGGGGACATAAATCATGCTGCTGTTTATTTTCTAATTGGAGAAATAAATGGTCTTTCGATATAAATTTCAGAATGGATCTTGGCACTGTTCTTTTGTCTAAAGGTGAAAGCCATAATATCAATTTTTATTCTTATGTACTATGTATGTATTAATTTGTTTATATATGTGATTAGAAAATGGGGAATATATAATAACTTCACCACTATATGATAATTTGGAGTATATTTCGAACTTACATCTATTAAGCTAAGCGCTAACACGCTTCACTAATCATATATATATAAATATCATATATGACGTTGTTGATTACCGTACAATGAATTTGCGAATGTTATATATGGAGTACTTGTAACTTTTTAATAAAGTTATTGTTGGTTTAGTGAAAGTAATAACTTATAAGAATCAATTATTACTCGTATACATTATCTTAACTCCTTGCACAATATTATTTGAAAGGTGAATAGTACACGATCCAGTGATTCACAGATTCTATTGCTCGTTTTGAGAGAGTATTATAAATTAACAATAGAGTTAGCAAATCATATGGAGCATCAAAGACAAATTATACTACTCCTAGTATATTAGAGGCTGGTAATGTCTAATATTTTGTATCTCATAATGTTTTATCATTTTTACTTCTTTTTTTTTTTTGTGAAAATTGAATCCTAATAAAACTAAGGGTGTTATGTTTAATTAAGTTAATTTGAGGAACAATAAATAAATAATCATAACTTCCTTAATTTGAGGAATCATAAATGAATAATAAAATTCATAACTTACTCGCTGCTACTTAGGGCCGTTTACTTTAGCTGAAAAAATGAACCGATTGAACCGATCGAACTGAAAGTTATTTATGAAGGATTAATGGATAGCAAATGAAAGGTTGAATTGAACTGACTGAATTAATTAAACAGAGCCAACCTAAATTGAACGGATTTTAAGCTGAAATAAACAGACCCTAGCTACTCGTACAAGATAAAAGTCGGTATATATGCCAACCATTTGACATAAATATAATATTGGCAATTGCGCACCATCATATATTGATCCATTCCATGATCTTGTGATACGTGACAGCAAATCCAATAATTTGTACGTAGGAGTACTTGTTTGTGTATAATCTAACTGGTTTATGGCATACGTGGTGCTTCCAATACAATCTAGCTAACTAGTTTATAACTTCATACCATACTGGTGCGTCCAATATCTATTTATAGATCAACAATACTAAATGAAACTTTGTGTAATTCTTACTCCAAAGAACACCATGCTACATAGGGGCGTGCAAAAAATTCCATTTTCGGTCCGGTTTTCCGTTTCGAAAATCCGGATATCCGATCCAGTTGTTGGAATCCGAAAAATCGGACCGAACCGGATTTTTAGACCAGAAACCGACCGGAATCGGAGTGAATTTTTAAAATTCGGATTCCGGATTTTTAAGGAAAACAAAATCCGAATTCCGGTTTTTTTAATGATAAAATGTAAGTTTTAGAGAAAATTTTTGGTGTATAATTCAGAACTGACATCCGGATTTCCGATCCGTTTTCCTCGGATATTCGAATTTCCGAAATGGAAACAAAACCAAATTCTTTGGTTTCGAAAATCCGGACATCCGATTTCGGATCGAAAGATATCCGGTTTTGCACACCCCTATTGTTACATTACTAGCTAGTACCATTCATTTCATTCCCGCGTACATTAGGGTTGCTTTTTATCCGATTAATTATTATGATTTGTTAAACCTTGTATTACTATGTAGTAGATAAACTTACTAGAGAACTTTACCACTAGTCCAAATATTTTTAATGAGCAAATACGACATCCTGCTTACTATTATTATGATTTGTTAAACCTTGTTTAACTAGGTAGATAGATTTTGGCCGTATCAAACTAGACGAAATTGATTGAATCAACCTCGATAAGATATTTGAAAGTTGAACATGTTTTATCGAGAAGGCAACAGAGCAACAGACTATTTGGCCAACCTCGGTGTTAGAATCCAGAACGCATAACTATTTGGCGGAGCCTCCCCAAAATCTCAAACGATTATTACAGAAGATGTTAGTGGAGTGGCCTTCCCGCGTCAAGTAGTCACGTAGCTCTAGTTTTATTTTTGCTTGTTTTTGTTTTCTTTCTTTATTTGTTTATTTTTCTAGTTCCCTCCTCAGCAAAAAAAATTTTGAAAGTTGAGATTAGACTAGAGTAGACAAGACTAGATCTCAAAAATACTAGTTAGCTACTCCCTCCACTCCTCATCTCTCTTGTTGACAAAGCTCCATTTCTCTTTGTTTGTTAGTTTGTTACGCTTGAACCAACTTATTTTCTTACCCAGTTACGGATATTCAATTTCAAAAATGGATTAAATTGGTTTTATTGTGGGCTTGTAATCAAGCAAACGTTACACAACAATGCCAATATGAAATCATCTTTCACCTTAATCTTGGGCTACGAATCTCAGACCCACCAACCCACCCCAAAAGCCCAATAAACACCCTTCTCCTTCATTTCTCTGATTAAAAAAAAAAAACCCACTTATTTATGAGAAGCAACTTTTTTATTTTGATCTTCTCTATCTATCGACTTCTCTCTCCTCCATTCTTCCACTGACGCCATTGAAGAAGCTTTAAACCACTTAAACACCATTACCAAAATCTCAGATCTCGCTTCGATCTTCCTATTTTTCCATCATTTCATAGGTTTGTATTACCTTCTAATCTTCACTTCATTCCTAATCATCAATTTAATCATTCTTAAACAATTCACACTATCGAAGATTGTTTTACTACTTTTCCTTTAATTTAATTTAAATTTTTTATTTTTTGATTATTTGCAATTTTACTGCTTTTTG
>PYUH01000044.1:8598708-8636086 GCA_016808085.1 Suaeda aralocaspica | reverse complement strand
TTTTTTTTTTTTTTTTTTTTTTTAATTTTTGCTTTAATTTGATTAGTTATGTTAGTTATAACTATAAATTTCATTTAATTTGACACTGAAATTGAAAAAATTGTTGATTAATTTTGTGATTAAGGAAGTGTTTATTGATTTTTTGTAACTGGAAATTTGGTTTTGGTGAATGTAGTTGAACAGTTTGAATTCAGTGGAAAGGAAATGAGGTTCAGTGAGGAGATGTGTAGCTGTTGTTTGGTGTACAGGTCATAAGAAGGGATAAATATAGTGATCATTTTGGGTTGGGGGAAAGGATGAACATCGTGAAAGGCGTTGCGAACCTCATTCGAGGCTCGTCGAGTGGTCACCACTCCGGTTTGAGCCAGGGGTTGCAAACAGAGCGGTTTGCTCTCCCTGCTCAGAATGTTCGGTTCAGGTACTTAAATTTTTTAGTTTTACATTGTTTAGTGCTGGATTTTTGTAAAGCCGTTCGTCTGAATAACATTTTTTTGTAGCGGATTTAGAGGTTTAATCATGAGTAATTCAGTGAATGATCAAACATTTGCTTACCATCTTTCGTTGTATTGGACTATCACTAACTACAAGTAACTTGTTAGTTGTTTGGAAATGATATGGCTCAAGAGATTTTGCAATTGATCAAATATGCATAGGTAACCGGTGTTACATATTTCGAAATGTGTTTTCTGTATGTGAGACAGGCACTGGATCACAGTTGGATACCGAATTTTGTTAAAAAAATTCGAACATGTATCATTGTATCAGGTGCAAATGATTGTAATATCTTGAGATATGCACCCTGGTGTATAATCGATTATTCATCATCTCACATAATAATAGTTCTATTGCGTACCGAGTAGCTCTCTTATGCCTTTACATGCCTGAATAAATTTTTTCCTACAGAAAGAAAGGGAATCGTTTCCTGTGATGTCATCACCTTTTAGGCAATGCACCTTGCATTTTTGCACTTCTAAGGTGCCTTAGGCATGGAGTCAGTGCTTGCTGAAAAGTGACTCATCGTACCTTTAATTCGTTGATCACCTTATCACCTTTCTGTGGGTGTCTTTATATTTCCAATTTTGTTTGCTTGCTATGAAAGTAGTGATCTATAGATAGGATTTATGTTCTTTTTTTTTTTTAATAATCAATGACCACCTTTTATTAATGATTTTCGAGGCGAAGCCTGTAATTGTTATGCGTAGTATCTTTTTTCAACTTTTATTGAGCTAGTAGAGTTGATATAATTTCTCACCCTTTTGTCCTGTTTCCTATTTTAGTGAAGTTGGCAATGAGTCGATATTAAAAGATCTTTGGGAGAAGTTTGAGAAGGCTGTTGATAAGGTATGTGTGCTCGATTAGTTCTTCTCTCCTGTTTATTGCAGCAAATTATCAGTTCTACTCTTGTTATGTCTCTAAAGCTCTAATGTGAAACATAGTTTATGGTTCAAGCTAAAAACATGCATTTAGATTACGAAGTAGTCTCTTTCAGATTTATTGGTTTGCACTTTGTAGAAAATTGGCTTAAGCTATTCATGTTGCCATGTTGGCTATGCGTTTCAAGATCTTTGTTGTTTCTGTAGATATCTTCCATTCTACTGGGTCCCTACCTTATCTTTCCATATTTTAAATAATGGAGAATATTAGGAATTTAGGATGTCAAAAAAACTTTGTTTTATGTGTATAGATTGAAAATCTGTGATTGATGGTATACTTTTCTCCTTTATAAAAGTCAGCACTTGTCCAATGATTTTGGTAATGGATATCATTGGTGTGACAGACCGTGGTGTTGCCAAATTAATTTTTAGACGACTTAGGTTGTTCTTAGGAAATTTTTTCTCATGTAAAGTGAAACATGGGCCTACAAAGATTTGGACAATGATGTCCCCCCACCCCTTCTTTCACAAATGTGTTCTTGGTGTGTGGTGATAGAAGTATCAAACACTTACCATTTTAGTTTTTTTGCCTCCAAAGATGGGGAAACTTGGGATTACAATGTACTTTACACGTTCCGGAATTTAGATTACAGGTCATTTTCTAGCCTGTACTCAGTTTGTACTGCTTGCTAATTTTACTAATCTTGCTGCATGCATGTGCCATTCTTTGGAAATTGAGTAACTGGTTATACGTCTTTTCAGAAGTACTTTTAAGATTTGCCAATGTTCCTTGTTATAGCCGAATCAGTGTTTTGCTCTGTTGAAACTTCATTGCTAATATCAGTATATATTCCAAATTAGGTGGAAAAGAGAAAGCTGTTTCATGTTTTCCTGAAGCAGTTTGTCGACATGCACAACAAGTGGGAGCCTATAATCGCTGGGGACTGTTCAGAAAGTACATTGTCAGATGTATCACATGTGGAGCACTCCGTACATGACATAGTTTTTGGTTGCTTTGCTGGGCATCCAATTGAAGTTATAGCAGCCTTAATCGATGAGATAACACAAATTACTTGTATAGTCACCGAGTGTAAGTTGATATAATAACTCTTTCAACTTTTAGGCTTGATGTGTTTAAAACGCAGTTGCTTAGTCTTGGAATAAAGTGAAAGCACTTTTGATAAATCAATCCATTCCTGTTAGATAAACCCAGCTAATTCACTATTAAAAGCTCTCATTGCCTTAGCAGTTAGCACACAACATGCTAGAGAGGTGAACCTACCTTTTTTTTGGTAAGTAAAGTGAACCTACTTTGCTATTATGCTAGTGCCTCAATGATTATAAGTAGATGTATTTTCTGGGCTGGGTAACCCCGAGTGGAATGAATGTATTTTCTGGTCTGGGTAACCCCAATTGCTAATAATGTAGTAATTTTCTTTTTCTTACTATACAGAGGGAAGGTATATTATATGGTGGATATGAAAGGTTTTCCTGTTAAGTATAACTAATAACTTATCTTTTACATTTTTCTCTTGTGAGAACTTTTAATAATTATTAGTGTATGGGATAGTTACTTTCTTGAATGAATTTAAACTTTCCGATGTGGAAGATAAGCTTAGGGCCTGTTTACTTCAACTGAAAACAATTGAATTGGATTGAATTGATTGGAGCTGAACAAAACTGAACTGAAAGTTTTTTATGAAGGATTAATGAATAGCAAAATAAGAGAAGAGCTGAACTGAACTGAACGGATTTTAAGCTGAAGTAAGTAGGCCCGTAGTGGCTGAGACATCAGAGAGCAAGGTGAAGTCTTTTCACCCTTTCTGAAAGACGACATACTTGTCACATAGTGGCTTTGCAGTGCCATATCTTTGCACTTACATTCACTCTTTCCTTCTCTATAGTGTTGATGGCTTGATGTGAACTGAAGAGGTATTTTACTTGCAATTTTGAAGTTTCATTGCTCTCAAAGTGGGATAGGTGTTATGCATTTGTGTTAGGTCAACTTTTTAGTGAATGCTGAGGTTATTGACTTGACTAAGAGTCAAGCCTGTATGCTTTTGCCTTTAAGAGATGGCAGCAGGCTTTTGAAACTTATGTTTTGATGAAATAACTACTTCAATCATGAATAACATAGGGTCGTGTGTGGGGAATTTATTACTTCATTAGGTAGATTCCAGTGTCTTTTTTTTTTTTTTTCTTTTTAATTAATTTTTTTACTATTATTGTTATTAATATATGTAATTTTTGTGTGTGTGTGTGTTTTTGTTTGAAATAATAACTACTGAAGGGGTGGTTTGGGAATAAACTCTCCACTTATTTGTCGCTGTAAGATATTAGGTTTTAACTTCTAAGCTTCTGATAGAACTCGTCTTACCATAGTAGGTGGTAAAAACCAATGGCAGTATGGCTCTTTCCAGCATTTAATGAAATAAGTCTTACCATAGTAGGTGGTAAAAACCAAGGGCGGTATGGCTCTTTCCAGCATTTAATGAAATACTGGCTAGGGGCGATGGGTTTTGAAGTGCCCTATTCATTTATTCAACCATCCGCTCTTTTATTAATTTCCTGATTCGTTTACACTCATTTGTTGTCTAATTTGTGTTTTGATTGAGCCTACTTGTGTTTTGGATTGAGTAATAGTCATTGGTTATCACTCTTTCCAGCATTTAATGAATATTGTCTTGGGGCAATAAGTTTTGAAGTGCATTATTCGACCCTCCTCTCTGTTATTAATTTTCTGATTCATTCACACTCATAAGTTGTCTAATTTGTGTTTTGGATTGAATAAATAGTCATTGGTTACAAGTTTGACAACGTACTTTGGTCTCAACTTCTTATGCTCATGTATTGGTCCTTTAAGAGCACATATTATGGATTTAACTATTGGATAGCTTAGTCTAATGGGTGAGGAGTGTTTTTTTACCCTCAAGTAGCTTAATCAAACCTTTTGGGACTAAGGTTTTGTTGTTTTAGTAGCCTAAACAAGCTGTTATGATGTAAACTTTCTTGCACTTATCTCTACGCTGTTTATGTCAGATAATTTTGGAATTCTGACCATAGCATGCTGGATCGGTTGTTACGTACATCTTTTTGTATGGAGATTCAATGACACAGTTTTAATGAAAAAGATGGTGAATTCCTGACAAGACTTTTCAGTTTGGTCTTTTCGCACTAAAATGCTACGAGAATTTTAAGCTCTGTTTTTCTTTATTATGCAGATAGCTTATTTTCTTTGAAATAATCCCATGTAAAAATGTAAAGAAATGATTTAGTGTTCTTGATATTGCTCCTTTGTGGACCTATTAAGGTCTGTGTTCATCGGTCGTCTTTATAGTTTGGCTGAAGCTCTGTTTATTCATGGTGGGAAATTTGCTGGGATATTATTTATTGTCTTTTAGGATGTACAAATTATATGAAAGCTTTGTCTACATATCATCTTAAATGCTTCTACTTTTGTCTTTTCCTATGAATGCAGTGGATGCTGGATTTGTGAAGTCTACGTCTGATCCATTTATTGTTTCCACATGCTTGAAGATTACTTCAGAAGGGATACCCACCCTAGAAGCATTGATGATTGTTGTTCGTTCAGTGCATAACTGCAGAATTCTAGGTTACTATGGTGGGATACAAAAACTTGTTGCATTAATTAAAGGTAATTTAAGCTGTAACAGGGGCTTCTAATGAATGTTAGCGTATTCTGTGTAACCCTCAAAACTTGTTTTTTTATGCTCTTACTTTAGAATTACTGATGCTTTAAAATTTCAATTGGAATGCAATCAAAATTCTATTGAATTAATGCTGTGTACTATGCGAATTTAAGTTCTTGGATGAAGTCTTAACTTGTGTAATTGTGTTACAAGGCGTGTCTAGATCTGCAGTTGGGGTGAATTGGTGAAGAGTGTTGGCACAGGTTTTTAGGGGCATAGAGGTGGAAGAGGAAATCAAGGTTGGTTAGAGAGGTAGAACATTGGCACAAGTTTGGTTGCTGGAAGAGGTTATTGGTTTTGGACCTTGTGTGATGACTTCGGTGAGCCATCCAAAAATATGGTTTCTGAGAGGTGATTAAGGGCACCCTTAACTAAATGATTAGTTCAAATTAGGTCTCGTGATACAACTTAATCTTCTAGGCATATTTTGTATGCTTGTTTTTATAAATCAGAGTATAGAAACATTTTATGATGGATGTCTGTTATAGATAGAGTAATAAAAATTGACATAGACTTTGTAAAACCTGTTACCATAATAATTCCTTATTTTCAAATCAGAGAATCATGAGTCTAGCTGTGTAAAGGTGGTCAGATCAATTCAAGGAAGAACATCTTTTATCTTCTTATGTTCTTTTTGATGCCCATAAAATACAAATATGGTATTCAAAATTTAAAAGAGTGTGTGTGTTGGGGGAGAAGAGGGAGCCGGGGGGTGGGTGGGTGTTGCTGTTTGCGCTTACATGACTGTACAAAATCCTTTTGGTATGACTTGAGTAATAGTTTTGCATGATTATGTTTGTTTAAATCTTCTTACTCAGAATATAATCCTGATAGTGAGCTGCTCATGTATCCTCATTAGAGTGTAAAGATGCCTTCCCTTGATGTGCAATCATTTAAGATATTTTCTTTTATATTTCCTTTGTCTTGAGAAAAAGCCAAAATTGTTTTATATATCTCATTTCTGACCTGTAATTGATGGGATCTTTCTTTTTTACTTTTTATATTACCATCTTAATTTTCATTGCTTTGGACAGGAAAATTGTAGCCGACACGATGGAATGATTAATTTGGACAGGATAATTGTATAGTAATAGTGTAAAACATTTTCAGTAGCTTGAGTGGAATCTATAGGTCACTTGTGAAACCTATTTCGTTTGCATAGTGTCATATTCCCCATTCTTTCTTTATTAGTCAAGATGAAACAATTCAAATGTTGTGACTTCGTAAAACCTTAACAAGAATATATACCCTTTTTGGATTCTTGGCGGTTCAGGACTTTAAGCTGTGTGCGTTTGGAATAATTCAGAACCAACTTTAGGCAGCTTATGCCATTAGTCGCGATCATGCTGTTTTTGAAAATTACTTCTCCTTTGTAATTGTGGATGTCTAGTTCTCATCCCATCTTAGAAGTAAACTGCTCAATATAATTTTTATTGTTTCTAGAATGTACCTTCTTCCTTCTAATTTTTTCTGATATTCTTTTCAGTTGTGTTTGCTCTAGATATTTGTGACTCTGTTGCATCAATTGTTTATTTTTTTTTTTGTTTATTTTCCACGGTATTCTTGTTATAGACAAGGGAAAGTTATGTTCAAGAGTATTTGCGCTGATATAAGTAGTCTTTAATCTCTTTCAGCGGCTGTTGTCCAAATAAAAACTATTGCTGGAGCTGTTGCTGGAGATGAAGGTTTGTCTGACATTGTTCTGGACACACTTGAGCTGTTGCAAAAGTTACTTGTACATACGGTGTCAATACTTTGCAGCTTCATTGACTTAAACTCCGATGCTTATGAGATGGCTAATATATACAATGGTATCACATTTTCATCATCAAGTGGTGGTGCATCGTTAATAGATCCATCCAATACTTTCAAGGTTCATCATGGGAAGATGCATCCATGGAAACAGACAGCTATTATGTCAGTGATGGAAGCTGGTGGTCTCAATTGGTTAGTAGGTAAGGTAGGCATATTATCCTTTTGAAACTATGTTATATCGTTTAAGATATGTCCACTTCATGCATACTTTTTTGCAAGTCAGAGTTGTTAACTGAAGTGTTGTCTCTCATAATATGGCCAGTGTTGTGCATTGACAATAGCTATTGATGTACAACATATATGGAATGGCTAATTTTGGTTGATGTCTATCCAATGTACAATTGTACATCTTGCACTTCCTTTTTAATTTATACTCCCTCCATTCTTTTTTTAATCTTTTGTGAATATTTTATCTCTCACAAAAATTATCCAAAAGTTGCAACTAAAAAAAACCGGAGGGAGTATAATTTTATCAATATCATTATGGATGAATTAACGAGTTCAATTTAGCAATGGAGACAAAGGTTGGAGTCCAGAGGGTTTAAGCTAAGTCGTAGTAAGATGGAATATATGGAATGCCGCTTTGGGATTCAGAGGGGGGTAAGTGATGCAGTGGTAAGGTTGGATGGAAAAGCCCTAGATATGGGGGAATGTTTTAAATATCTCGGGTCATTTATCCAAAAGAATGGTAATATTGACCAAGATGTGACTCATAAGATTAAATCTGGGTGGCTTAAATGGAGAGCAGCTACGGGAGTGTTATGTGACAAAAACATCCCGTTAAAGTTGAAGGGGAAATTCTACCGGACTGCCATAAGACAAGTGTTGCTCTATGGTACAGGATGTTGGGCTTACAAGAAGGAGTACATTCAAAAAATAGGAGTTACGGAGATGCGGATGCTGAGATGGATGTGCGGGAATACTCTCAGGGATAGAATAAGAAATGAAGTAATACGTCGAAAAGTTGGGGTTGCAGACATAGCAAGCAAATTAAGGGAGAATCGTTTGTGTCGGTTCGGACATGTGAGACAGAGACCCGAGGGAACCCCTGTGAGACGAGTGGAAGGGTGGGATCATGGAAATCTCAAACGAGGTAGGGGAAGACCGAAAATGACTTGGTGGGAAGGTGTTAAAAAGGATATGAAGCTTTTAGATTTGCAAGAGAATGAGGTTCTTGATCGCAGGTGATAGAGGAGGAAAATTTATGCGGATGACCACATGGAATGATTAATTTTGGTTCATGTAGCCGACCCCAATTTTTTGGGATTAAGGCTGTGGTTGATTGAATTTAGGATCACATACCTATACCCATTGTGTGTGCTGTTTGTTAATGATATAGGATCCGTTTGGTAGGGCGTAAAACGTTTTCCGTGAAAACTGTTTTCCCATTTTACATTGTTTGGTTTGGGGTATTAAAATGTAATACTTGGGGTGGAAAATGGTTTTCCACCATGTTGAAAACACTTTCCCCCAAAATTGGGAGGAAAACATTTTTCCATCACACTTGGAAGGAAAACATTTTCCCTTACAATTGAAATATTTGATTTTCCATCCAACCAAACAATGAAAAATGCTTAAAATGTAAAATCATTTTACATGCAACCAAACAATGTTTAAATTCTTCATAAAAATAAGTTTTCCAATATAAAAGGTTTTTCATGGAAAATTATTTTCATCCGAAAACGTTTTACACCCTACCAAACAGACCCATAGTGTTTGATGAGATGAAAACAAGGGTTACTGATACGTTGAAGGCTTAAGGACAAGAGTTAGAATCACTATGATTTTGGTTGGTGTCAACTTAGTAATAATTGAGATTTAAGCGACGATATAGTGATAGTTAATGGAAAGGAGTTGTAGTATCGAAGTTTCAAAATAATCTTGCTTAGAGGAAAGAAGATATCCATAGAATTAAGGCCGTATTCTCCTCAACATATTGATGATAACTTGATAAGTTTTACTATAAATATATTCACTTTAGTAAAATTAAGTTAAGAAAAGATAAGTTTATTTTAGTAAATTTAAGTTTAGTTTAGCAAAAAGAAGTTCGATTAAGTAAAAATAAGTTCAATCCTTAAGAAATTGCTAAGGGTTTAAAAAGAAATAAGACCCTATTCTCCTTTCTCCTCACCTTAGTTTGATAATTTTCAGGAAAAATAAGCTCAAATCTGAAAAAATAAGTTTAAAAATCAGTTCACTTTTGTAAAAATCAGTTGGAATCCTTAAAAAGTTGTTAAAAATTATGCTAAAAATAAGTTTAGTTTAGGAAAATAAGTTCAATTTAGTGACTATAAGTTTAGTATATGAAAAATAACTTCAAATTTAGTAATACTCAATAGTAAGTTCAACGCAGCAAAAAAAGAAAAAAAAAATCAGGCAGAACAGGCTAAGTTCAGTTTAAGAAAGTTACGTTCACTTCAATAGAAATTAGTTTAGATAAAAAATGGTTCAGCTAGTAAAAGTAAGTTCAATTTGTCCAAAATCAGTTGACAAGAACAAGGCCTAAGTGGGGGTGGCTCACCTAAGATGTATAGAATAGTGGTTTGCTGCTTTTATTGACTTGTCACCTGCTTTTGTTTGTATAAATTACTTTTGGTTTTAGAAGTGTGTCATCTAAAAGTTTTGCCTCTTGCTTTCAAGTTTTACTGTATAATATGTAGTTATACTGTTTCAGAATTACTTCGTATTATGAGAAGATTGAGCATCAAGGAACAATGGACAGATCTGTCACTTTGGTATTTGACTTTGAGGGCTCTACATTCAGCCTTATCTGAAAATCCTCGTGCTCAGAATCATTTTAGAAGCATTGGGGGACTTGAAGTTTTGTTGGATGGTCTTGGGCTTCCATCAAATAGTGCATTGGCATCGCAAACAACCAATCTTTTAGCAAGACAAAGGTATCATTGGAGGTTTCTTCTTGGCCTATATTTCCACTGTTGTCTAGATAAAGTCATTGAGGGAAATTGTCACATAGTTTTGTCGAACAAACATAAATAGACGTGATTGCTGTATTGATTCTTTGTATAAGATTCATGTATAGAATTGATGACCTAGTTTTGTCCAAGTTTTGGGAGAGGAGTCCTTGATATATTCTTTACCTTTTTTGAAAAATTATGTGAGGTACTTTGTGAGTCTTGAAATGTATATATATATATATATATATATTGGCCTCAGTTTCCACTTTTTCCACAGCCCTAAAGTTCTCCCTTTCTGTTGGTGTTGAAACCTGACCAATAAGCAATGTGATTAGGTGTTGCCCTGAAATGGACCTTGATTTTGATTATATGAAGCAGATGGTGTGCTTTGCTGCAATTTAGTAGTTCTGTTATCAATAATTTGCTGCTTCTCGTTAACTGTGAAAGCTCTTGCAGGTTTGAAAATGTTTTACTGGCCTTATTTCAGCTTCATGTTCTTTCTTTGGAGGTCTTGAGGGAAGCTGTGTATCCTTCAATACAATTCAAGCATTTCCATTAACCCAATATAAAGCAATATGCTATAGTCAGAAGAGCCCAAATAAATAGGTTATACCGTTATAGTGTTGTACCAGTAAAGATTACTGGATTTTTCTGGATGCATTGTTGTTTTGACTTTTGATAAAGTAGATTAATCTTTCCAAGTAAAATGTGTGGCTTTATTGTATAAATTATTAGGTATCTGCTGCTTGTTACCTTGGTATTAATAATTCTTGTTTTAGTTACTCTTGTTATCTTTAACAATACTTCAATCATCTAGCATGTGTCAGGGTTTAGTTTTTCTCTTAACAAACGCCCAGATATGGAAACTTGAATAACTTGCAGTTCTTGTGTGAGAATGGAAGAGTACATAAATTTGCAAACAGCTTCTGCAGCCCTGCCTTTGCACTTCAAGATTTTGAGCAACGAATTAAGGAGTTTTGTGTGGAAGATAGTTTGGAAAATTTAGCTTCGGCATCAGAATATGGCCGTGATGAAAAAGTGCGGTTAAAAGAATTTTCAGCAGTACCAATTGCTGGGGAATTCATCAAATTTTGGAACCACTATGCTTTTACGTTGAGCCAAGGTTTCTGCTGCTTTATATTTGCGTTAGAAGATACTAAATCTGTCAGTACAGAAGGATCAACTGGTAGACAGAACATGCCTATTTCTTCGGCATTTTCTGAACTTTCAATTCGATGGATACTAAGGATCCTTTTGATAGTTTTCCCTTGTATCAAGGCTTGTTCCAATGAAGTTCAACTGCCTACTTATTTAAGGTTATTACTAAGTCTTGTTTGTCAGCATTCAGGTTAAGTTGTGTTTTCTGAAAAAAAGTTGCCTACTCATTCACTTTTTGCTGTTCATTTTTTGACAATCTCTTTTTTATCTCCTGCAGGATATTTGTGTGTATCTTACAGCTTCAAGTTCTTCAATCATTAAGGCAGGTTTTGAGGTCCTTCCCAAAACAGCTTGAAGTGTTTCGGGCAGAAAAGTTATGGGAACTTGTCTTTTCTGAACACTTCTTTTTTGGAACAACTGCGAAAGATTCTGAAGTTAATTGCTCTGCCATCAAGCACTCATGCTTAACTGCTATCGGTGGTGGAAATGATAATCAAATAGAGGTACCTGCAGCAATGGATCTTCGAATGGAAGTTGTTTCATTTGCTGAGTTAGCTGCCACACTTAAGGATACTACACACAACTTGGTAAGTCTGTTCTTGTTTTATTTAAGTTAATTTGATCTCAATTCATTATACCCGGGACTTTAATTACGATGAATTTATTGGTTTGGCTAGAGGTCCATTGCAAATTTTGGTTTATGAGGTTGAATGATCTAGACAGCTTTATTTCTAAAATGTTGTTGATAATTTTCTATTATTTTTCGGCTAATTATCAACAAGTTTTAGGTACCTATAATGAAGGTGGCCTGGTTTTGTTGTTTGTAACACTTTGTGTTTATCCTTTGTGATTGGGTGATGTGAAGCATATTATTTTTGTTGGTTTTGTTGTTGTTGTTATTGTTATTGTTTATATCATTATCATTACCGTTGCTAATAATAATATTATTATAATAGTTTCATTATGTATTAGTTTGATGAAGTTTTTTAGCACATTAGTGCCAATTTGATAATTTCTAATAGTTCAAGGCTATTTTGGGGAAACACCCTTGGTTTATGGGGACCTTGCAATATCCCAAATGTATTTAGCTCTTTGTGTTGCTTCTTTATAATTTCATGTTACCTAATTTTTTGATTGCATGTTCCATCACTGCCTTATAGCAAGATATGGCAAAGCTTTCTTTGTTCCATTATATTCTGACATTAAATTTCACTTGTATGGCAGCCTGAGTGTTCTGCATTGTTAGATGCACTTGAACATTCTGCTCTCGATACGGAGACGGCCGCTTTGCTATGCAAGAGTCTGCTTCGGACTTTGCAACATGCACAAGAAAAAACTCTTGCTTCGTTCAAGGAGCTTAATGCAATGTCCCGAGTGCTTAAAATCGCTTGCATTCAAGCTCAAGAATTTAGGTCTAATGATGCATCTTCTAGCGAAAAATTAGCAAATGTGGAGAGAGTCCCACCTGAAGATTGTCACAGCCATTCTGCAGCATGTCACAATTTGAACAGAAGTGTAGGAGCGTCGGTGGAGCTTTTCAAGGCATACTTTGATGCTGCAGACGATGCGAATAGTTTGTTGCTACATAACGAAGAGTGCATCCACTGTTTGTTTGAATTGTTTTGGGATAGAGATTTAAGAAATGTCATGCTTGGATATATTCTTGATCTGATGAAGGTAGTACGATTTTTTTTTTCTTTTTTTTTTTTTATCCCCCGATTTTCTTTGAGGCAAAGTTTTCTGATCATTTTTTGCTGTGCTGGGTTTTATTCTATGAGTAGGCGGCCCCTACTTCCAAAGATAATCGAACAGCAACCTTGCTGCTGTGTTCTAGGTACCTAGAAACCTTTACCCAGGTAAAGGAAAGGGAGAAAGATTTTGCCGAAGTTTCAATTGAACTTTTGTCTGGAATGAGGGCAATGTTGCAGATGGATCAAGCGGTATTATTTTACAGCCCCTTTACCTTTTTATTGTCTTCTTTCTTAAGTGCCCTGATGGCTGCCTCTGTCTTCATAATGTCTCTTCCCTCCTACATTGGGTCTCTCCTATCTATATATTGATCCTGTGTCTGTTTTGATGACTTATATTGCTCTAAATGGATGCTTTCAGTACTATCAAGATCTGTTTCGTAACGGTGAATGTTTTATTCATGTGGTCTCTTTACTCAATGGAGTTGTTGATAACAAGTATGCAGAGGAGTTGGTTCTCGATGTCCTGCGTACACTGACTAGTCTGCTTTCCAATAATGATGTATCTAAGGTATGCCCTTCACCCTGCTTGCTGGAAATATCGCACTGCATTTTCTAATTTTTTCTGCATGTTTTAAAAGTGTAACTTTCTGTTGGACTTTACCCAATAGATGTTCTTGCTTTATGTTTCTTCCCTTTTTATTATTATTATTATCATTATTATTATTATTAATTATTTATTATTTATTTTTTGTTTTGTAAACATAGCTTCTGAATAAAGGCAATACTATTGTTTTTGAGGGATTGATAAATTCACAGTTAAAAAACTCTTGCGCTTGTTTTTCTCCAAGGCTCTACCCTCTCTTTTGAATAGTTTTGTTCTGATACTTTCCATTTCCCAAATTTAGAAATGATATTTCAGCAGAAAATGATGCTTACAAACCTTGTGTTCTTTTCTATTCTGATTGTCATACTCAATCTAGTAACCTATAATTAGTATCTTCTTGTTTCTATCATTTGATTCTGTCATATTGCTTTGTTCTTCAGGCGACATTTAGAGATCTTGTGGGGAAGGGTTATCAAACTTTGCAAAGCTTGTTGCTGGACTATTGCCACAGGCAGGCTAGTGAGTGCCTGTTAAATGCGTTGCTTGACATGCTTGTGGATGGAAAGTTTGACGCTAAAGGGAACCCATCAATAAAAGTACTCATTTGTTTCCTAATGTCTTTGTTGATATACTTGTGAATGTTTGTTTGAAGGGGAGCTGGGATATTACTTTGGTAGTATAGGAATTAGGTCCATTGTTTTAACTGTCTAAGAATGAGCCGAAGCTCTACTACCGATTTAATGATACTATAGACTTATCTGCATTATTTTCCACATATAATCCCTTTTGTTTTCCTGTTGTGCAGAATGAAGATGCAATAATTCTCTATCTATGTCTCCTGAAAGAGGTTGGTATTCAAATTTACAATACGGTAGTTCCTTTTTTGCACTTTATTTTTGTAAGAGATAATTTTTAATTTTGAAAGCTGTAAAATTCCTCTATGAACTGATTGTTTTTGACGTCACCAAACTTCATCTCTTTCACCTCTCTTATGTCTTTCTTTTTCTAGTTACTGTTGTGAATTATCTATCTAATTTTTTTGGGGAGAGGGTTTTGTCTCTCTGTACTGGGAGGAGAGGGGGGCGAGGGAACGGTTGGAGCCATGGAAGTTTATGTGGGTTTTTTCCTTCAATTTTTCTCCCTACTTTTGACTGGTTTTATTTATGACTTGCAGAGCAGTATATCTGTGCAGCAGGAGGGACTAAATATATTTCTTCAGCTACTGAGGGATTCTATATCCAACCGAGCTTCCTGTGTGACTGCAGGAATGCTCGACTTTCTTCTTGATTGGTTTTCACAAGAAAACAATGATAATGTAATATTGAGAATCGCCCAGCTGATTCAAGTCATTGGTGGCCATAGCATATCAGGAAGGGATATTCGCAAAATATTTATGCTTTTAAGAAGTGAAAAAGTCGGGAGTCGACAACAATACTGCTCATTGCTTATGAATTGCATATTGGCAATGCTGAATGAAAAAGGACCAACTGCCTTTTTTGACATCATAGGGAATGACTCAGTGAGTATGCTCTACCTTCATAGTTCGCGGGATTTTGTTTACATTTATTCTAGATTTTCAGGTCTATATCTGCTGTATGTCTTGCATAATGAAAGTGAAAAATTATAGGTGGAATAAAAAACTGATATATTGCATCTTATTTGACTTTTATGTCTAGCCAATATTATGTTGGGACTAAGGATTTGTTGTAATTGTTGTTGCTGGCTTCTTATTTTATATCAATGATAATGAGCATATCTTCAGACTTGTTAAATGTCAATATTCCCCTCTTTTCAGTTTCCAAGTCTGGTTCTTAGTGTCATGTCGTTGTTTGAAGCTACAATTTCATGCATTTCTTTAGTAAATTGATGCTACTGATCTTAAGTAGTACTCATCAATTCTTTCTTTCAGTCCAGCTATAGAAATAACTTTCAATGATGAGGGGATAGCAGAACAAAACACATCAGAGACATTGTGAAAAGACTTAATTCTTTGAATGATCAAGGGAAGTGATAAATGGCCTTTATTTGGTTATGTATAGACGTGCTCTAGTACTTTGAAATGAAGGCAGTGTATTTGACTTTAATGCGGAAGGTGACTGGTGATCCATGCCAAGGAAAGTAGTGGCTGAAAGATCACTAAGCTGTATTGTTTTTTGCTTCCTTTTCCTCTTTCATCTAGGTTCGGGTCTAATGTCTTTTCGTGATTTATCAATGGGGATTTTACAGACCTGTCAACAAAATTAGCGTATGAAACTTAGAAGTAGGCAGGTGTGAAAGGTTTGTTGACTGTCTAATCAAGGGTGGAATCAGAAAAGTATATTGGAGGGGGCCGTTACAAACTTACATGACTTTTGTATACATTGAGGGAGACGAAAACATGAATCAGCCCTTTTTTTTAGACTATTTTTTAGGCAATGTTCTGACGTCAATGGGGCATAAAAATATAAAAATGTTCCCGCCATACCCTTACCCATATAAACATCCTCTCCCATCCTCAACTCATCATGGCGGGTTAAGAGGTAGAAATCCTAGAACTTGCAGGTGCAAGATCTTAATTATCTGCATCTCACCATCCTGATTTTCAGTCCTACTTTACTTGCCACATGACCCACCTTACCCATGCACATTTAAAGTTTTGTAGCAACAAAATAAGTATGTAATATGCCACCATATGACCTCATTATTTTTTTCAAGGTTTAACACAATGTTTCATATGTAGTCGTGACATCCATATAGGCTGTTGTGTTGTTGCATCAGCATTTATAAAACTTCGTTAAAAAGTGTGCAGAACAAAAGTATAAAAATTCATATATATTTGACGTATAATCTGGTTATACCTCTTTGATAATATCAAGACAAGGTATTGAAAGATTTTTTTTTCATGAACTCTTTCCATACCTTTTCAAGTTCTAATTAGTATCGGTATGGATCTTTGGGTGAGATTTGAGCTCTATTTTCTTTTCCTTTCCTTTTATTTACCTTTTTTTGTAAGGCAAGCTCTTTTTTTCTGTTATCTTATGAAAATTTTGTCTTAAGACTTATTTTGAGAATAATTTTGCAGAGTATTTCAGCAATAATTTATATGTTTTATAATACAACTATATCTTGAGGCACCCTCATTTAAAAAATTCACCGGGTACCCTTGAATAATGCTAAATATGTACTAAACAATCTTACTTGCTGACAATGCCTAAAACACAGTTAAGTCTGATTTCCTTCTTTCTCTCTTTCATCTTTTTCATTCTTTCACTCACTCAATTTCCTTCTCTTTAACATCATCAATGGCGAAACCATCCCCAACACTAGTCTTTCAAACATCTCTACTCTCCTCTTCACCCAAACCCACCAAACATAACCCACCTAAGTGAGTAGAAAGCTTACAAGAGCGTTTAGTAAGAAGAACATAGAAAAATCCCGTCATCATCTTCAATCGAACAAACAAGAACATCTGCTCTTTTTGGCACAAACCTTTCTTCCATCTTCAGTTCCCTAAATTTCTCCAAATTCTAATCGTTCGATGATTCCACAAACCCCACTTCTGCAACAACTTTCCCTGATTCAAATTCAATATCTTTGTCATATTTATCATCAATTGGAGATGATAAGGGGGTTTGTAAAAGTGGAGTTGCTAAGCTAAGGAAGACAGTCTGAGGGATAAGGTTAGGGGGGTTGGATCTTTTTATTAGAAGAGAAAAGGTTGAAGCTTTTTGTGGGGTTGTTTAGAGGTGGAAGTGAAATGAGGGTGCTTTTTGAAGGATTTATGAGAATTTGAAGATCGGAGGTCGTTGTTACCTGGTTTAATGGAGCTGATTTTCCCACTGAAGCAGGTTGAGGTATAGGGTTTGATTAAGGAGGTTTGGTGGGTGATTTTGCCATTGAAGCAGGTTGAAGTTAGGGGTTTGATTAAGGAGGTTTGGTGGGTAATTGTGATCCTAAGTCCTAACCATCAAATTAATCAGTAATACTGACCGAGAGTAAGGAATAGCTCTGTTCTGGGTTATGCCAATAACGGTGTGAAAGAGAAGGAAAGAGCAAGTGAAAGAACGAGGGTGAAAGAAAGAGGAAAATTAGAGTTAATGTGTTTTTAATGCTGTTAGCAATTAGGAAATAAGGTTGTTTCGTAGATTTTAACATTGTGTAGTGAATTTTTATAACCACTAGGGTATCTCGTGATTTTGTACTAGTTTAAGGAGACTTGGTGAAATAGCTGTTTATTATATTAGCCAATCAATTTGTAACATATTAATGGGCTGCATTTTTCAGTCCGGCCAAATAACATCAAACAGGAAAATAGCTAAAGAACTTAAGGAGCATAAGATTTGCCAAAGGACTTGCATGAGACTTTAATATTTTTAATTATTAATTAGCTTGAAATTAGTGTTGAACTGATGTTCTTCCCTGCTATTTTGCTATCAATTATATGTTTCTCCTTGGCCTTGAAGCTCAAACTTATTTTATTGAAATTTTTTGACAGGGAATTATACTCAGAACACCTTTACAATGGCCTATCAACAGGGGTTTTACTTTCTCTTGCTGGCTTAGGGCAGAAAATTTTCCCAGATGTGGAACAATGGGACTCTTTGCTTTCCTTACTGATAACGGGAGAGGATGCTTTTCTTTGATTTCCAAGGACAAACTCATTTATGAGGTTATATATGGATTAGTTTTTAAACAAATGTTGTGGTTTTTATTATTATAATTATATAAATCTGCTTTTGTAGATCAATAAATGGCTTAACATTTATGAGTATTTTTTTTAATAAATAAATTTGTGTGAATTAAATACGCAATTTATTTCTTTCCTTTGGAACATTGTAGACGGTAAACCAGAAGCGACATGGCATTTCTCTCCATGTCAGTCTTGTCAAGAAGAAATGGCATCATCTTTGCATAACGCATAGCATTGGTAGAGCGTTTTCTGGGGGTAGCCTAGTAAAGTGTTACTTAGATGGCCACATTGTAATATCTGAAAAATGCAGGTGCGTTTTCATCTTTGTTCCTATCTAAATGATTTTCTGTGCTGAAGTCATATATGCCAACATAGTGAAAGTTTGTTAAGAATGTTCACTTATTCTCTCTCACGTTTTTTTTCCCCTTATCCTCCAGATATTCAAAAGTTAATGATCCATTGACAAAATGTTCAATTGGGGCTAGGATACTTCTTCCATTCAGTGAAGAAGAAAATGTTTCATACTCTATCAAAGATATTTCACCATTTCTTGGTCAGATAGGCCCAATTTATCTTTTTAATGATGCCATCACTCCAGAGCAAGTCATGGGTATCTATTCCCTAGGTCCAAGCTACATGTACTCATTTCTTGATAATGAATACGTGCTGTCATCTGATAATCCATTGCCTAGTGGAATCTTTGACGCAAAAGATGGTCTCGCTGCCAAGATGATATTCGGACTTAATGCACAGGTTCTCTTATATTTCTTTTTTCCCCAATCCAAAAATTGTCATAATCCGACAATTACTGTTCTGACTTCAGCTAGGGTTGAATGTGCTAGGCAAGTACTAAGAAAGCACTGTACAATGTAGCACCCCTCATGGAGCATGCAGTTGAGAAGAATCCATTTGAAGCAACCGTACTGCCAGGCACACAACTATGCTCCCGACGTTTGCTACAGCAGATTATATACTGTGTAGGAGGCATATCTGTATTCTTTCCTCTGTTTACTCAATCTCATTGGTATGAAAATGAAGAGCAAAGTGATAGCGAAAATCCATCGTTGATACCTATCACAAAAGAACGTCTTACAGCTGAAGTTATTGAGCTTATAGCTTCTGTCCTAGATGAAAGCGTAGAAAATCAACAGCAAATGCATCTAATTTCTGGATTATCAATTTTAGGCTTCCTGTTACAATCAGTTCCACCTGAGCAACTTAATTTGGAAACTCTCTCAGCTTTGAAACATCTGTTCAATGTTATTTCATATTGTGGTATGGATTCCATCGCTTCTTTCTCTTGAGTTAGTGCTGTCTAATGCACATGCAAGTTGATATTTTTTTTCACCTTTTTTTTTAATTTTTATTTTTAATCTAGGCTTGTCGGAGCTCCTCACTAAAGATGCTATATCTGCGATATTTCTTAATCCTCTTGTCTGGGTGTTTACTGCTTATAAAGTTCAGCGTGAGCTATATATGTTCTTGATCCAGCAATTTGATAACGACCCCAGGCTACTAAAGAGTCTTTGCAGGGTTCCACGTGTCTTGGATTTAGTACGCCAGTTTTACTGGGATGATGCAAAGTGCAGATCTTCTGGTGCAGGGAGGCCTTACTCGCATCACCTAACAAAGAAAGCTGTTGGAGAGAGACCTAGTAGAGAAGAAATACAAAAAATTCGCCTTCTGTTGCTAAGCCTTGGGGAAATGAGTCTTAGGTATGAAAACGAGATATCTAATTGTTGTTTTTAGAGGCTTTTTGGGTATTCTGCTCTGAATCCTTTTCTGGAACACTATATTTGCTAGATATGTTGAAGCCATGACTAACTACACAGCAGCTCTCTTTGGGCTGCCAGTTAACAGTTGCTTGTAGAGTTGAAGTTCCATTTGCTTTTATATTATTATTATTATCATTGTTATTGTTGTTATTATTGTCATTATTATTATTATTAATTTTGTTTTGTGTGTGCTTCTTTCTCTCTGTGTGTGTGTGTTGGGGGGAGGTTCTTGTTTGCACCAGGTTATATGGTTGGTGCCTATTCCCTTTTTGTGTTGACCATTTTGAAATTGACAAGATTTTTTGTGTGACTTCATCTGTTGTTGACAGGCAAAATATTGACGACTCAGATATTAAAGCACTTATTGCATTTTTTGAGATAAGTCAGGACATGGCATGTGTTGAGGATGTTCTCCACATGATTATACGGGCTATCTCTCAGAAGTCACTTATGGCATCATTTATAGAACAGGTGAACAGCATTGGTGGATGTCATGTATTCATAAATCTTCTACAGAGGTAGATATTTATTATTTACTAATCTTCTGTGATGTCATTAGTTACTTAGGAAGAGTTTTGGTTGATGAATTTTAATTCCCCTGTATCAGAGGACATGAACCGATCAGATTGCTTAGCTTGCAATTCATAGGAAGGCTTTTGGTTGGTGTGCCATCCGAAAAGAAAGGACTCAAAATCTTTAACCTTGCAGTTGGAAGATCTAAATCTCTCCCTGAAATCAATAGAAGGACGAACTCAAGAATTCAGCCAATATTCAATGCTATCTCTGAAAGGCTGTTCAGTTTTCCCTTGACAGAACATTTATGTGCTACTTTGTTTGATGTTCTCCTTGGTGGTGCCAGCCCTAAACAGGTGAATCTTTGATGGTCTTTTTGGATTTCATACTTCTATGTAAGTGATATCAAGCTGCTTGTTGACTTTAATGTTGGTAATGAATTTGTAGGTGTTACAAAAGCAAACTCACCCCGAACGTCAAAAAGGCAAAGGCAATAGTTCTCAGTTTTTTGTGCCTCAGATCTTGGTTCTCATTTTCAAATATCTGTCTGAGTGCAAAGATGTGTCAGCCCGTGTCAAAATAATTTCTGATCTTCTAGATCTTCTTGATTCAAGTCCGTCAAATATAGAAGCATTCATGGTATCTTTCTTATTCTCTTGTGTAAAAGCCATTTAGGCATTATAATTCTTATTTTAATTCCTGTGTCTACTTATGTAGGAGTATGGATGGACTGCTTGGTTGACAGCTTCAATGGAGCTTGATGTTGTGAAGCATTACAAACTAGAATCAGTGGGTCAAAGTGAAACAGAAATAGTTGAACAAAATTCTGTGAGAACGTTGTTTTGCGTCGTTCTTTGCTATTATTTGAGCTCTATGAAAGGTGGTTGGCAACTTTTGGAAGAGACGGTGAATTTCATACTTATGCATTTTGAAAAGGTGGTCCCAACTTTTTTGTACTCTGTTAATTATATCCATCTTGAGAAAACTTCTATACTATATGCATGGACAATTGCCTGACCGGATTGGTATCTTAAATCTCTCCCCTCTTCTTTTTAATCATATTCAGAACACAAAAACTTCTCACCATGAAGTTTTACCAAATTGCTGCAAATTCTTACTTTCATAATAAAAAATAAAAATTAATACGTTGTAAATAGGTAAATAAATAAGCCCAGCAAATATTTTGGTGTTTAGATGCCCTGAGTTGTATAATAGACTGTATGGCCAAATCTCATAAAATGTCATTTTAGCAAATGGAATTATTGCATACCACTATGTTAATATGGTTTTTTGGACTATGGTTGTCATTTTTATGCGTGAAAAGTTCAATATTTTGCAGGCTGGTGTATCATACCACTACTTGCTTCGAGATATATACGAGGATTTGTTACAGAAGCTGATAGAGTTTTCTCTTGAGGAAAATATTTTGGCTTCCCAGCCTTGTCGGGACAATGCCTTGTATTTCATGAGAATGATTGATGAGTTGCTTCTATCTGAGATTGATCATAAACTTCCGGTATGCTGTCTATCTGAAACAAGTACTTTAATCTGTTGAATCATGTCTGTCTCCGTCACATATGATGTTTCTTCCTGAGTTGAAGACATTTAGTTAGGTTGTAAAGTTCACTGCTTGGATAAAGTGGTAGTAGATGATATGAATTATGCCGCAAGCTGACCCAAATTCATAGACTTGTTGCTTTCACTGCAACCTAATGCTGTTAAAAAAATATTTATGCCTTCTTTGTTTTAGTATGTAATGTTGATATATCTGATTTCTTTGCTCTATGATTACCTTTTATACCCTCCACCAGAAATAAAAATTGTCATTTTAAATTAATATTAAGGTCCACCAAATGCTTTCCTATCAGACAGTCATAAAGTCATTGCCACTTAAATATGTAAATACTGCTTCTGCTGGTTGGCATGATTCAAATATTGGAGTTGAATATTTTAGTAATTCATGAATTTTTTCTCATAGTTTCCGGCAACTAGCTCAGAGTTTTCTCCAGATCTTCTTGAAGTAGAGGGTTTCAATGATCTGGGTGCTGCTCTGTATGATGCACTGCAAGGAGATTCTGTTGAAAAAATGTCTAGGTAAACTCTAAAAGGTTTTCTGCTGAATTCTCTTCATTGAATTATATTTGTCTTTATGAAGTGTTACTGCTGCTGGGCTATTGTAAGTGGTTTGGCATCATGTGTTTTTTTTTTTTGTTTTTAGTTTTTTTCCCCCCTTTCCCCAAATTTGTGTAAAGGTTTTTTTTTAAAACAATTTTTTTGAATGAGGGGCTCACATTGTTGACTTCATTTTCTTTATACAATATTAAGCCTTGTCTATAATCTTATAATATTGTTTCCTAAATACTCCAGTCAACAAGAATTTATTATTTTATAATGTTCATCACAGTTTTTTCTAAGCCTTGGTCTCGTTATAAAATTACTTATCTCCTGCCTAAAAACAATCCTTGTCTTTTTTGGTGCTTAATAGTCAAGAAGATTTGTTAAAACTTTATTTTTTATTTTTTACATTTGTGGTGCTTGACAGTTCACATCAAATTTATCCTTTTTACTTCAAATCTATGCATTGAAGCACTTTGGGGAAATGTGTTTGTCTCAGGATGGCTGCATTGAATAATACTTCGTAATAATTTGCTTCCTATATTGTGTGAGGATAGTGTGTTTGCAGATCCTTCTTTCACCCAGCACCATGAATTTCTAGTTTCTAGAGCAGGATGTTGTTCCATGACACCATTTACTACTTAGACTCTAGCATTTTGAATTCAATTGCATTATTCCTACGACAGGTTGCTAGTGTATAGAGGGTTTTTATTATCATTATTTTTTGAAGTAGCTCCTCAGTAGATATAATAACATATTTTTCCATTTAAAGCGATATGCATTATACTTTCATTTCTTGTATACTGGCAATATATGCTTATTTTCTTCCTTAGAAACCCACAAGCAAGCAAGCAAACGGCGTCTAATGAAGATGTAATCGCTGATGACAACTGGTGGATCCTATATGACTGTCTCTGGGTTGTTATTAGTGAGATGAATGGAAAAGGTCCTAGTAAGACACTGCCTAAATCAAGTTCTTTTGCTGCTCCATCTCTTGGGCAAAGAGCACGTGGCTTGGTGGAGTCGTTGAATATTCCTGCAGCTGAAATGGCTGCAGTTGTTGTCTCTGGAGGACTTGGGAATGCGCTTGGAGGGAAATCAAGTAAACACACTGACAAAGCTCTGTTATTACGAGGGGAAAAATGCCCAAGAGTAGTGTTCCGCTTGGTTGTCTTGTATCTATGCAGAGCATCATTACAGAGAGCATCTCGAAGTGTCCAGCAAGTGATTCCACTATTGCCTTCTCTTTTATTGTTTGATGATGAGCAAAGCCGAAACCGGTTACAACTTTTCATTTGGTATACATGCAATGTAACTATAGTCTTTTGTTGCATGATATGAATGGTTGTACAATAGTAACTTTTTGCTTGTACTTGACAGGTCTTTGCTGACTGTTAGGTATCAATATGGAATGTTGGATGATGGCAATCGATTTTATGTGATATCCCATTTGATCAGAGAAACTGTTAGCTGTGGTAAATCGTTGCTTGCTACTAGCATAGTTAATAATGATGATTCATCAGATTCCAGCAATGCACTGGCAGAAATTGGTGCTGTGCACAATTTGATTCAGAAAGATAGAGTACTTATTGCGGTGGGTCTGATGTAAATTATTCCTTGCCTTTCTTTTTTTGAAATGACAATCATATGTAGAAGAAAATTAGACAAAAATGGAATCAGACACCAACACTTGAATAACTGCTACATTTAGGTGGAGTGAAAATTCTAAATCTAGAACTGTTGCTGCATAGAATTTATTACAACTGGCTTAACTGTAGTATTTTTCCTTTTTTTTAACATGGGAAGGAGACTGTTGCATAAGTCATTTTTCTTATTACTGAGATGAAGTGTTTTTTTATTTTGCACTTGGCAAAAATTTGTTTTTTGAGAGTGGGCGTACATGTAAATCTACTGCTAATATTAGAAAACTCTAAGGAAAGAACATGCTACAATATATTCCAAGGGACCTCCATGATTGTTACAGTGATATTTTGTTAAATAAATCAGGAAAAAGAAGATTTCTATCCATAGAAAACAAAATTCTGTCTGTTTTTTTCTATGAATGTGATCTCTACATGCAATAATTGTTGCTCTCTTCTTTCTTCAGGCTTCCGATGAGGCAAAATTTATTGAAGCTTTAAAGACGGATCGCATGAGACAGTTGGTTGAATTGCAGACTAGGATAGATGAGAAAATATTGACAGAATCTGGCCAGAAAAAGGCATTTGAAATTGAGTTACAAAGCACCTTAAGAGAATTGCTTGCTTCAGATGATAGCAGGAGAGCTGCGTTCCAACTTGCAAGTGATGAGGAGCAACAAGTTGTTGCTGTATGCTCACTTCTCTACATGCCTCCTATTTTATCGTGATTTTCTTAATACTATTATTATAAGTATTATTGATGCATATGCATATCACTTTTTTGGGATATTGGTATAGATACATTGCCATACCATTAGTTGTGTAACAGTTTGAAATTGTTCAGGAAAAATGGATGCATGTGTTCCGTTCGTTGATTGATGAACGAGGGCCATGGTCTGCAAATCCATTTCCAAATTGTTCTTCTAGACATTGGAAACTTGATAAGACAGAGGATGCATGGCGCCGGAGGCCAAAGTTAAGACAAAATTACCATTTTGATGAGAAATTATGTCATCCTTCATCTGGTGCTTCAGAAAATGAAGTTTCTGTTGTACCTTTTGAAAACAAATCTGGTGCTGGTGCACCTATTCCGGAGCAAATGAAGCGCTTCTTGTTAAAAGGAATTCACAGAATTACTGAAGAGTTTAGCCCTGAAGCCAATGAAAGTGATAACGAATCAAGCAGTTCTAAGGAAATGAACTCTGAGGAAGTTCTAGATGGTCACTCCTCAGAGCTGTTGAAAGATGGAGAGCAAAAGGATGCTGTTCACGAGAGAAAAGAGTCTTCTTCACCTGCGTTTGAGACAGATAGTGGGCAGGTGAATTGTAAACCAAAAAGTTATGATATATTAAAATCATATGCTGTATTCTTAGTTGATTCTCTTTGAGTTGCAGGTCCTAATGAATGTACCCTGCATTATGATTACTCCAAAGCGAAAGCTAGCTGGACAATTGGCAGTTATGAAAAATGTGTTGCATTTCTTTGGTGAATTTTTGGTGGAAGGCACGGCAGGATCTTCAGTTTTTCGAACCTTCGATTCTTTAAAAAATGCTGAATCAGAGAAAATAGATCAAGTAAACGAAATTGAGAAGGAGAAATTTCTGAAATTGCCGGTAGATGCCAGTTTGTTTTCTGAAAAGCATAATGCTATTGGTAAGTTGGAAAGGCAATTGAAAGGTATTAAACGGCATCGGAGATGGGAGGTTTCCAAGGTAAACTACTATTCGTTCTTTCTTTCAATTCTGTTTTTCTGTGCTGCTATGTTTTTTTGACAACTTTTTTCCCCTCTTATTATAGATTAAAGCAGTGCACTGGACTCGCTATCTGCTTCAGTACACTGCAATTGAGATCTTTTTCAGCAATTCTGTCGCTCCAGTATTCTTCACTTTTGTTTCTCAAAAGATGGCAAAAGATATTGGAAGCCTGATAGTTAACTGCAGAAATGAGCTATTGTTCCCAAATCGAAGTGCTAAGGACAAGACTGGGGTCATCTCCTTAGTCGATAGACGTTTGGCTCAAGAAAGGGCTGAAATTGCTAGGGAGAGCTGGAGAAGAAGAGAAATCACCAATTTTGAATACCTTATGATTCTTAACACACTTGCTGGAAGGTCTTATAATGACTTGACACAATATCCTGTCTTTCCATGGATATTGGCTGATTATTCCTCGGAGACGCTTGATTATAATAGATCCTCAACCTTTAGGGATCTGTCAAAACCTGTGGGAGCTTTGGATCCTAAGAGATTTGAGGTCTGTCAATTGCAATATAGTTTCATAAAGTTCAATTCTGCGGTATTCGGTTGCTTGATTCTTATGCTCCCAGTAAATATCTATGCAGGCTTTTGAGGATAGATACCAAAGTTTTACTGATCCTGATATTCCAAGGTAATACAGTGTTGATGTCAAAAATCCATCTTCATAATTAACTGCTCACCCAAGAACAATATCAAGCACATGTGGATTAAAATGAACGTAACATGGAAAAAAACCTGTTTTTATTGCAGTTTCTATTATGGCTCTCATTATTCAAGCATGGGGATTGTGCTCTATTATCTTATTAGGCTCGAGCCATTCACAGCTTTGCATCGAAATTTACAGGTATTTAGATTAAGATGCACCACCCAATTTTTGTCGCATTTGGTCTATTTACTTTGTTTTTCCTTTTCTGTTGCTGTAATGTTGTTGGTTTGAAGTCTACCTTTATATTAGTGCACCGGGATTTTTGGATTAATTTCCTCGTTTCTTCTATTTAGATTCCACTATTTATTGAGTTCGTTCTAGTGCTTTGATGCTTACATGTATTTTTTGGTCAGGGTGGGAAATTTGACCATGCAGATCGTCTATTCCAAAGCATTGAAGGCACATTCCGTAACTGTCTGTCTAATACAAGTGACGTGAAAGAACTAATCCCTGAATTCTTTTACATGCCGGAGTTTCTTGTTAATTCGAATTCCTATCATCTGGGTGTTAAACAGGATGGTGAGCCCATTGGTGATGTTTGCTTGCCTCCGTGGGCTAAGGTGTTAGCTTTAACTTCTCACAACTTTGATGGTGTTAAAGTTGATATTATTCTTTTAACTAATATGGTTATACATTCCAATTTTTCAGGGATCCCCAGAAGAATTTATTTACCGGAATCGAGAAGCTCTAGAAAGTGAGTTTGTTAGCTCAAATTTACATCTGTGGATTGACCTGATGTTTGGCTACAAACAGCGAGGAAAGCCTGCAGTTGAGGTATGTAAATTTTAACGACATTGACTCAACATCAACCCATCTCTCTTTTTGTCGAATGAGATAAAATCATGAAATGGTTAATTATGTTGGTTGGCATTAATGTTTCTCAGATCTTTGTCATTTGAGCTTGTGTTTTTGTTTTGCAGGCAGCAAATATCTTTTATTACTTGACCTACGAAGACGCTGTTGATCTTGAAAGCATGGAAGATGAGTTGCAAAGATCAGCTATTGAGGATCAGATTGCTAACTTTGGCCAAACTCCTATCCAGCTTTTTCGTAAGCAACATCCAAGAAGAGGACCGCCGATTCCGATTACTCAGCCATTACGTTTTGCACCTAGTTCTATTAATTTGACCGCACTTGTTTCTAGCTTCAATTATTCTCCAGCAGCCTTATTGTATATTAATGTATTCGAGTCAAATGTCATCCTAGTTAATCAGAGCCTTATGATGTCAGTAAAAATGTGGTTGACAACCCAACTGCAGTCTGGTGGCAACTTTACATTTTCTAGCTCACAGGTTTGATGAATTTTAACATTTTATGTTTTCGTTCTGTTAAGAGCATTTTGCAGTACTTGATAAGCTTATCACTTTCTGTAGGATCCATTCTTCGAAATTGGTTCTGATGTCCTCTCTCCTCGTAAAATTGGAAGTGCCTTGGCTGAAACTGTTGAACTTGGAGCACAGTGCTTTGCTAATCTGCAAACGCCTTCCGAGAATTTTTTGATATCCTGTGGTAACTGGGACAACAGTTTTCAGGTTGTATCTCTATCTGATGGAAGAGTGGTTCAGAGCATCAGACGCCATAAAGATATGGTTAGCAGTGTTGCAGGTACTGATGATGCCCAGTCCATTTTGCTATCTTATTTAATTACTGCCTCCGTTTCAGAATGCAACAATTTCTCTGAAACGGATTCGTAAGTAGTTTTTTAATAATAACCTAAATTACCAAATTACCCATAACATAAGCCCACCGTCAACCAGTCCAAACCACCATCCAACCTAGGCTGAACCACCAGCAGCAGCAACCCCCACTTACCACCACCAGTAACACCACAAAATTTTCGAACCACTGCCCTAGCCAGGAGACAGGCCACCACCACCATCAAATTCGAACATCGAAACTACCACCAATTCCAACCACTACCAATTTCGAATACAAACCACCCGGTTTCGGACACCCTAGCCACTACCAATTTCAAACAACCAAACACCCAGTTTCGACCACCACTACCTGTTTGAACCCGAATCCACCACCAATTTTGATTTTCTTTTCCACCCTAAAATTTCGACTGTAGACTAATGCACCAAAAACCCAAATTAAAACCCCAAAAATCCAAAATCCCCAAATTTGGTACTCCAAAATCCAAACTCTAAACCCATGAAAATTTAGTGGTGATGGTTTGGGTGAAGGCAGTGAATCTATTAAGTGGTGTGGGTGAGGATGAAAGTGGTGGTGGTGGTGGAAAGAGAAAGAATGAGGAGAGGTTGGGGAATTTCGGAAAACACAAGGCGAATGCCCAATTCAAACTAGCAGTGGCGGTGGTGGAGAGAAAAAGTATAAGGTGGTGGTGGTGGTAGTTAGGGTAAAGGTGGTGATATTTAGGATGAAAGTGGTGATGGTGATAAAAAATAATGAATAAGGGAGGATGAAGGTAGCCTACCTTGTGACGAATTCTAGCCTTATATGAAAGTCTAATTTCCTGCTGTATTAGAGCTTTTTAAAAGTAGTACAGTTGATAGACTTTGCGTCTCGTAATCATGGTTATTGCCCCCCATGGATCTCTTTCTTTCTCTCTCATTCTCTCGCTTTCTTGCGTACATGTTTGACAAGATAGACATTAGAAAACTGCTATGGTTAGACTTACATTCAAGCAATCAAAGACAAAAACGGAAGGGAAAAATCAAGAAGAAACTAAAAATCTTTTATATGTTAAAGAGGCAATGAAATTTTGATATTAAGTTGTAAAATGCAAGTATAACTTTAAGAATAGAGAGATTTGGTAGTATTGGTTCATCTTTGCTGCACAAACAAACAGATGAACAGGTCAAGATATTCTGTGGTATTTGAACAACTTGCCAAATGCCTTTAAAGATCAGTTCAAGAAGGTGTTGGAGAGATCATGGAGAGGCTTCCAGTATAATCTAAATTTTTGATTTTATTTTATTTGTTTGGGGGAGGGGGCGGAGATAGCAGAGAATGAAAACCTCCTTTTGGAATCATGCTTAAGGAGAAATTAAAAGAAGTGATTCGAATAGGTCAAACTAGATTTAAATGCTAGATACTTTTGATGGATTTCTGTATGCCATTTTTAACAGATTTTTCATTGGCAGCTGTGCTTTCGTTGATTTTATAGTATATTCCTAGAGTATCTTGGTGGATTATGTTTAGAAGGACTATAATATGTTATCTATTCTTGCTAATTTTCCTGTTGTGTAAAAAGGTATGGTTAATTTTGTTAATAAATTAGTCAATATCTTGCTTATTCTAGGATACAGAGGGAATTGATGATGCTGTTTGTTGCACCGAAAAAATGGGATAGTGTTTGTCAATTGATTAGAGATGTTCAAGTCATATCGTGACTCGTGAGAGACAAAATAATATATATATATATATATATATATAGAGAGAGAGAGAGAGAGAGAGAGAGAGAGAGAGAGAGAGAGCTTTACTTTGAAGTAATTTTTCCACACTAATTTAAATTTGAATGTTTTTGCAGTGACCTCTGAGGGAAGTATACTTGCGACTGGGAGTTATGATACTACCGTGATGGTATGGGAGGTCTGTCGTTCTAAATTGGAGAAGAGAGTTCGAAACAGTCAAAATGAGATTGTTCGTAAAGACTATATCATTTCTGAGACTCCATTTCATATACTGTGTGGACATGATGATGTAATTACATGCTTATATGTTAGCATGGAGCTTGACATAGTTATCAGTGGGTCAAAGGATGGAACTTGTGTTTTCCATACACTAAGAGAGGGACGATACGTAAGGTCTCTTCGCCATCCATCTGGCAGTGCATTGACAAAGCTTGTTGTATCACGGCATGGACGATTTGTGATATATTCCGATGATGATCTAACCCTGCACCTTTACTCAATCAACGGAAAGCACATTGCAAGTTCAGAATCTTATGGGCGCCTCAATTGTGTAGAACTCAGTGCTTGCGGTGATTTCTTGGTTTGTGCAGGTGATCAAGGTCAAATAGTTTTACGCTCTATGAACTCCCTGGAAGTTGTGAAAAAGTACCCTGGAATAGGGAAAGTTATAACATCTCTCACTGTTACTCCTGAAGAATGCTTTTTGGCTGGCACAAAAGAAGGAAACATTCTTGTGTATTCTATTGAAAATCCTCAACTAAGAAGAGCTATTTTGCCGCGGAATACAAAATCTAGATCTTTAATGGCTGGATAGTGGGGTTCAAGCAACATTTATCTGTGGTCATTATATGAGGTATGCCCATCTTAATTATGATACTATAGCTTCTGTGGTTTAATCATTATCGCAATTCACAAGCACTCAAGTTGGGTATGGCAAGAGGCTGTACTGTACTAAAATGACTACTATGACTCACAAAGTCATAGCATTTTATGAGTGTCTTTGTTATGGGATAATAAGGATGATTTTATTGTTGGTAGATGACTATTTGCTGGACTAGTGTGGGTGGTTATTAGACTTATGCATGCTTTTTTACTCCTACATTGTAGCAACACAGTGACAATTCTAACAAGAAGAAGGCTCTATTCTTTTTACAGGGTCATATTGGAATATTTTAAGTGGTTTGTTCCTGAACAGTCATACATACTGTGGCATGCATAAGATTTGATTCGGTACAGAGAGTAAATCCGATGGGAGCAGGAGCAATGGCTTTAACAGAAGTCAGCTATGTCACCATGCTCTTTCATTGAAGGCACTGGTTTATGATAGCTTGTCTCTTGCATTTCATTGCCTTTTCAACCTCCCAACTACGTGCTTTCAAGCATTTTAGCAGAAGTTGGTTATTTACACTGTACATTAACATTGTTATATAGAAAAAGATAAACAAAACACATATAGTTAGCAAGATGACATTTATTAAGTATTATTGCTAGAGGTTAGGAGCGGTATGACTAATCCCCTTAGTAGCATTATGGCTAACCCCAAACTTTGTACAGACAAGTTGATTCATCCTCACATAATAGAAGCTCATTTTCATATTGTATCTATCCTTAATTTATTTATTTATTCTTGATAATTATGTGTTTGTTCTGTACTAAGGTTGTTTGCATCAGTTCAGCAGTTCAGCTGCATATGCTCTTTGCTGTTCAAGTTCTGTAATTTGCTTTCCCTTCTGCCATTAGCCTGTTAAAACTGTCTCTGTTCAGTGGTGTAGCCATATAGGCGTGATTTTGCATCCACTTAGCAATTGGAACGCTTAAATATAGTAGCAGTTGTGACTTATGAGATTTCCAACAATNTTAAATTTGAATGTTTTTGCAGTGACCTCTGAGGGAAGTATACTTGCGACTGGGAGTTATGATACTACCGTGATGGTATGGGAGGTCTGTCGTTCTAAATTGGAGAAGAGAGTTCGAAACAGTCAAAATGAGATTGTTCGTAAAGACTATATCATTTCTGAGACTCCATTTCATATACTGTGTGGACATGATGATGTAATTACATGCTTATATGTTAGCATGGAGCTTGACATAGTTATCAGTGGGTCAAAGGATGGAACTTGTGTTTTCCATACACTAAGAGAGGGACGATACGTAAGGTCTCTTCGCCATCCATCTGGCAGTGCATTGACAAAGCTTGTTGTATCACGGCATGGACGATTTGTGATATATTCCGATGATGATCTAACCCTGCACCTTTACTCAATCAACGGAAAGCACATTGCAAGTTCAGAATCTTATGGGCGCCTCAATTGTGTAGAACTCAGTGCTTGCGGTGATTTCTTGGTTTGTGCAGGTGATCAAGGTCAAATAGTTTTACGCTCTATGAACTCCCTGGAAGTTGTGAAAAAGTACCCTGGAATAGGGAAAGTTATAACATCTCTCACTGTTACTCCTGAAGAATGCTTTTTGGCTGGCACAAAAGAAGGAAACATTCTTGTGTATTCTATTGAAAATCCTCAACTAAGAAGAGCTATTTTGCCGCGGAATACAAAATCTAGATCTTTAATGGCTGGATAGTGGGGTTCAAGCAACATTTATCTGTGGTCATTATATGAGGTATGCCCATCTTAATTATGATACTATAGCTTCTGTGGTTTAATCATTATCGCAATTCACAAGCACTCAAGTTGGGTATGGCAAGAGGCTGTACTGTACTAAAATGACTACTATGACTCACAAAGTCATAGCATTTTATGAGTGTCTTTGTTATGGGATAATAAGGATGATTTTATTGTTGGTAGATGACTATTTGCTGGACTAGTGTGGGTGGTTATTAGACTTATGCATGCTTTTTTACTCCTACATTGTAGCAACACAGTGACAATTCTAACAAGAAGAAGGCTCTATTCTTTTTACAGGGTCATATTGGAATATTTTAAGTGGTTTGTTCCTGAACAGTCATACATACTGTGGCATGCATAAGATTTGATTCGGTACAGAGAGTAAATCCGATGGGAGCAGGAGCAATGGCTTTAACAGAAGTCAGCTATGTCACCATGCTCTTTCATTGAAGGCACTGGTTTATGATAGCTTGTCTCTTGCATTTCATTGCCTTTTCAACCTCCCAACTACGTGCTTTCAAGCATTTTAGCAGAAGTTGGTTATTTACACTGTACATTAACATTGTTATATAGAAAAAGATAAACAAAACACATATAGTTAGCAAGATGACATTTATTAAGTATTATTGCTAGAGGTTAGGAGCGGTATGACTAATCCCCTTAGTAGCATTATGGCTAACCCCAAACTTTGTACAGACAAGTTGATTCATCCTCACATAATAGAAGCTCATTTTCATATTGTATCTATCCTTAATTTATTTATTTATTCTTGATAATTATGTGTTTGTTCTGTACTAAGGTTGTTTGCATCAGTTCAGCAGTTCAGCTGCATATGCTCTTTGCTGTTCAAGTTCTGTAATTTGCTTTCCCTTCTGCCATTAGCCTGTTAAAACTGTCTCTGTTCAGTGGTGTAGCCATATAGGCGTGATTTTGCATCCACTTAGCAATTGGAACGCTTAAATATAGTAGCAGTTGTGACTTATGAGATTTCCAACAATGACATGCAATGTATTGCCAAGCTTTGTATTTCATCCATATGCTATTCCGTAAGTTTTTTCTGTCAGCATTCATAACCCCATCAGGCCATCAGTATTGCACGCAGCAGGAGAATGGTAACCTTTGTGGAACAATTCTTATTTGTGGCTTTGTTCATACTTCATAGGGCTTAACCTGATAGCACCAAACAAAGAAAATACTGCACCTGTCACTCAGTCAGTTAATCTAAAAGTACAGATAGCAGGATCTGAGCTGATCATCAACTATCCAATACACGTCCCTGCAAACTTTGAAATTTCAAAGGACGCTACATGATAAAGATATACTCATATTTTTTATAAAAAAAAAAATTGTAACCAGTACCATACATCAGCTGATTGGTAAATAGCCATTTTATCTTTAAGATTTACACAGCTGCAGCTTCACTCTGACATGGAACTAAAACATTGATAGTAGTTTCATAAATTAGTCATTTATCAATGATTATTGTCAGTATCTATAGGATTCTTTTCACCGGAGGGTTGCTCCCGATTATCAATTAACGAGTGTTTCATTCGTTTCCATACTCTATAAGAAACAGTAGTACCACTTCGGGTCATGCTGTCAAGATATTTATATGCTTCTGCAAGCCACCCTTGTTTGCAGAGCGAAGTAACAACACCTTCATATATGAACCCATCTACAGGGATATTTTTTGATAGCATTTCTTCAAATGTATCAAGGGCTTTTCTCGTATTTCCCTGATTGCAAAATCCGGAAATCATTAGCCTATATGTTGCCAAATTTGGAGGTGCCAGGTCTCCCTGGTTCATCTGCTCGAAATGCCTCTCAGCTTCCGTTATTCTTCCAGCAGTCCAAAGACTACCCAGCAAACAATTACAATGATCGATAGAGTTGGAAAACACGCCTTTCTTAGAAAATTCATCAAAAATCTCCATAGCATTGTCAACCCCACCTTTCTCACACTGCTGCAAAAAAACATATCTTGCAAGCTCATTGGAGCACACGTGCCCTTTCTTGCGTTCAACATTAAAGAACTTTATGGCATCTTCCTCCCTACCAGCTCTGAACAGCGCCTTGATGAAAGACCCATACACACAAACCTGTGCCACAGTCCTCTTATTCATCATCTTCTTCAACAACACTTCCGCGTCATCAAGCTTTCCCACAGCACACAACGCTCGAAAATACATCTCATAAACCATCATTTCCGGAATCGTACCCTCATAATTCAGCTGAAAAATTACTCTCCTTCCTCCCTTCAAGACCTCGGCCTTTGAACCACTAAAGCAATCCCTCTTTACCAACTTATCAAACAACTTCCTCGCCTCTCGGAACTTCCCCACTTTACACAAACCATACATAAAACTTCCATACACGCACACATCAACATCAAATCCCCCTTTAACCATCTTCCTAAGCACCCAATCAGCTGTATCCAAATCCCCATTTCTACATAAACATTGAAGTATCACAATATAAGTAACATCATCAACCTTAAAACCCCTACAATACATTTCATCTAACACTAATTTTGCCATTAAACCTTCATTATTTCTACACAAAACTCCAATTAAAGCCACATAACTTTGCCTCTTTAAAACCCTGCTACCCATCAAAACCCTCTCACAAACATTAATTATTTCATCAATTTCACTAAATTTACACACAAAAATCACATAATTTGACAAATTAATCTCAAACCCATTACTAATTTCACTCCAATGAAGCTCAACATCATCCAATTTTCCATCTTTAATTAAACAATCAAACACTAAACTAAATGCAAAATAAGGGGATACCTTCAAATTGTCCTTTAAATGCAAGAACAAAGCTTTTGCTCTGTTTAGCTTCTTCAATTTGCAGAGACCCTCGATAATTGAAACAGAGGTAACAGAATCAAAGAATTGGGCATTGGATAATAGAGAATCTAATTGAGAAAGAGCTTTGAAATTTCTAGGGTTTTGGGTTAGGGTTTTTGATAAGGAGTAAAATTGGGGTATGAGTTCATTTGGGTATGATTGGGAAATTGATGAGAAGAAGGTAGAAGAAGAAATGTGTCGTCGATTAAGGTGAGAGAAAATGGAGAAAGTGAAGAACCCTAATTTCATTGGTAATTGCAATGAAGGTTTCTGTTTTGTTTGAAAGAATTGCAATGAAGGTTTCAATCATGGTGGTTTTAGTTTGATAATGTGTGAAAGTTTAAGGTTTGATCAACAAGAAGGCCCATTGTCATTGGAGTCACTCATTTGTTGCACGTCTGGTCACTTGTAGGCGGTCACTTGAGGGAGGACCATCAAATTTATTGGTCGCCCTGGATCATATATTCATATTGGATAGTGTCGAGTTTAATAGAAACTACATAGTATTATTATTATCATTAAAAACTACTCGGTAATCACAATAGTCCATTATTGTGAAAATTTTATTATAAAAAGTTAGATAAAACGGTTTTATTTGGTAAGACTAATATATTGTTAGACAAAAAAATACAATAATTAAATCAATGGACTTAATAGTTAAAGGAACTAATAAATAGTTGATGGTCTTACTGTAAAACGGTCATACCAAAGACTGCATAATTGTTACCCATTAAGGAACCAACAAACAGGAATTAATGAACAGATCCGAAAAATTAAAGAGTCCCTACTTTTAAAAGTTAGGGTTTTCCCTCCCTAGGTATTAGGACTTTCCCCACCGCTTAGTGGTGTTTATCTCCGGCAATGTCGGACGAACTAATCGCAAAATACTCGAATTTAACCGTAGACGATGACGAGGAGACTGTTGTGGACGTCAGTGATGTTACAACATGTAATTCCGATGGCAAAATCTCTTTAATGTTGGTAGGACGTATACTTTCAGATCGACCCATAAACATCGAGGCTTTCAAAAGAACGATGAACATGGTATGGGCTTTAACGCGCAAGGTGACTATCACCAATATCGGACCTAGGCGATTTTTGTTCCAATTCTACCATTGGAGAGACAAGGAGAAAGTTATGGATGGGAGACCATGGTGTTTTGACCAAAAACTATTAATATTGGGTGACATACAAGGTGAGGAACAACCGGAGGAAGTAGTATTAGACGAATCACCCTTCTGGGTTCGTATCTATAATTTGCCGCTAAATTGTCGATCCCATGACGTAGTAAAGGCGATCGCCGGAAACTTAGGAGAGGTGTTGGAGGTGGAGGACGACGCCCTGGGTATGGCGACGTTTAGCAGAGTCAAAATTATGGTAAATGTGAACAAACCTCTTCGGAGAAACCAAAAGATAAAAACGAGGGGGGGTGCGGTTGTAACGGTTGAAATTAAGTACGAAAGACTACCTTTCTTCTGCTTTGCGTGCGGACTGATGGGACACAATGAGAAGGACTGTGCGAATGTAGTGGACGTGGGGGAAGGACGTGAGGTTAAGTGGGGAGTGTGGCTGAAAGCTTCACCACGGAAAGGAGTGGCGAAGTACAAGGAAGAAGCTGCCACAATAGCAACACACCGGAAGTGCATTTTTGTCACGAAGGAAGAAGAGAGAAGGAGGAGAGATAAGGAGGATGTGGGCTCAGGCGAAGAGGGACATGGTAGTGGAGTGCGACGAGGGGCAGAGGGTGTTTATGAGAAGCATGCGATAACAACGGAAGGGACAATGGGTAGAGGGGAGGAAAATGCACAACCAGATAGGGGGGTTGTAGATGGCGTTGATGGGGAAGAAAGGGGGAATGATGAGGGGGCCTTGATGAATGAACTATCGGAGTGTACCCCGTTATCCTTGATTATGGGCCCGACATCGAAGAAAGGGAAGAAGTATGGTAAGGGGAAAATGTTGCGAAAGGGACGAGTGGAGGGTGGAACAACTGAGGAGGCTGTGCAAATGGAAGGCATTGAGGGGGGGAATGATGAGGGGTGGAGAAAGAGGAAGCTAATGAGCGAAGGAGGGGGGGGGGGTGT
>PYUH01000044.1:8543484-8588762 GCA_016808085.1 Suaeda aralocaspica | reverse complement strand
GGTTCTCTCTGACTCCCTCACTGCTTGTTTCCCTCAAGCTCTTCTGGAGGTCCGTCCTACAAAACACATATAAATTAATTACGCATAATTTTCATACTAAGTCTAAAAGGCAAAATTTTGTGTTACAACAAACACCCTATAATTCATAAAACATCTGAAAGGCAATAACTACAAGTGTTACAAAGTCTCATTATACCAAAGTACCCGTACATGTGTTTAGGTTCAAATTGGGTCGAAATGGCCGAAAATGGGTAAAATGTGCCCATTTTTCACATATCTCTTCATTTTAACCTATAAATAACCTAAACACCTTAAAAGAATAACTACAAGTGTTACAAAGTCTAACATTATACACAGAGACCCTTTACATGTGTTTTAGGATCAAATTGGCCCGAAATGGCCCGAATGGGTCAAAATGTGCCCATTTTTTACATATCTCTTCATTTAACCTATAACTAAGCTAAACATCCTTAAAAGGACTAACTACAAGTGTTACAAGTCTAACATTTTACCAAAGTACCCTTTAACATGTGGTTTAAGCAAATTGCACCGAAATGGCCCGAAATGGGTCAAAATGTGCCCATTGTTCACATATCTCTTCATTTTAACCTATAAATAGCTAAACATCCTTAAAAAGAATAACTACACGTGTTACAAAGTCTACATTATACAAAGTACCCTTTACAGTGTGTTTTAGGATCAATTGGCCCGAATGGCCCGAAATGGGTCAAATGTGCCCATTTTTCACATATCTCTTCATTTTTAACCTATAAATAAGCAAAAAACATCCTTAAAAAATAACTACACGTGTTACAAGTCTACATTATACCAAAGTACCCTTTACATGGTTTTTTAGGGATCAAATTGGCCCGAAATGGCCCGAAATGGGTCAAAATGTGCCCATTTTCACATATCTCTTCATTTTAACCTAAATAAGCTAAACATCTAAAGGACTAACTACAAGTGTTACAAAGTCTACATTATACCAAAGTAACCCTTTACATGTGTTTTGTTCAAATTGGGTCGAAATGGCCCGAAATGGGTAAAAATGTGCCCATTTTTCACATATCTCTTCATTTTAACCTATAAATAAGCTAAAACATCCTTAAAAGGAATAACTCCAAGTGTTACAAAGTCTACATATAACCAAAGACCCTTTACATGTGTTTTAGGATCAATTGCCCAAATGGCCCGAAGGGGTCAAAAGTGCCCATTTTCACATATCTCTTCAGTTTAACCTATAATAAGCTAAACTCCTTAAAAGGATACTAAAGTGTTACAAGTCTACATTATACCAAACTACCCTACTTACGTTTTTGGTTCAAATTGGCCCGAAATGGCCCGAAACTGGGTCAAAATGGCCCATTTTTTACATTATCTCTTCATTTACCTATAATAAGCTAAACATCCTTAAGGATAAACTACAAGTGTTACAAAGTCTACATTATACCAAACAAACCCTTTACATGTGTTTTAGTTTTCATGGGCTCGAAATGGCGCGAAATGTGCCCATTTTTCACATATCTCTTCATTTTAAACCTATAAATTCTCTAAACAATCTTAAAAGGAATAACTACAAGTGTTAAAAACTTACTACTGCATTTGCTTTGTGTGTGGGTTCGCAGGGACCTTCTTTTCCCGGACATCCTTGAAATGCGTACGGAGGAGGCAGATCAACTGGGGATGGAGCTTCTTCATTCTCCTTCCCTGTAAAATGCTAATAAAACCAAATAGTATAAAATTAAGAAAGAGCATAGATTATTCACATGTAGAAATGTAAATGACACATAGAAGAAGTAACCATCTTCTTAGCATGCTGCACTGCTGAAAAAGACCTTGATAGTGGGTAGGTTCAATGTGCATTTTCCATTGAACCACCCCTTCTGTTCTTCTTGTTTGTGTGCCGATCTTTCTTTGAACGTTTCATCACACCCGATATCACATCTTGCGCCTTTTTGTACACGGTTTCACACTCACCCAACTTTGGTAATGTTTACCACACATTGTGCGTGAGTTTTGTAGAACATGTCACGCAATCGATTTCCAACCCTAGATTGGAATTCATGTCTACTTGAGGTTCAAACTCAGCAGCCCAAGTGCATCTTTTCTGCACATAACGTCAAACTCACTTTATATTATATTCACAACAAAATATCTTCTAATGGTATCGAAACATCAGCAACAAAAGTACTTAATTGTAATTTATTCATATATCATCATCAACCTGCTAAATTTGATGATCACTACTTAAATCAATCCAAAAAGTTAAATGTAAATTACATCATACTTGGTTTCTGAATTATATAATACATACCGTAACAGGTTCCACCATTGTTCCTTGGTAACATCATCAACTTCGTTATAAGTTCTCCAAGGAGCATGGTAATGAGCTTGGAGTATATCCTTGATCTCCCTCTTCACGTTGGGGTCATCAACCTGATCACAGCCAAGCAAGTTATGCCCCAAGTTTTTTTGTCCAAATTAACGTATTTAAAAAGCTAACACTGATGAAAATTTGCATGAAGGATAATTATACCACAAAGTCATACGGTCCAACCACAGCTTCCCGGACTCATCAAAGGCAGCCGTCAGCTTCTCACTGTCGAGCTTACTGGGCTGCACTTGTAATTCCTGTCATATGGTGATGGAGGCGCTCTTTGCCGTTGTTGCTTGCTGCGAGCCAGAAGCGGCTCTTTTACCTTGTTTCTTTCCTTCCATGAGTACCTGAAACATACAAGACTAATAGTAGATTCACTGAAATTTGGTGATTGAAATTGAATTAAGTACAAAACACACAAATAAACAAGAAAATGATAAAGGTTAAGGGATAAAAGGTTAGAATAATACTTAAGCAGGACAAAATATGGGAATTTTAATCTAAGAAACAAAAGCGATGCACAATTTAACAATTAATCAATGGATAAAATGAAGACCAAATAATATATTTACCAATTTATTAAGCACCAATGTTATCCATTAACACTTGGAAACAATTTATTAGCTAATCACAACTATGATCACTACTAAATCCATCACTACTGTCATCCAAAATGCAATGTTGTCCTCATCTTCATCTTCTTCAAAATTGCTAGACGTCAGTTCGGTTCATCGTCCTCATCAACAGCATTATGTCATCATCCTCGGATTCAGACAACAAAATCATCACTAATAGTATAGTCGTAATCTCATTCGGTTGACATAGGGTTGAAGGTTCTGGTGCTAAAAACTCTTTGCATGTCACTGGACCATCACCACCCCGACCTAGCGTGTGTTTTGAACACTGCCCACCACTGAATTCGATCCCGTTTACGGCTTGGATAAGATTGTAGTAAACTTGGGTAACTTGGTAAGATACACAAATGGATCATATTTGGGGTACTTCTTATGTGATTGACTTCGACAGCTTGTAGCGCTGATGTACGTTCATACCCCTGACACATCAAAACCATGAACACTTAAATAACAGTCTTGTATTCTTTTTTGACGCCGGTGTACACAAGTTCTAGATATCCCTAAAATCCATAACATAGCATTACTTGCAATACTGGTCAATTTTAATTTTACGTTAATTACTTGCTAACATAGTCCCAACCACAATACAATGACTGATTCACTTAGATGCTTTTAACTCTTTCTTAGCTGGTTTTTTTTTCTTCATCATGCCTCGCTGAGTCTTACCATTATGTTTCCAGCTTTATTCGTCCCTCTAGTCTTATTTTAGATCCTAATGGACTTTTTTTGGTGTACCAGTTCTTATAATAATTCCGTATGGAGCTCTTTCTTTCCCCTTTACTGATGATCACCTCTATACCTTCTTTTCTTATGATTTCTCTCTCGTCATAGTACTAATGCTCTCAAACTCCTATACCACTTGAAAACCTTCTCCGTTTTGCACCCTCTTTCCCTCCGTAATGCTGCTGGTAACCACTCCATTCTTGTGTCTGACCTCATGCAATAAACTCGTTGGATTGTGCCTCTGCCGTTCTGGACGTCATATGGACCTTATTTCAAACCTAATCAACATTGTCTTTCTAATGGTCTTGAATTGGAATTTGTCCTTGTTTACCTGGCCTCCCCTTACCGATACCCCCCCTCATTTACTCACTTTGTTAATGCTCTGCTTTTAAAAAAGAAAGGGAATTTCTCATCTTGGTGGTTGCTCGCCCTTTCAAGATTTAACAAGCCGCAATGTGTGGATTCTTTGTCGTAAATTGTTGATGATGAGTTCATCGTTGTTGACCTCAAGCTGAATTTTGGACACTGGGCTGTTGACATTCTTACCCGTGGCTCTGGGGGGGGGACTATATCGAGATATGTTATCCCTATTCTCTGACCCATTGCTCGCCAAGACTTCACAAACTAACGTAGAACTCACATTTACCAAACGCTTTGCGCGTCGCCTTTTCGATCTGTCAATCTGAAAGGAAAGACGTCTGTATTTTCGGGCAGAAATTTATGATCCCCTATAGGACCGCGGTGGAAGCACTACTTGGCACATGAGGGATTGTATCGGGAAAACCCATAAGATTTGCAGGATGATTCAAATATTGTATTAGTTCTTGTTCCCACTGCATCCAACCAAGTTCACTCACAGTTCTTGTCCAAGAATGTCTTGGCTGATATGCCTGTGATCTCATTGCATCCTCTATTATGTAAGCATGCAACTCTAACGGGCTTACCGTGGTTTCACTGCTCTACCACTGATTCATTACATTGGACAGGATGGAAACATTAGTATTCCATGTCCTCACCACTCGTTTGTCAAAGATTCAGTCCCGTGGTTTTCGGGCGTGATCCGTTGGTACAAAAAGATCCTGATGATTACTTAGAAGACCTCTATTGAACGACCGTAACGTTAGATTATCATAGCATAAGTTGTTTCATTGTTATAATAAACTATGTTTGTGAAGTGCTTATTTCCAGGCAGCTATGTTAGACTTTCTATTATCTTTAAGGGGGGCTATTGTGGACTAAGCACTACTAGTCTAGGTGTTTTCTACTGATTATCTAATTTATATATAATTACTTAAGTAGCTGTGTTATCTATGGAAGCCAACCTGTCTCTTCTATTATGCTACATTGGTCAAATGTTTATTACTTTTATTATTACCCCCCACTTTTATATTTGATTAATAATTGTGGTGGACTGTTTTAAATTATTGTATAACTGGTTCTATTTAGTTAAAACTTACAACTAAACCCCCACCTTTTAATTATTTTGATACATGTAGGATTGTTCATAATTATTTTATTGGAAACAATTCTTGGATCGGAGATTGGAGAATCGGCTTCATAATCTGCATTTAATTCCGTTTTTTTTTTCTTTTTTTTTTAAGGAAAACGCAATAATATTATGATCGAGCTCCGCATGGCTAAATGCCTGCGGGAAGAGTTGTACATACATGTTCAATGCCCATTTCCGGGTTAAAGTCTCTTCTCTAGAGTGAGCTTACCGTATTCCCAACCCCTCTTACATGCCTCACCTCAAGGACTAAAGGAGTCGCCCAAGTGACAATATCTTAACACCAGTGACTATATCTCTTCATAACACCTTGTATCCTCACCGCAAGCAAGCTAACATCGTCGCATTCGCGCTCACACATTGCTTGTAAACCCAAGCTGTATCTGTTTTTTCTGATATTAAAAACCAACCAACCAACCGGTTGCTAGGCTTCCGCCAAATGCACATCCTCAATGTTACCAAACTTACGCACCCCAACCAGCCTTGATTTGGCCCCCTCATCATTCATTCGATTACTGCCACCGACAAGTAGCCTCCCCATCGCCTGACAGCCACCGACGCGTCGTATTGACCCCCACCGCCCCCCTTAGCTGGAGGCATCCACCTCTCCTCTGCGACCGACCGCTGGGCTCCATTGCACCCGTGGATGGCCCTGGTTGCGTGCTGTTTTACAGCCTTCAAACTACTCATGAACCCCCCGCAACCCACGTCCAGATGCTGCCACCGACCTCCCAAAGTATACGGCATTATTATGGACCAAGACAGCCATGCTCTTAAGGTAGCAAGTGCGTCCATCTTGGCTTTATCAGCACTTTGACCATCCAGGGTGAGGCCTCCAAATAAAGTGATGAACATGGAGCTTTCCCTACCTCTATACCTCGCGATTGGTGAGTTTTGACCACAATTGACTACTTGGGAAGCACTCAAAATGCAGTGATTAATTGTTTCTGTCATTACAACAACACAGTGAGGAGTACGCCCCATCCTCTTATTATGTGCTATCAAAGGAGCCTAACATCTTACAGCTAGGGTCGCACTGGACATGCACGCCAAAGAAAAGTGTCGCACAACTTTGGAGGTCCATCCATAATTCAACACACCCCTGCCTGTTCTCCATGCATTAAAGCCACTCTCTGACTGTGCCCAGCTCTGCCCACAACCAATATGCTGATTATTAGTGTGACACCCCATCTTTAACATGGCCACAATACAGCACATCTTGCGGGTGAGCCTCGGACATAAGGGGAGTATATTAGATAGCCTCACTTCTTCTCTGTCGAACAGTTCGCATTAAGGGCATCTAAAGACCATTCCCCTCTTTCCACGTCAATAAGATCAGCCACCCCAAGCCTACCACTCACTGCTCTCCTATTTGGTTGTGAGACGACCACTAGTCAAGTCCCCAGTGTGAATAACCAGGCCTCCTCAAACATTGATGCTAGTCCCGATTCCCACTCCCATCTCAACCTTCCAGTAAGAGAGACTTCGCGCCCCATATCTCGCAAAACTAAGCGCGATCATCTCCCTTCTAGCCTCCACAAACTCCCACCCTTACAGTAGCGCGCACATTAAAGACTCCGATGAGCAAAGCGTTCGTCGCCCCCCGTTACCAGCCAGCATCCCTTGTTTTTGGGCTAAGAGAGATTGGTTTAAAGATTTTATTAAATCCGAAACACACATCCCTCCCATTTTACTCTTAGGTAAGGCAACAGGCGTTTCCCGAATGTAATCCAATTAAGTCATTCCTTCGTACCCATACCATACCCCCCCCCCCAAACAAACGAGCCAACAAGCGTGCATCTCGCAATAATACCGTCGGATTCTAAATAAACCCATCATTGTAGTCGAATTTATAGCCCGGGCAACCGCCATTTATCCTACCCTTCTTACCCCCCCTTGGAGAGGAGTTTCTCTCGTCCACCCCTGAGTTTTTTTCCAAATCCTGGGTGAGCAACTAAAGCACCACCTTTAGACTGTACCAATATGTCGGGAGACCTAAGTATTGTGTCATGTCTCACAACCTCATTCACCTTTAGAACACCTTTTATCTCCACCCTTCTTTGGTCCCGAAAACGTTCTTGCCTAAACGGAACTTCAGACTTATCAAAAGTATTTTTTGTCCAGATGCCCACATCAACTACACCCGATTATCATCGCTCTTTCGAAGCATTCCGAAGAGCGCTCTAGCAAATAAGAATGTCGGTCAGTCAGCAAAAAACAAAAATGCGGAATACCGGTGGTTGATCACGACAAACCCGTAGCCCCATGAATTCGTCTCATCCTAGCCCACCGCCTTCGAAATAAGAGAGGAAAAGGCTTCAAGCACACATAAAGAACAATAAGGGGATATGGGAATCCCCTTTCTTAAGCCACGGGTTTGGTTTGACGCACCCATCCACCCCTCCATTCCACTTACAGCAATACGACACACTCCACAACCACAACCCTATACGTCGAACCCCACTCATTACCAAAAAACCCACTCCTGAGCATCACTCTCCTCTAAAAGACCACATTCCCACCCTATCTACCCTACTCAATCAAGCTTCATCGCATAACCCCCTTCCCTCCTTCCTATTTTCTTTCATAGTATGGAAAATTTCAAAAGCCACCATTGCATTATCAGTAATCTGTTCTAACCCGAGACAAATGAGCGCTTTGTTTCATGTGATTATAATCCCCTGGAAGGGTTGTTAAGCCATTTTGCAAGAACTTTAGAAATAATCTTGGTAGATCACATGACATGAACTTATAGGCCTAAACTCCCCCCCCCCATTTTGCGGGGATTTGACATTTCGGGATTCGAACAATGCAAGTTTTATTACCTTATGAAAGCCCCTGTTGCAACCACCACTTGCACAAAATCAATGAATCGTAGCCAACCAATTGCCAAAATTTCTAGAAAAAATTGCATGCAAGCCCGTCACTCCCCGGGGGGCCTTCCCACCCCTTTAGGATGTGCTTATCTAAATCAGTTGCCTCGGAAAATTTCCCCCTCCCCCGTTGCCTCACCTCGTATATGGCATTCTTTCGTCCTACGTTAACATGGGATAAGACCTGCGAGGCCTCATCAACCTGTCGGGGAGCGATTGAGGGAACATGTTAGTAAGTATTGTGCAATAGAATTTGTCCCCAATCTGCAATCCTCCTCTCTACTAGTTCACCACCAACCTCCAAGCCACTTAACATTATGCTCCTCTTCCTTCATGTTACCTTTTATGGTTAACAAAGTAGTCCGTATGCTGTCTCCATGCCCTCCATTCATTACCCTAGCCCTCGAGCATGCCAGTATGACTATACACCGCTGGCAATCACTATCCCCCTTGAATCCCTGGCAACTGGTAGGCACCATAAGGACAATCGAGATGCGATTGTGGCACTCTTTACTCCTTCTTCCTTTCTTTTAACGTCTGGTGTGAGGCACAGAAGAGGTCCTACTTGCCCCACCCTGGAGACTGGTGCACACACCTTGTTCCAGCGAGTCTCCAAACTCAATAAATGCCACCACACACTCCCCTTGCTCCCATGACTCCCTAACCATAGCTCACACACCCTCGCTAGTGAGGCCCAAAACGCCTCAAAGTGGAGGTCTCTTCTCCTTCATCCGCCTCCTATGCTGCTTCTTCCCTTCTCGGATCAAAAAAGGGCATGGTCCAGATTTATATATTGAGTAAGATGGGACTCACAGTATAGCGGTTATTGAATAAGTTAGCACCAAGCACTGCATTGCTAGGAAAGATCCAAAGTTCCCTAATAACTTTTGAAGGGTCAACTCCACGTCTGCCAGTAATAAACCCTCTTCCCCCATGTGAACCCCAAAGTCACGAAGCCACAAACACTCCATGACTCTCGAAACTCATCCATCCCCGTTCACGCCAACCCGCTCCCCCCTTCTGTTTTCAGTGTCACGAAAAAGTCGAGGTAAACCACCAAAAAACACCACGGGGGTACTGTGATTGAGTACATCATCTGATTTGATACATTTCCTGTTTTTAAAATTTCTGTGCATTATCCGCCCACACACCATAAACACCAAATGCCTGCCCATGTTTGGCAACATCCCTTACCATTCGGACCTCCCGCGCTATGTGATGATCGGAATAAGACATAAAGGACCGTCTTATACGCCCTCCACCATGACCCAACCCCAAAACCTCCCAGTTTTACCGTGCTCCTCACCAGAAGCCTTCTGTTGGAGACCCGCAACGATTCCGACCCACCAATTCAGAGCCTACTAGTATCAATCTTCGTTTCCATCACAAACAACCACGTTCGGTCGTTCCCTCCAACACCAAGTGTTGAGGGTTGAATGAAGTCAAGGCATTTGCCAAGCCTTGACAATTCCAACTTAAGCATTTTCATTGCTCTTCGCGGGTTGGTCATTTCCAACAGCACCGCTACTGCTTAAGTTACCGTACTTCGTTTGCTCCCATAACCCGTCCCAGAAATTGTTAGGAATCCATTCATCTGACCCTAGCTACTCTACTACACCTTCCCCCACCCCTGTCGCATCATTAGCTTCCTTTTCTCCAAACCTCATCATTCCCCCCTCATCATGCCTTCGCATTTGGCACAGCCTCCGAGTTTCCACCCTCCACTCGTTCCCTTCGAAACATTTTCCCTCGTACCATACTTCTTCTTTCTCCGGTTTCTTCGTGTCGGGCCATATCAAAGGATAAAGGGGTTACACGTGCCGTGATTCATTACATCACAGGCCCCTCATCATGCCCACTTTCTTCCACAAACAACGCATCTCAACCCCCACTATCGTGGTTTGCATTTTTCTCCCCTCTACCACATGTCCCTTCCGTTGTTATCGCCATGTTGCCTCATAAACACCCTCTGCCACTCGTCGACACTCAACTACCATTGTCCCTCTCGCCTGAGCCCATCCTCCTTAATCTTCTCCTCCTTCTTCTTCTTCCTTGGGACACAAATGACACTTCCGGTTGGGTTGCTATTAGTGGACAGCTTACTTGGCCTTTGTACTTCGGCCACCTCTTTTCCGTGGTGAGGCTTTCACAGCCACACTCTCCCACTTACACCTAACGCCTTCCCCCACGCCACTACATTCGCACAGTCCTTCTCATTGTGTCTCCTCAGTCGCGCCACGCAAAGCAAGGTAAGAAGGGTAGTTTTCGTACTTAATTTCAACGTTCAACCGCACCCCCCCCCTCGTGTTTTATCTTTTGGTTCTCCGAAGAGTTTGTGTTACATGCTTACACATACATTTAGTAGACTCTGCTAAACGTGCCATACCCAGGCGTCGTACCTCCACTCCAACACCCTCTCTAAGTTTCCGCGGATCGCCTTTACTACGTCATGGGCATCGAAGCATTAGCGGAGAATTATAGATACGAACCCAGAGAAGGTTGAATTACGGCTAATCACTACTTCCTCCTCGTTGTTCCTCACCGTTGTATTCACCACATTATAATTAGTTTTTGGTCAAAACCCCATGGTTTCCACAACAATCCATTAATTTCTCCTGTCTCTCCAATGGGTGAATGAACAAAAATCCCTAGTCCGATATTGGTATGTCACCTTGCCGCGTTAAAGCCCCTACCAGTGTTCATCGTTCTTTGAAAGCCTCGATGTTGATAGGATCGACTCTGAAAAGTATACGTTATAACCTACAACATTAAAAATTTTGCCCATCGAATTACATGTGTAACATCATCATGACGTCCACCACAACAGTTCCTCGTCAGCGTCTACGGTTTTAATTCGAGGATTTTGCGATGTAGTTCGTCCGAACATTGCCGGAGATAAAACACCACTAAGCGGTGGGGAAAGTACCTATACCTAGGGAGGAAAACCCTAACTTTTAAAAGTAAGGGCCCGATGAGTTATATTGGGAGGCATCTGGTGGTCGTAGCAAGAAAGGTCGCGTGAAGGGTCTTGGTAGTGGTGCGGACCTGTATTACAGCTCTTCAAGCTCTTCGAGAAGATCTGGATCATCGAAGCAATACACGCCATCTGTGCTTTCTCAAATGAAAGAACATTTAGAGAAACATGTGGAGAAGGTGCGGGAGGAGGTGCGGGAGGAGGTGCGGGCTGAGGTTGAGGAGAAGGTGCGAGCCGAGATTGAGGAGAAGATGCGCGCCGAGTTTGAGGCAATGCAGAGGACACAGAAGGAGTTTATGGAGCAGATGATGAGTCGATTCGGTAGCGACAGCTGTTCACCTTTCCAAATTCAGCGTCGGGACTCAACAGACGACGACGGCAGCGGCGCCGGGCAAGGGATGCAGCTGTAGATAGATGTCTTGTTCCATATAACATACCTTAGCTCCATTATTATCATTGTTAAACTTTAAAACTATGAAACTATTTAAAGGCGGTTATACTTTGTAGGCATATGTTACATTTGAAATATATAATTGTTGGAAAATATAAATTGTCCTTATTTGATTAGAATACATAACGCGTCAGGTCGTACAGGTTCACAGGCACAAATACAAATAAACAATCGAAACATTAAAAATCCGTCAGTTTTTTTACGACGGAATATACCGTTTGCGACGGATTTTCCGTCGCAAAATTTGCGAGGGAATATTGCGAGGGAAATTCCGTCACGAAATTTGCGAGGGAAATTTGCGACGGAAATCCCTCGCAAAAATTTGCGACGGACTTTTGCGAGGGAAATTCCGTCGCAAATTTTGCGAGGGAAAATTCCGTCGCAAATGAAACGTAATTCCGTCGCAAATGAAACGTAATTCCGTCGCAAAAACTTTGCGACGGAAATTCCGTCGCAAAGAAGGAAGTTTGCGACAAAAAAAATAGCGACGGACCATTTGCGACGAAAGTCCGTCGCAAATTACATTTTGCGACGGAATTATTCCGTCGCAAACAAGCTGTTTTGTTGTAGTGGAAGTCATTCGCTCATCATCATCATAAGATCTCAAACTACGACTTGCAACAACAGCAGGATAATATACATCCATCATTGATTTATAATCATCTTCATCTTCTTCATCATCTTTAATACGCAGGTTATTAACATTAATCAATGTATAATCACTCACATTATTCCCCTCCTCATCACTACGCTCATGTTTTCCCAATGTAGGATTTACTTTTTTTTTTTTTTACTTGGGCTATGATTTTTCCAATATTAGGCCTCACAAAGTTGGCCCAAATCCAAATTCCATCCCAAATGGATGGTTCGAAATCTGGAATTGGATTCATCATAATTGTCCACACTAGGTACTCAAAACTCATAAATTAATTCATCCTACCCTATTATTTCCACTAATTCAACCTAGGTTCCTTCTACTTCTACACATGAGATTAATGCATGTAAATATATTTAGGCTTACGCCTAAAATTGACAAATGATTAAGTGATAAACTAGAGAGTGCCGGTCTAAAATACACCGGAATATTTAAATTAATATATAAAATATAAGCAATTCAAAGTTTAATTTAAACAATTCAAAAATTTTAATGATTTGTCTTATATCATTGGATTTTTAGAATGTATTTCAACAACAAATACTTGGGTGTGTGACAAGTCACATGTGTCTAAATATATGTATATACTTACTAACACAACACTGACGACGACGACAATGACGATGAGATCGGTGATGATGATTTGGATGGAAAAGGGTTTCTAGATTATTGTATAAAAAATAATGGGATGGATTCATAATTTTAAGTTTTTGATAGAGGATAAAAAAATGGGATGAACTCATGATTTGAGTTTTTAATGGAGGTTTCCTTTTACGTGATATATATACAAAAGTGATTAATAAGAAAGTAAAAGTGGTTATGGTTTTTTATTTTTAAAATAAATAAGAATAGTGGTGGAAATTCCATGATGCGGTTGTTATTTATTTATTTTTTTTTTCAATTTTGAGAGGGAGTTTTATTATAGTTTAAAGTGATTTCAATGGGAGTGATTGAGAGTTTAGTATTTGAGTTTTGGAAGGAGAGTAAAGGGATACATTTAAATTAGTAATAGAGATGTATTTACAAAGTGATATAGAGTAACAGAAGGACATAGGCATAAAGCCATAAAGGTTTTCCTAAATCATACTTGGTAGGTAACGTAGGTTCATGTTATGGGTTTAGGCGTTTAGACCAAAAAGTGAAAAATACCAAAAAAAAGACTCGCGCTTTTTAGGTGAAATTTTTTTATTATTTTAATATTAGTGTAATTATTTTTTTTTTTTTGTTATGAGCATTGCCCGGGCTAAAATTCTAGTTTGACTATTAAAACCTTGAATTTGAGTTATAAGGGAGGAGAGGAACATTAAGAATATGGGGAAATAGGGTGGTCGTTGGTGATGGTGATTGTGGTACGGTGGTCGTGAGTGATGGTGATAGTGGAGATGACATGCATTTAGGGTGGTTGTGGTACAATGATCGTGAGTAAGGGTGGTTGCTAAGTTTGGTGGGTGGGTGAAAAGATATGAGGGTGGTGGTTCAAAAGAAGGATAGATTGATATTAGTTATTTTTATTTTATATAAATACTAACTCCGTAATCTTTTGCTTGCAATAAAGGAATATTTTATATCTCACAAATAATACCCCTTTATTACAAGTAAAAGATTACGGAGGTAGTAAATAAATAAATAATCTTATTAGTAATCTCTTATATCAGGTTGCAAATTACAATGGTACATTTTAGGAAGATTTTAAGAAGATGAATTAGAGGTGGATTTAGATAGGTATGTTTTTGTCAATTTTTTCAATAATGTTACCCTTGCGAGTTTCTCTAGTAAATAAAAGCACAAGCAATATTTTTTTTTATTTTTGGTGCTAAGAGAGCAATATAACTTAACTTATATGTCTAGTTATAATTTATCCTAAACCGCCACAATAAAGTTTTTAACTAGTAAAAATTCTAAACTCTATTCAAACCTCTTTTTCCTCAAAAGCTATCTCCACAGAAAACCCCTTTGATAAATTTTAAGGCATTATAATCAATTTTGATTATAACCAGCTTGTTACAACTTGCAATTACATCTCACATTGTTGAGAAAAGCAATTCATTCATGTATCAAGCAATAACCTTAATGAGCTTTGCATTAACTAAAAATCATACCCTGATCTTAATAACTATGAATTATAGTGATTGGAGTGTACAAATTAGACATACACACACAATGTTATTAGTTTTAGTAAAATTACATGAAGTTTCTCAGTGGTACAATACAATTCATATTGGACTAGGCAATCAGCTGATGTTTGTAATCAACTTAACCACTATGCTTTTTGGATCAACTTCTAAGATGCAATCATGACAATAAGATTGGTAACAATCAATATTTTGAGTATAATTCATTCACAAATGCAATTTTGAGTATGATTCAATATTCTAAGCCGTGTTATCGCTATACAGTCACCTGAGCACTATGCTCTGGATGCCAAGCCAGTAAGCCACCAACGGCAGTAGCTGCACTCCCATAAAACAATGGCACAGCAGCAGTGAAGCTAATTTATGTGCAATTAATGTTTGACTGTCAATATCTCCAAAATTAACATATTTGGCCTCTCCAAGCATGTCGGAAGCTCTAAATGGGGATGCATCTATCAGTCTAAGTAAGGGCTAAAGAAACAAGCGTTATAGTGTTTCAACTTTCAACGCGGTTAAGAATGAAACAAAAACCATAAGAAATGGTTTTTGGCATCTTTGAGAGGTTCCTCAAAGTACCCTGCATAAATTTCAATTAGATCAAACGACAAAAACAATAGCATGGTTCTTAAACTGCTAACTGCTATGTCTGCGGTATTTTAGAAGCACAAATTGAAACATTATATCCATTAGACAAAGTATAGAGTTTGACAACAAAATATATCTGTTGTAAATTACAAATACTTAATGAGTGTGCAGGATTATATCTGCAGTATTTAAGGATCACATAAAGGACTCCTCATAGGGCCTCTTTACGCGGATAGCTGCAGAGCTGCTAGACATTAAAATCTGAACAATTCTCGTAATTCCTAATTATTTGTCGCAACTATATACCGATTTCAAGGTCGAATTAAGTAAGACATACTACGGAGATTGAAAGATTAACATGTATAACTTTGATGTAATATGTGATCTAGATAAATTAAGATGGAACAAATGCATGACACAAGTGCTTTGTGTAGCAAATGGGCAAGGTTAGCTAGATGTAGATTACCGATTACCCACTTCTAATAACATGCATAAAATAAGAAATAAGATTCTACTAACATCACTGTTTTGTCTAAGAACGATGGATAGCTTAAGTGGCTATAGCTTTCCTTCGAGTTTCAACGATTTTAAGATCGAATCTCATTATCGCTCTTGTGGCTCTATAAAAAAAATCACCTTTTTCTCAAAAAATAAAAACAGAAAACATCACCTTTTTCTCTCTCAATTGGTAGACAACATAAGTTTCCAAGTTCCAATGACCACTATTATGAGAAATAACAACTTAATTAATTAGTGACCAAATTGCATTATAATTGAAAAAAAGGTACAATACTTCAATATACTCCCTCTGTCCCTAAATTTTTGCAACATTTGAGCTAAAAAGCTCTCATAAAAAGTGAGCTCGTGTTGCAAAAATTTTGGGACGAAGGTAGTACCTAAAATAACACAATTCTCATTTGATAAGTTTTATTTCATATTAATCACCACACTTTTGCGATCCGCACGACCCTTATAACATAATTAACATTAATACTAACTACATGAAGCAATTGAAACAATGATCAAATACAGTCTCATTTGTGTGATTAGAGTACAAACTACAAGTACATAGCCCACATTACTTGCATGATTTTTGGAAATTAAAATTCCCACTTTAAAGAGGTAACATTATTACATTAATACTCTAGTCTAATTATCTTACACAAAAAGATACTCCTTCCGTCCTTTAATATTTGCAACATTTGAATTAAAAAACTCTTACAAAATATAAATATGTGTTACAAAAATTAAAGAACGGAAGTGTATTAAAATTCTCACTTAAACACAAAATTGAGCTAGAAACATAACCAAATTTTAAAAAAATAATTATAATCAAATTAAACATCATGGTCCCACACAAAAAAAAGCAACAAATTAAAAAATAATTTAAATAAATAATCACAAATTCCCACCATATCTTTCTTTCTTCTTCCTTCACTTCACTTGAAACAACTCAAAAATCTCCTCCATTATTTCTCGCTCATTTCACTCTCCCCTAAATTAGGGTTAGGGTTTTTTCCTCCATTGTTACGAACCTCTTAATTTTCCCCCCTTTTCCAATTCAATTGTTGCAATTTCAAAACCCTAACAAAATCAATTCAATTCAAAATCAAATCCCCCAAAATGTATAATAATAATAATCACCATCATAATAATCATGAACATCATTTGAGCGTAAACTCTTCTCAATCTCCAGCTCATTTACATGAATCTCAACCTTTGATCGACGAAAACGACATCGTTCAAGGCGTCGAAGAATCAATTGACGATCATTTCCACCACCACCACCATCACAACCACCACCTTAATCAGCAACACCGATGCTCCGACGACGGTTCTGCTGCGGCTTTCGAAGGTGATTCAATCTACGCCGTTGATCATTTCGGAAGAATCGACGGCTCTGATCAGCTCACGCTTTCGTTTCGTGGACAAGTTTATGTCTTTGATTCTGTCACTCCTGATAAGGTATTTCATAATCTTTAGGTCATGTTATTTCATTTTGAATTTCGTTTTTTTTTTTTCTTCTTCTTTTGTTTGCAATTAAGTGGAAAAATTAATTTGTGAGATAATTGTTAGATTTTTTTTAATCAAATTGATTCTTTAACTTAGGGTTTCGAATTTGTGATCTGGATTGTTGGTGTTGAATTTTGGTTTAATTTGAAATTGCCGCAAATAAAGAAGGTGTAGTTTGCTAAATTGTGTAATTCCTGTTTTAGGGAGTTGTTATTTGGAGTAGTAAGTGAAGTAGAGTTAGGAGTTAGTTAATTATAGTATATGAACTTTTTAGTTGATTATTGAACATTAATTGTAGAAATTTGTTATAGTATCATTTAGTGAAAATTGCGTGTTGTATTGAATTTTGTTAGTGTTGGAGATTTAGATGGTTCTTGGAGAAATGCATTATGATAAGGTGGAGAAAGAACTAAAGAAGTACTCAATTTTGCGGCGTTTTTGGATTTTCTGCGCGCGCTCTGCCATAACTCGTGTGTGGTTGTTTTTTGATATATATCTCTGGTAGAGAGGAATTTTGTAGCTGACTTTTGCGATTCCTTTTATTGATTCAAGTCTAGCCGTATATCACTATATCTATGATAGATGATTCGTTTATTTGTTAATTTGTTTTGTCAATTCTATTGTACCTAGGATAGGATATGGAGCTTGTGGTTAGACTTGTTTAGTTCATTTCTGTATGCGATGTTGGTAAACTGTATGCGACGATTTTTTGAATTTGTGAAGAAAACATTGATCATCATTTTATGAAAATACTTATTTTCAAGACTTCTATGGAAACTATGGCTTGAGATCTCAGATTATGCTATCTGATTTCTGAGTTTGTAATTGATTTAGATCAATGACAATACATGCTGTAATGTTGACTCTTTAATATTTCACTTTTATGTTTGTTCTTAATTAAACTGCTTCATATATATTGGGTTTGTCATCTTATACTCAAATCTTCAGCTTGATATACTTGTTATTTGTCCCAACTCCCAAGGACCATAAAGGTGATCTTGTTGGAACGATCTGTTTGTGAAAAATTTGGTAACAATTTATAAGCCTACCTTGTCATAGCTTACTCAATTGTCACGCGATTTGTATATGTGTAGTTTAAGATTATTTGACTGCTTCATTGATGCAGGTTGAAGCAGTTTTATTGGTTTTAGGAGGGAATGTGGGAGGGAGTGCACCATCTGCAGCTTCACAAGGTGCAGAATTACCCAATGTATCAAACATTAGCCAGCCGGTAGAGTTTATATTGTTTGATATATGAACCATATCTTGACAAATTGTATCATGGTCTACACTGTTTATTTATTACGCGCTGAAGATTTTACGCTGCTGCAGGATATGATGACATTTCCAGGGCGACCTAGTCTACCACAGAGGGAGGCATCTTTACACAGGTTTCGTCAGAAGCGGAAGGAACGCCGTTTTGATAAGATAATTAGGTACAATGTTCGACAAGAAGTGGCACTTAGGTATGCATGAGAATATTACAGACTTCTTGTTCAACGTGTCTGTCTCTTTTTCATTTGTGAAGTTTGTGATTTGTTATCTGTTATCAAGTTATCTCTTGTGTTTTGATGTGTTGTGGTTGTTGATTATTTTACATTAAGTTTGTTTTCTTTAATCAAATCTTTTTAATAATCCTTATTGGAGATACTTATGATTATGAATTTGTAGTTGATTTGAAGACTTGACATTGAAATTTCATAAAATGTACGTAAGTTAAAGTTGGTATTTCTCATTTTTTTCACAATAGAAAAATTCCACATGTATGAATGCAATTTTTCTTGTCTTATCACAGTAGAGTGTTAGTACTTTGTAACTTTCTTTTTCTCTAAGTGAAATGAAGATAGTACCTTCAGACAATTTTTATGTAGATACAAAAAACTTTCTAATGATTTTGGTTAAATCCAGTATATTTATTATTGGCTTGTTGTTTCTTTTGAATATTAAAGATTAGCAATCCTCCTAGCTTTTCCAGATAACGCTTCACCGTTGCAGAAAGGCTATGATAAATTTTAATCAAGTGATATAGATTTCATTCAAGATTAGTGTTGTAAAAAGAGTGCCTGGGGTGATGCTGTGTAATGAACGAGATTTCAATACAAGGTTAATTACAGTATAATGCTTTGCGTTTGAGAACCCAAAATGTCTCCTTAAGCAATATTATAGGAACACACTTTCTCAAAGAAAATTGAAAATTTCTCTGCTTCTCTCTCTTTTTCTGTATATTCCCAACATCAAACTCCTGGATATTCCTGATAGCAATGTTTTGTTGCTGTTGCTCTTCCTAACAGAATAACAGTGTAATTTCCAACTTTATCCTTGAAACTATGTCTAGCAGCTATCTGCATAAAGAGGCCCTATGAGGAGTCATTATATGCTTCTGTGTTGTATCCGATAATAGAGCGAATTTCTAGCACTTGTTATGCTATCTCTATATGTTTGTCTCCTATTCATAAGAGAGGCTTGTTAAAATCTCATGCCTTGATGAGTGTTGAGGAAATTTTCTTTTATCAATATTTTTCGTTGATTAAATTCTGGATTTACTTGCATTTATTACTTTATTTTACTAAGTTTCCGTAATCTTTTGTATGGCACAAATCTTTGAGGTCCTGCTGCATAAATAATAATTTACTAATTTCCCTCATCAAAATTAGAAACATTTGATTCCACAAGCAATGATATGCATTCATGATCAAGTTTAGATGTAACCTTGCATGTGGAAGAACCTGGTTGAAAATATGTTAAAACTTGCTGTACTTTCCCGCATAAACTGCTGTGCATACCTTGTCTATGCAATTTCTTTTTCTCCTTTGTGTTCTTGTAATTTATGTTTTGCTTAAACAGAATGCACCGTAGCAAGGGCCAATTTACATCTTCAAAGAAGGGGGATGACACTACAGGCTGTAACCCTCAAGATTCTGGTCCTGATGAGACACAGCTAGAAACTTCGTACGTTCCCTCCCTATTTTCTTTAGCTCAATTGGTTCATAGAAGTATAGAACTATTAGCATTCCTTTGATAATGAATGTGTCTTCCTCTCCACCCCCCCCCCCCCCCCCCCCCCCTCTCCTCTCTGTCTCTCTAAATGTATCTTTTGATGTTTCTTATCCATGTATTTGCTGCTGGTATTTGGTGCTCTGCAGATGTACTCATTGTGGATCTAGTTCAAAGTCAACGCCGATGATGCGCCGTGGACCAAAAGGACCTAGGACTCTTTGTAATGCATGTGGGCTTGTGTGGGCAAACAAGGTTTGCATGTTTGGAATTCAGTATTGTATGCATTATGTTGCTAATGCTTATGATTTAATTGATTGTTTCTCATTATGTAATTGCTCCTTGATGGCTGACTAGTAGTTTCCAAATTCAGTAGTTTGAGCAGGCTGTTATGTGTTGTTTAATTTGTGATTTAATTGCCTCTCTTATGTTAAAGTTTACAGTTCTATGTTTTTTTTTCTTTTTCTTTTTTTTAAGTATTTTTAATATGGTAATTTTCTCCATTTCTTCCTTGTCCAGTCTTTTAAGAATGTTGAGAACTGAGCCAATCTGTGCAAGTTCTCTCGAGGGTACTCTTCTTTCCTTATCATTGTCTCCACTTAGAATTAACCTATATTATGTGTACATCTCTTTCCCAATTTTCTCGAGTAGTTTACTACCTCCACCAAAAATTAGATGCAACAAAAATCATTCTTAGCACATATAGTCTACATTCCCTACCCCAACATCAAATGTTAAGATTATTGTTGCTTACAAGAGATGCAGACATATCAAGTACTACCTCCGCCACAATTGGATGCAACAAATTAGATGCATGCATACATATCATTTTTGTTGCATCTAATTTGTGGCGGAGGTAGTACTTGATGTGTATGCATCTCTTGTAAGCAACAATAATCTTAACATTTGATGTTGGGGAAGGGAATGTAAACTATATGTGCTAAGAATGATTTTTTATTGTTATTATTATTTTTTTTTATTTTGTTGTTGTTGTTGTCTTCAAAAACTGTACTCGTATGTAATAATTCTATTAGTGGCATGTTGTAAATTACGTGATCTTCTGTCCTCCATCCTTAGTGAATAAATCTCAAACAAAATAACAGATGTATTTGCTGTCATTCCTGCAGTCAAACACCAGACTTTGTGGATATAATGTTTCAATTTGTGCTTCTAAAATGCTGCAGACAAAGCGGTTAGCACTTAGCAGTTTAAGAACTGTGCTATTGTTTTTGTTGTTTGATCAAATTGAAAATTATGCAGGGTACTTTGAGGGACCTTTCAAAGAAGCCGGAACCATTTCTTATGCCAAATGAAATGGTATCTTCTCTTACTTGGTTTTTGTTTCATTCTCAACCACGTTGATAGTTGAAACACCATAACGCTTGTTTCTTTGGCCCTTGCTTAGACTGATGCATCTCCATTTAGAGCTTCTGACATGCTTGGAGAGGCCAAATACGTTAATTTTGGAGAAAGTGACAGTCAGACATTGATTGCACAACATTAGCTTCACTGCTGTTGTACCGTTTTATGGGAATGCTGCTACTGTTGTTGGTGGCTTGGCTTCCAGAGCATCGTGCTCAGGTGACTGTACAGCGATAACACGGCTTGGATTGTTGAACCATACTCAAATTGCACTTGTGAAAGAATTATACTCAAAATATTGACTGTTGGCAGTCTTGTCATGATTGTACCTTAGAACTTGATCCGAAAAGCATAGTTAAGTTGATTAGAAACGTCAACTAACTGCCTAGTTGGTGCGTAACTTGAAAATTCTATATGAATTATATTGTACCATTAAAAAACTTCCTGTAAGTTTACCAAAACTAATAACATTGTGTGTATGTCTAATTTCTACACTTTATTCAGTATAATTCAAAGTTCTTAAGATCAAGGTATGATTCTTAGTTAATACAAAGCTCATATAATTATAAATTCATCAATGTTATAAATTAATATCTGTTGCTTATAAAGAAGGGAGAAAGGTGATGATGTGATGATATAAGGTGGTGATGTGATGATATAAGGTAATGATGTAAGAAGATGAATGGATAAAAATGGTTGAATTTGTTGTAATAAATTTATATAAAATTCATCACCTTGATAGATTCAACATCCCTTGGTTATTGCTTGAACCCTGATTTTTTTTTTTTTTTTTTTTTTTTTTTTTTTTTTTTTTTTTTTTTTTTTTTGTTGTTCTTAATATGTGAGATGAATTTTGACACTCTAGTTATAACCAAAGCTGATTTTGACACTTTAGTTAGACTATAAAAGGCTTTTGAAATCATATTGGTTAAATGTCAAAGGGGGTTTTGGTGGAGGGAGCTTTTGAGGAAAATAGATTTGAATAGAGCTTAAAATTTTGACTAGTTAAAAAGTTATGGTTGCTTAGTGAGGTAGAGATTTAAAAAGAGTTTTGGTATAAAACCCCATTATAGATTTATAGAATTATAGGTAGGTTTAATAGGATAAAATATTAACTAGATATGTAAAATACGTACTAATTAGCAAATTTAAGTTGATAGGCACACATAAAGTTGTTAGTTAAGTTATATTGCTTGTACTTTTATCTACAAGAGAAACTCGGGTAACATTATTTGGTAAAAGTAATATCAATACATCATACGAATAAATAAAAATTAGTTAAAGTACCCCATTTGCTTATCATAATGGAATGGTTTTGTGTACGGGTTCTTATTATATAAACCAGTATGGAGCTCGTTCGTTTCCCTTTACTCGTGATCACCTCGCTACCCTCTTTTCTGTCGATTTCAGTTCGTGTACTACTACTGTCAAAACTACTATACCACTTGAAAACCTTCTCCGTGTTGAACCCTCTTATTCCTTACTTAATGTTGCTGATAATGACTCTATTCTTGTGTCTGACCTCAAGAAGAAGCTCATCGGATTGTACCTCTGCCATTTTGGGGATCTTATGGATCTTATTAATCAGACCTATCAACATTGTCTTTCTAATGGTCTTGAATTGGAAATTGTCCTTGTTTACCTCCCCTTATCCGATGACCCGCCTCATTCCATTGCTTGTGCTAATGCTGTTCTAAAGAAGGGCATTTCATCTTGGTGGTTGCTCCCCTTTCAAGACTTTACAAGCCGCGATTTGTGGAACCTTTGTGGCCAATCTGTTGATGATGAGTTCATCGTTGTTGGACCTCGTGCTGAATTTATGGACACTTGGGCTGTTAACATTCTTGCCCGCAGTCTGACTCTATCAGAGATATGTATCCCTATGCTGTTCGACCCATCGCTTCTCAAGAGACAAAAAGACTTCACAAACTAACCTTAGACACACTTTTACCCAACACTTGCCTTCTTTCTGCACAAACTGGCCATAAAACTCGCTGTCATCTGAAAGGAAAGACCGTCTGTCTTTTCATTGCAGATTTAGATCGTCCCTATAGGCCGCGTGAAGCTCTAGCAGGTATAAGAGATTGGTATCGTGAAAACAGTAAACGTCACAAGGATTATTCAATTATTGTATTAGCCTTTGTTCCCCTGCACTCAACCAAGTTCACTCATAGTTCTTGTCCAAGAGTGTCATGCATGGCTTACGGATCCAAAAATGTCTTGGCTGATATGCCCTTGTGATCCTCATTGCGAATCCTCTATTATGAAGCATGCAACTCTAAGGGGCTTATGGCGTTCTATGTGCTTACCACTGAGTTTCATTACATATGGACCGGATGGAAAATTAGGATCAATGGCTCCCCCTCGTTTGTCAAAGATTCAGTCCTGTGGTTTTTCGTCGTGACCAATTCATTCATGAACTCTATGATGACCTTAATTACGTATAAATATCATAGAATAATTGTTTTCAGTTGTTAATTAAGCAAACTGTGCTGGACTATGTTAAGCTTATAACAGGAACTATGTTAGACTTTGTTATTTAAGCACATCTAGCTGGCTGTCTGACTCTCTTAGTGTTGACACATATTGTCCTGTGTAATAAGGGTGTGCATTTTCTGACCTAACATGAATCAGTATTTAGATTCCAATCTGGTAAAATTTGATTATAGTAATATCAAACTAATTAAGTACATACTATAAATATAAGAAAATGCAAATACAAATATTAACAAAATTCTTGAACCTTGTTCAAACGGCCTAAATCGAATAGTTCAAATTTGATTCAATCCCGATCAATTAAAACATTGGCGGACTACGATTTAATTACGAGCTTCCAATTCAACTAGTGACGGAGCCAGGATTTTCGAGATGGTGGGTCACCATCAATTACGAATGTACCCCAAAAAATTTGGTCTAGTTTTAATTTCGAGTCTATTATAATTGATTTCGTTAAATGAACAAACATACGGAGTATAAAATATACACTTTAATCAAATGGAAGTGAGGTATATGAAAATGCCATTGAACTAGAAAGGGGTAAAAATTGAAAAAGCTAAATTGAGAAAGAAAACTATCCATATAAAAAATATAAAAAAGCTTGAGTTATCCCCCCCCCCCCCACCCCAAAAAAATTGGGTCTACTTCATTTCAATTCAAAATTTATTCCCTCAAAAAAAAAATCAAAGTATATTGTATTAAAAAATTATAAATGGACAAACATATGAAGTATATACTTTAACCAAATGTAGGTGGGATATATGAAAATGCAACTAAATTAGAAAGGGGCAAAAATTGAATTGAAAAAGCTAAATTTAAAAAGAAAACTCTTAAAATATTAAGAATTGTTAAATTTGGCTTTGTCAAGATTTGATCATATGACCGTACACTCAAAACCCAATAACCTATGCAGTAGGCTACCAATGCATACTAATAATTTATGGGAAATTTCTAGTTTCTAAATTATTAAATTGTGTGCTATTACATATATAATGAGTTTTGCTGGGCAATGGTGGGTCACGTGACCCATCATGCACCAATGTGGCTCCGCCACTGAATTCAACTAGTCTCGATAAATTATTGGACCGATGTTCACCTCCATGTTCATGAAACTGATTATCAAGACCGCCTCTGGTTATTAATGACAGTCTAGCACTCTAGCCGTACTATGGGTGCACAACTCTCAATTTCCTCCTAAAGTGTCAAATCAGTAACAAGATATATACCGGTGCATTCCCTATTGACTATCAACACTCAAAATAAGAGTTTTCTAGGGGTGCTTTTGAGACGAGACATGATGAGGCTATCGCACACCTATCAAAAATAAACCAAACGACACTAACTAATGTAGCTAGGGAAGTAAGGATCGAATCCTCAGGGAAGCAATTGAACTCTATTAGTTCTAAAAAGCTTAAACCGTACAAAGGGCCTTGGTTGAGAAATGTTGACTAACTAACTGACTATTGATTGACTGCTAATTAATTACGGGAATTGATGAAGATTAGAACTATAAATTAAGCCTAGGGTCATTCGGGTCACCAAGAATAACTAATGGATTCACTAACAAAGATCGTTCAATCTCACAATTATCATCAAATTAGGGCTCACTAATTCTCTCGAATTTAGACTCCCTCGAAACTCATCTAGCGGCTCTCGCTCATGCCTAGACTAATTCCGCCTATTATTCAGTGGTCTTATTGTGGTATTTTTACCTCTCGGCATCAAATTCAACAATTACCAAAATTACAACTAAATCTGCGCACAATTCAATTGTAAACGAAAAACCCAATAACAGGAATTTGACTACTAATTACGAAATTGAAACTATCTAAGTTGATTAGTCCATTAATTAGTCAAGGTTTCCCTAACCCTAGAAATTTGACTACTCACTCATGAATATGAAAAACAAAGCAAACATAATTATAGAATTCATAATTAAATTCATGAAGTAATTAACAATTAAACTAATTAGCATAAACAATTAAGTAAATTAATTAAGCTAATTGATATGTGCGGTTTTTATAGTGTTTTTCCCCTTGTTTCGAGTCAATTTTATGCCTAGTGGTTGTTAATCTGGCTTTATTTTAGCTCATTTGATGTTCTTTAGCTAATTTGAAGTGTCTCGCCAAGTTTGATTGATTTCCGGCAATTTTAGAGCTTTTTAGTTTGATTTTATCATTTGCGGTTGTTATGCTCGGTTTTGGTGTGTTTCGTCATTTCAGGCACGGAAACCGAGGCTCGGAACGAAGCCGGAAAGCTTGGACGGGATAAGAATGAAGATGCATGAAAGTGCGTGCCAAAAAGCTATGTAAACGAGTCTTAAAGAAATCGTGAAGAAATAAGAAGAAAAGGAAAAAATAGCTTCTGAGGTATCAATGCGGGCGCACAAATCCTCTATGCGCCCGCATTTAAGGAGGATTTCAGCTGAGAAGGCTCTCTGGAGGTTTGATGCGGGCGCATAAATCTCCTATGCGCCCGCATCAGCCGGTTTTCCGGAATTTTTATTTCTCTTTTATTTTCTTCGTACTTAGGCTTTGTAAGCCCAACTTTGGGTACAATAGGCACGACTTTCTAGGCAAAAGAACTTATGCTTTTAATATTTTAGAATTACTCTCTTAGGTTTTGGAATTAAGCACTTTTCTCTCTCAAATTAATTTAGAGAAATTAGGGTTTTGTTAACAACATTAATTTTCAATTCAATTCAAGTCTTCGATTCGTTCTTCAATTTGGTAATTCTTCTGGTTTTGTTCTTTATTTTAGTTTAATTTATGCTTTTTAGTCTCTCTAGTTTAATTAATTTAGTTATTTGTTTATGTTAATTAGTTTAATTGTCAATTACTTCATGAATTCAATTAGGAATTTTACAATTGTTCTTGCTTTAATTTTCATAATCATGAGTGAGTAGTCTAATTTCTAGGGTTAGGGAAACCTTGATTAATTAATGGACTAATTAAATTAGGTTGTTTCAATTCCACAATTAGTAGTCAATTTCCTATTATTGGTTTCTTTGTTTACAATTGAATTGTGCGCAGATTTAGTTGTAATTCTGGTAATTGTTGAATTTGATGCCGAGAGGTAAAAATACCACAATAAGACCACTGAATAATAGGCGGAATTAGTCTAGGCATGAGCGAGAGCCGCTAGATGAGTTTCGAGGGAGTCTAGATTCGAGAGAATTAGTGAGCCCTAATTTGACGATAATTGTGAGATTGAACGATCTTTGTTAGTGAATCCATTAGTTGTTCTTGGTGACCCGAATGACCCTAGGCTTAGTTTATTGGTTGAATCCTTCGTCATTTCCAGTAATTAGTTAGTAATTAGTCAATAGTCAGTTAGCTAGTCAATACTTCTCGACCAAGGCTCTTTACACAGTTTAAGCTTTTTAGAACTAATAGAGTTTAACTGCTTCCCTGAGGATTCGATCCTTACTACCCTAGCTACATTAGTTAGTGTCGTTTGGTTTACTTTTGATAGGTGTGCGATAGCCTTTTCAAATTTTGGCGCCGTTGCCGGGGAAGCAATTTTTAATTCTATTAGTCGGGTTTTTACTGTTTTATTTTTATTTTTCTTAGTCTCAAAGAACTATTCGGTTCTTTGGGGCTGTTTCTCATCTTTGCTCGGAGTTTCTATTGTGTGCAGGTTCATAGGTTTATGCAAAACGACCACGAGCCTGATACTTACATCTTCCCTGAGCCCGAGCGAGTGTTTCTGAAACGGTTGAGACGTAGTAGACGCCGAATTTTTCTTCCCCGATCTGTGGAGGAAACTGTTTCTGACTTGTCTCAGTTTTTCGAGTTCACCTTCAATCCGCTGTTTGAAGGGTATTTAGAAGTTGAAATGGCTGCCGAAGGAGAAGGACAGGGTAGAGGACCACCGCCTCCACCACCACCGCCACCTGCGGCCCGTTCATTGAGAGACTATTCCTTGCCTAGTACGGAGTCTATGGCTGGAGGTTATTCAGTACCCGATACCGATGCTGCTAACTTTGAACTGAAACCGGCTCTTGTGAATATGGTTGAACGAAATCAGTTTTCAGGGACATTGAAGGAAGATCCGAACTTACACTTACAGAATTTCCTTCAATACTGTGATACTATCAAGCAAATGAATGTCTCTAAGGACTACATTAGAAGGCGAATGTTTCCGTTTTCATTAAAAGACAAGGCTAGAACCTGGTTGAATGATCTCAATATGGCCACCATTAATTGTTGGGAGGATTTAGCTCTTGTTTTTCAGAGGAAGTACTACCCACCACAAAGAACTGCTTTGTTGAGGAGTCAAATTACTAACTTCAATCAGGAGACAGATGAGTCACTATATGATGCTTGGGAACGTTTTAAGGAGTTATTGAGAATGTGTCCTCATCATGGGCTTGAGAAATGGTTCCTAGTTCAGTCATTCTACAATGGGTTGGGTAATGAGAGTAGGGCTTTGTTAGATTCTGCTGCTAATGGTCGATTTTGAACCAAGAAGTCAACGCGCATATGAACTGATTGATGAAATTGCCATTCATAATCACAGTTTGGTAACCTTAGAGGGCATTCTAAGAAGGGTGGGAAACATGTAGTTGATGATAAGTATGAGAGTTTAGCTGCACAGATAAATGTCATAAGTCAGAAGATTGATAAGATTGGTACTACAGCTCCCCCACCATCACCTGTAGCTGCACTTTCGGGATGCACTGATCCTTTCTGTGATTCATGTGGTTCTTTCGGTCATAATTCCCAGTCTTGTACTAGTTCAGTAGAACAAGTATGTGCCTTTCAAGCCTACAAAAACAATCCATATTCTAATACATACAATCCGGGCTGGAAGGATCACCCATACTTTTCCTACAAGAACAACAGCAATGTCCAGAATCCTCAGCAAGCCATGCCACCTCAGCAGCCACCCCAGCAGATGCAGAGATATGTACCACCACACCCACCAGGTTTTAGCAGACCACCACTACCAGCACCGCCAATGCCACCCCAACCTAGTGGAGAAATCTCGGAGTTGAAGAATATGATGTTGCAAATGCAGAAAAATATGGAGGCGATGCAGGCTCATAACAAGCACTTGGAAACTCAGATAGCTCAGATTGCGCAATCAACTGCTCAAAGGCAACCAGGCCACCTTCCATCACAACCCACACCCCCAGCATCACAGGCATCACAGAATCCCCCGAGGGACCATGTCAATGCCATTACTTTGAGGAGTGGAACTGCTTATGAGGGCCCGAAAATGCCTGCTGATGATGTTAATTCTGATGTTGCAGGTGCAGCCAAGAAGACCAGTGATGTGGTGATTGAAGATTTAGAGACAGTTCCAGCTAAGGAAACTAAAGCACCTAAGGAGAAGGTAGATGACACACCGATTGACACTATCCCGAAGCCACAAATTAGGTTGCTCTTTCCGAACAGGGTGACCAGGAGTAAGAACGATAACCATTTCAGTAAATTTTTAGCTATTGTTAAGAATCTGCAAGTTACTGTTCCATTTACTGATTTAATCACTCAAGTTCCTACTTACACTAAGTTTTTGAAAGACATTTTGAGCAGGAAACGCGAATTGAGTGTAGTGGAGACCGTAGCACTCACGGAGGAGTGCAGTGCCATATTGCAAAACAAGTCACCACCAAAACTAAAGGACCCAGGAAGTTTTTCTATTCCCTGTAACATTGGCCCCCTGTTTATTGACAAAGCTTTATGTGATTTAGGAGCCAGTGTTAGTGTTATGCCACTATCTATTTGTAAAAAGCTTGATATGGGTGCTTTAAAGGTCACTAACATTACCTTGCAGATGGCAGATAGGACAGTGAAATACCCTAAAGGTATTTTAGAGGATGTCCCGGTGAGAGTCGGGAAATTCTTTATTCCTGTTGATTTTGTTGTGTTAGATATGAATGAGGATGCTCATATCCCAATCATTCTAGGTAGACCATTCTTAAATACTGCAGGAGCTGTTATTGATGTTAAGAATGGAAATTTGACTCTTTCTGTAGGTGATGACAAGGTTACCTTCAACCTTGATAGTGCATTGAAAAATCCTATGATAGAACAATCATGTCATGCAATTTATACTGTTAATGAAATTGTTCTTAATGGCTTGCCTCGATCCTCTAATAAGGATCTTCTGGAGGCCCCTGCGTGTTTGGATTCTATTGCAGGTGATGAAGATAGCGTTAATAACAAGCTATGTCAGGATCAAAAGAAAAGGAAATCCCGTCCCAAGAATCGTCGGAAACCTCGAAAACAATCTTCTCATGCTTGTAATATGAATACGAAAAATGATGAGGTCTTTAACAAGGAACGTGAAGCATTTGAGCAACCAATAACTCCTAATCGCTTTGATTATTTAACTAAATGTGGTTCACGTTCACTCTTCGATCCTCTATGAGCTATGAGGTAACATGGTCAAGCTAATGACCCTAAACAAGCGCTTCTCGGGAGGCAACCCGAGCTTTCTATCTCTTCTTAACTTTTTTTTAACTTTTTAACTTGTTTTCTATGCCGTTTAACTCTTTTTGTGTGTTTCTGGTGTGTTTAAGTTTATTTTTGTAATTTTTAGTTAGTTTGTGTTCGTGTGTTTTTGTGTGTTTTTAGGTGTAATTGAGTAACTAGGGGTTTTCGGTAGAATTCCGAGGTCTAAAGCTAAGTCCAGGTCAAGGTGGGTGAAAAAGAGAAAGTGAAAATTTATTAAGTGTCAAAGAGAAGAAAACAAAGTGTTTGGGGTGAAACAGGGTAGATGCGGACGCATGGGGGTTTTATGCGCCCGCATCTGACCCCCAGAAGTACAGGATATTTAGTGATGGGGGTTGATGCGGCCGCATGGGAAGTTTATGCGCCTGCATCAGACCTCCAGAAGTCCAGATTTTTTTTCCCGCCCGCATCTGCGCAAGAACGTCATTTTGAAACGGTCATAACTTTTTCTCTAGGACGTTCCACGAGACGTATGACCTACCGTTGGAAAGCTCTAGGAGTCTAATTTCCAATTCAGTAGAAATCAGATTAATCCAAATTGTACTTTGTTATATATGATCGAAACAGCGTGAGGTGGTCAAATCTCAATCCGTGTATGCTACATGTAATAGCATTTACCACCCATGCCTCTTTCTTTTTCTAGCACAACTTCTTCCTCTTACCCATATACATCATTTTATACCCCTATAACTCCCTAAACCCCTCCACCATCTCTTTTCCCTCTTACTTTACTCCCTTCAGCACTGAGGACATTGCTGAGTCTGGCTTGGGGGAGGTATGTTTTATTTGCTTTCTTAGTATAATTTTTATTGCTTTCTAGTGTAGTTTTTACTGCTTTTGTAGGACTGTTTCATGGTTTGTACCGTCCATTAGGGGCGGGAGTTTACATGTAACCAAAAAAAATGTACTGCTTTCCTAGTTTAATGTAGTCAGCTTTTAAAAAGAGAATTCTTATTGTGATTGGCTAGCTGCTCGTCCCGTTTTCTCGTTGATTTGACTTTTCATTTACCCATTTGCTTAATTTTTTTGAAACTTCATGATTCTTGTATTTGGATGAGTTTACTTATGTGATTTGCCGGACATGAATTAGTCTTGAATTGCTAACATTCCTTGCTTTTGTCAACTCTGTCTAACCTTGCTTGGGTCTTGGACTTGAACTGTGTTAGCGGGAGGATTTGAGTCACTTTTGATCTTATAGGCTACATTAAATCGTATTCTTTTCATGTGTGCTTAGTTCCTGGTGCATTTATGATCTTGGGTTTGCCTTTGGACTTTAGTAACTTTTAATTGAGGTTTTGTTGCATGTTGTGCATGATGAGAGGCATTCAATTGTTTTTAGAGCTTCCAGATACATTATTAGGATTTTCATGCTGAACATTCAATTAGTCTAGGCATGAGCGAGAGCCGCTAGATGAGTTTCGAGGGAGTCTAGATTCGAGAGAATTAGTGAGCCCTAATTTGATGATAATTGTGAGATTGAACGTCTTTGTTAGTGAATCCATTAGTTGTTCTTGGTGACCCGAATGACCCTAGGCTTAATTTATTGGTTATAATTTTCGTCATTTCCCGTAATTGATTAGTAGTTAGTCAGTAGTCAGTTAGTTAGTCAACATTTCTCAACCAAGGCCCTTTGTACGGTTTAAGCTTTTTAGAACTAATAGGGTTCAATTGCTTCCCTGAGGATTCGATCCTTACTTCCCTAGCTACATTAGTTAGTGACGTTTGGTTTATTTTTGATAGGTGTGCGACAGCCTCAACACTAATGAAACCAAAAAGCATAAATTAAACTAAGTAAAAAGAATAAAAGCAAAAGAATTACCAAATTGAAGAACAAATTGAAGAACTTGAATTGAATTGAAAATTATTGTTGAGAACAAAACCCTAATTCCCAAATTAATTTTGAGAGAGAAAAAGTGCTTAAAATAAAACCTAAAAGTCTAATTCTAAATTATGAAAGGCATCTGGTTCTTTTGCCTAGAAAGTCGTGCCTTTAATACCCAAAATTGGGCTTACAAAGTCAAAGTACGAAGAAAATAAAAGCAAAAGAAAAATCCCGGAAAACGGCTGATGATGCGGGCGCATAGGAGATTTGTGCGCCCGCATCAACCTCCCAGAACGCCTCTTCAGGTGATTTTCAATTAAAATGCGGGCGCATAAGACTTTTATGCTGGCGCATTAAGTCCTCAGAAGATTATTTTTTTATTTTCTTCTTATTTCTTCATAATTTCTTCAATACTTGTTTCCATAACTTTTTGGCACGCACTCCCGTGCATATATCATTCTTGTTCCGTCCAAGCTTCCCAGCTTCGTTCCGAACCTCGGTTTCCGTGCTCCTGAAATTATAAAACACACCAAAACCGAGCATAACAACAGCAAATGATAAAATCAAACTAAAAATCTCTAAAATTGCCGGAAATCAATCAAACTTGGCGAAACACTTCAAATTAGCTAAAGAACACCAAATGAGCTAAAATCAAGCCAGAATCACAACTATTAGGCACGAACAAAATTGGCCCGAAACAAGGGGAAAAACACAATAAAAACCGCACATATCAAGACAACTTGTGAACTAATCGGGATCGACTCGGCCAATGCATGCTCGGCTCAAATAAGCTCGTCTCAACTCAGCTTGAGATATTAATGAGTCAAGGCCAACAACTCAATACTTGACTTGAAAAGCCCGCGAGAAGCCCAATTTATATAAAATTTTAAACATTATGTTGAAAAGTGAGTTTTATTTAATTATTTTAAAATTATCAAACATTTTGGTCTAGCATACTATAACTCAATCATTATTTAGTTGGAATAGCTTGAAATTAATTTGTAAAATGTCAAAAAGACGAGACCATTTCAACATTACTCGATAAAAGCTTGAAAAAACACAATCAAAGCTTAGACAACACTCGACTCGAATAAAGTTAGATGAACTTATGCTCAGTTCAAGCTCGACTCAAGATGTTAACAAGCTAAGTCAAGTCGAGCAACCGTATACTCGAACTCGTGTGTCATAAGCCCCCCGGTAGAATACCCCAAACAAAAACCAAATTCTTTAATAAAATAAATAAATCAACCAATGAGAAACCTCCCACAATTCTGTTATCAGCCTACAAATTCTTTTACTTAATCACGCGCTATGTCCTAACCGTATTTTCCACCTCCCTTAAACCCTCCTCTAAACCCCCCATTTTCTCTCTCTTCAAATTTCATTTTTCATTTTAAATATCCTTTATTATTTTAATTATGTCCAAAAACTTCCCCCCAAATTAACAACTAACTCTGTTACTCGTCACTCTCTAACAATCATTTCATTTCTTCTTCTTTTTTTTTTTTTTTTTTTTAAATTTAATTTTCCTTTTTTTTTAACCATCCCACGAACTCTTCTCTTTTCTTTTTTTTTTTTCTTTTTACTCCTTACTACCACTCATTCACAAATTCCCACCTCACCCTCACCACCATTACCACTATTGATTTTAGTTGATGATTATTGTTAAACATAGAACATAATTATAATTAAAGAAAGAAAAAACTTAAGTAAATTCTTCAAACAACAATTAAATCACTACAACAATTTGTCACTTGTGTCACAGGAAAAATTGTGGCGCAAGTAAAAAAATCTCGTGGCTATATAGTTTTGCCACGGAAATTTTTTAAATAATTATCGTGGCGCAAGTGGCCGTGGCTATGTTTTTGTCATGGGAAAATAGAGGTTGTGGCATGAATATTAAATTATGCCACAAATAATCCTATGGCGAAAAACTAGCTTCGCCACATGTATTACCATTGCTAATTTAATTGTTTGCCACAAGTACTATTGTGGCTAACTATTTCATTTCCCAAAGAGTATTATGGCTACTAAACAATTAGCCACAAAATATCCCGTGGCTAAGAAATAAAACTAGCCACTAATTATCCTGTGGCAAATATATTATACGTGGCTATATACATACCAAGTTCTAACATATATATGACACTTTAAGATCCAACAATCTCTATTGACCGAGGTCTTTTTTAGACATTTATTACCAATAATATAAAATGCAATTAACAAATCTTAGAACAATGAAATAATATATTCATATTAATAATATAATGTACTTTTGAAACAATGAAACCTTTACATAATATTGTACTTAAAACTAGCATACTAAAAACATACTATTATTATTTATAATCAACAAAGTAAAGTCGATTGTTCAATAATTTTAAAAAATAAAGTAAAACTACAAAGTTCTCTATATTATTGCCACCAATATGCTTCTTGTGTTGTTGCTCGCCATCTATGCATTTCTTTGTATAGTACCAACCTACAAGCACATCACCACAAAAAATAAATAAGTAATTTTTTAAGATACAATACTTTCAGAAAAATATTCACATTAGAATGGTTATTACTAAACCAACAATAGTAGTAGAGTAAAAGGCCTCAAAAACTATGCTAAACCTTGTATAAAAACGACATGGTAAAACAAGTACAAAGGGACATTCGAAGGGGAAGAGTGATAAAGTGTGGAATTTTGATCAAGTAGCTGTGCTTCCTAGAATTTTCTTGTTGGATTTTCAACATATAAAAAAAATCATCTAAATACACATAAAAGCTCTTCGAACAACAGGAACATTTACAGCATCAACAACATAAAGAGGACACATAAAAGAAGCATTAATCAATTAGCAGCAATGTCAGATGAGTTAATGTCTCATACTAGGAAAAATCGAATTTCGAATGCATTTACAGACTTCATGTATCTTAGATGAGTGACATGTCTTGTGAATTTTAATTTGATAAACGATATACCTTATAAAGTCTAGCTCACTTGATGAAGAAACCATGGTGTATGACTCTTATTGTCATTCTAAGTTATCCCGGCAAACTCATTATTTGCTTAATTAACCCTTAAATTAATCTTACTTGTTACCATGGAATATATTTCATCAAGACTTCACAATGCATTAGTTCAACAAACATATNATAGTCATCCCTAACCAAACTTGACTCAGTCTAGTTAAGGCAGCTCAGAACAAATCAAACTATACCAGAAACAAATAAACCAAATAAAAAACAACCAAACCAGCCCCAAACCACACACAGCTAAAATGGCCAATTCACAGCAACTAAAGCCAGTAGTCAGCCAACCTAAACTCCTTCCCAAGAACCACCCTCACACCCACAAACCAGCCTGCAGCAAACATATTCAGCAAAAAAAAGACCTTCTGATTTGCTCATCATAAACAAATACACTGCATAAAGAAGAAGATGAAGAAATACCCCAAGCCACTGGTAGCACACGCCTGATTTGCTTGGCATTCAATACCTTCTCAATCAAAACAGCAAAAAATCAAAAGAATTAATCAATCATCAAACTTTGAAAACTATGTTGAAAAATCATACCCTAACTTGCTCTCGTTTTTTCCTCAGTTATTGTTGAGTATCAATTGGTGCATTATTAATATCTAAAAATCGCTTTAATGCTTCAACTATATAATAAAAATATTTCAATCAGAATTAAACAAAATTCTGGATGACAATTTGCTCATACTATGAAAAAATAAATAAAAGAAATTGAAGAGAAAAAAACGAAACCTTTAACAAATTCAATTAAAATATCGAAATAATCGCTTGCCGCCGTACACAAAAAACTCAGCGACCATCAATCTAACTCGTTTAGGGTTTTGTTTTTCGATTTAGGGTTTCGAAATTCTGTAAATCGAGGATTTAGGGTTGGTTTGATGGGTGTTAGATTGTTTTCTATGGTAGTTGGGCTGAGAAGATTAAACCAAAAACTCTTCTGAAATGAGAGTTGTGGTTGCGGAACCCGCGTGAAGATGATGTGAGATTGTGGTGGTGGAATTCGCCAAAAGCGGTATTTCAGTTTCACCTTTAGGAAGACTACAACTAATTTTTCTTTTAAGTAACAGGCAAGAACTTGTACGTTACAACTACAGTAAAGTCACGGGCAAACAAAAAGCTGGTTATTAAAAAACCTTATTTGTAACGGGAATTAATTCACCCCGCTACACATAAGATTTGAGTGATAAAAATGGTAGGTTTTTGTAACGTTTTAACTAAATGCCCGGTACAATAAATTTAATTGTAACCTTCGAATAGAATGCCCGTTACAACGATTAGCAATTTTTCCACTAGTGTTTGCCTCTTATATTTATGTTATGATATTTACCCTAATAAGCTATACTATTTAAGTTAGGTTATGTTGTGATTTGGGTGGTGTTTAACCAGTTTTTATAGATTATTTAGGTATAATATTTAAGTTATGTTATGAAAAAGGTTTATTTTCTTTTTGTGTGAAGATAACCAAATAAATTCTCAAAATGTATATGTAATTTTATTAAAATAAAAAGGTTTGGTACTATAGAAATGATATGGGTCCTAGAGGCCTTTTTTGGAAAAAATACTTGCCCAAATCCCCTTCGGGTATTTGCCATGACGTAGAGCTCGAAAAATTAATCAATTTGAAAAAAAAATTGCTTTTCCTCGTTTAGGTGTATTTGGTATAGTTCATTTACATGCAATAGTATAATTAGTAATATTGTTAATTTTATAAAATTGAAATAGGGTGATGATCTAATTTTAATAATTTTATAATCGATAAATTCCTATTGAATGATTTATAAAAAATCAACATTACATATACAATTGTTTCTATTTCTACCTTTTGATTTTAGACTAATATAATTTTAATGTGATTACCATATATAGGCTTGCCACAAAAAACAAAAATTTCTATGGCATAACATATATTAGCCACGAAAATAAACAAAATGTGAGGCATAAATTTATGTTAGCCACGTACAAATAAAAATACCCATGGCATAACCACATTTTGCCACTAAATCACTTATAGCCGTGGCATAAATTTAATGAGTAATTAATGTTATATGTCAAAATATTTTTTTCCCGTGGCTAGATGATAATATGCCACGAATGTAGAATTTCCGTGGCACAATACGTGGCCCAAGTGATTTATTGTTGTAGTGAATTCTTTGCATTTGGACAGCTTGAGGATGCGCCTGTAATAGTATGCAGCGGATCTATACCTCATTTCTAGTCCATGATCAAAATAGCTATCCTCCAGATTTTGTAGTGGATTAGAAAAAATATGATATTGGGCATTTCTTCATCTAGTCTAATCAACTCAGTAAGATTTAGCTGAAAAAAACAACACTAGTAATAAATTTTGGAAAAAGAATTATAGTAATTAGCAAATCATGTAATTCATGTTAACCCTTATCTCAGAGAGTTGAAATGGACTTCTCGATTTCTTTTTCTCTCTTTCTCTTTCTCTTTTTTTTTTCTTCCTTCCTTGAACCAAGAAAATGAATAATAACGGTATTCTGCTTACTTGGTGAAATCTTGTCTATACCACTATTCATTTGGTTTGTATTGGTGAATTTATAGTACGTAAAAGGTAAACCATAATAAAAGACATGACACTTCTCCATTTTTTTTTAACCCTGAAAGAAAACAAAGGATTTATTTTGAACCCAAATTCAAAATAAATTTGGCTAAAACTAAAAACAAAAACTAGAACAAAAATAAAGAGAATAATTTAAGTACATTAATTGGAAAACCATGGTTAAAAGTTGAATGATGATACCTCTTTCCATGGCAGTACTCTATTGTTATTTCAAGATAAGGAGGGAGAGTAGAGAATTCTCCAAATAACAATCACCCCTGAGCACCCATTTATTGTTAAACCAGCAAATGAGAAACCCCTCGCAATTCTGTTAGCAGTATGCAAATTTTGTTACACATTCACGCGCTCTGTCCTAACATTATTTCCCACCTCCCTTAAACCCTCCTCTAAACCCCTCATTTTCTCTCTCCTCAAATCTCATTTTTCATTTTTTTTTTTCCTTTTTAATTATGTCCAAAAACTTCCCCCCAAATTAACAACCAACTCTGTTACTCCTGACTTTCTAACAATCATTTCTTTTTCTTTTTCTTTTTTTTTTTTTTTTTTGGGTTTTTTTTATAACCACCCCACGAACTCTTCCTCTTTCCTTCTCTCTCTCTCACACACACACACACACTTTCATTTCATCACACACAAATTTCTGTTATTTTCAGAGAATCTCAACATTCTTAATTAGGAGAGAGAAATTAATGAAATAAAATCAAAAAATTCCCACATTTTTCTTTCTTTAATTTCTCCCTCTTATTTTCATTTTCAGAAATAATCAATTTTTTTTTTTTTTTTAAGCTCAAACCATTGTTGTTACTTCTTCACTCTTCTTCTTCTTTTGGTAATTAATCAAACAATTTTTCACTCTCGATTTTTATTTTAATTTCTTGAATTTAAGCTGAAGTTTTTCTTTTTTTTTTTTTTGATTAATTTGAGTTTTTGAAATTAATTTCAACAGAAAGAAATGGAGAATATTGAAGTTGGATCTGTTTACAAAATTGATCATCACGCTAAACTTCCTAGATCTACTACGATTCCACCTTCTCTAACCTCCATTAAAGCTGTTATGGTAACTTCGTCAATTATCCTCTGTTTTTTAAATTTTATTTTCAAGATTTTCTTGCATTTATAAATAATTTGATTGGATTAATACATAATTTTCAGGTGAATAACAAAAGTGAGGATGAAGTAACAGTGGTTTATCCAAGTGAAAACTCCATTAAAGCTTTCTTTGGGAATAATAAGAAGGTAACTGGATTAATGCAGCCAAATTTCGATGAACATTATATCATGAGTTTGAATTTGAGTAAGAAATTACTCTCTCATAAAGTTTCATTCGAAGATTTCGCTGTTAAAAGAGGAAACAAGAGTTTCTGGCTTATTGATGATGATGATGATGATCATGAGATGGTGAATGGTGGATTGGAGATTAAATGGGAAAAACGTCGACGAACGACGATATACTCGAAACAGAGGACTATTGTACCTTGTGTGGAGAAGAAGGAAGAAGAATCTTCAAATGATGAAGATGAAGATGAAGATGAAGATGATGATGATGATGAAAAGAAGGAGGAAAAAAATCCAGAAAATACTAGAGTTTTGAGAAAGAGAAAATGTCAATTTAAAGGAGTTAATAAATATCGCGAAACGAAGAAGATTAAGAAGAAGATTATTAAAAGTAGTAATAATAATAAAAAGAAGAAGAAGCAAATTATCAAAGTTTCTGAGAAGAAGTTTAAAGATTCTCAACATCGTTGGACCGTTGAAAGGTAACAATTTCATTTCATTAATTTTTAATTTTTTCAACATTTTTAATGTGTATTTTATTTATTTATTCATTTGTTTTTGTACTATATTTTTGATGTTTTTATGTTGTACTTGTACTTTGATATTTGATACAGTTTTAGTTATGGAAGTTGAGAATAATGGAAATTAGTTATTGTACTTGATTGATTTTTGGTTTGTTATTTAATAAGGTATAAGTTGGCGGAAAAGAATATGTTAAAGATCCTGAAGGAAAAAGGGGCAGGGCCAAAAAACCCGATTTTGAGGCCCGATTTGAGGTCCGAAGCCCGGAAGCTGATTGGTGATACAGGGTTGTTGGATCATTTGCTGAAGCATATGGCAGGGAAGGTTGCTCCTGGTGGTAAGGAGAGGTTTCGACGTCGACATAACCCGGAAGGTGCAATGGAGTATTGGCTTGAGAGTGCTGATTTGATTGAGACTAGGAAAAAAGCTGGGGTTACTGACCCGTATTGGGTGCCGCCACCCGGTTGGAAACTCGGGGATTGCCCGAACCAAGACCCTGTTTGTGCTCTGCAGCTTAAGGAGCTTAAAGATGAAGTGACTGACATGAAGAGGTAGATTATATTAATGATGAATTAGGCCTTAATATGTTTGATTAGTGATTAATTAATAATTAGTAGAGCGAATGAAATTCCTTAATTAATGCATGTTTGTCTCTGATCATATACTGGATAATTGTGTGAGTAGGGAGCTGCAAAAGTTGGTATGCAGGGAAAAGGAGGACAATAATGTTGAGGAATCAGTACTAAAGTCACTCAAGGTATATTCAATTCTAAAGTTTATTAGTTGATATAAATAATTGTGTGATTAATTAGTTAATTGTACTTGATGATGACAAACATTTATGTTTTTTATTAACTCCATTCTTAGCTTAATATATATAATTTAAGTTAAAAATTTAGTCCTAGATTGTTTGTTAATTAAATCAGATGCTAATGAATTGAAAGAAAGGTGTTGGTTCTTTATGGTAGGAGTTGCATCTCGAGTTAATGAAGAAGAAAGCTCAAATCGAGAAGCAACTGTTGGATATCTCCAACACTTGCTCCGGAATGGAGGTAACAAAGTAATTACAGTGGGGTTAATTAGTTGGAGTTTTGGCATTAGCTGATATATTCATGTTTGTGTGTATGTAATCTTTGCTTATTATGGAAATTAACAAGTTAATCACATGAGAACTACCTATGTTACTTATTATTAAGGTAGGTGGTTTTTTTTAATGAGTATGTTGAAATGAAAATGCTTAATGCTTGCCTTTAGTAGTTTAGTGTGTATATATAATAAATAAATAAATAAATAAATACTAGTTGCAGAAAGGTACTGAGGTTTGTACATGTATGTAAACTCATAGTCAAAAGACTTGTACAAATATACTACTCATGCATGTGTGCAGAGAGGTCCCCTGTACAAAAAAGATTTATGTTGTGTGACACATAATATTATTCTTGGAGTATATTTCATGACTTTAATTATTTATGCATATATTCATAACTACACGTACACCTGCTCGCTGCATGTAATTCAATGCAAACATGCTTTGTTAAATTAAATTAGATTAGATCAAATTTACTAATTATGATATTTGCATAATCCATAATTAGGGAGAAGTAATAACTGAAGAAAATCATCAACAATTGATGTTATTGGAAGAAAATGACAAGAATAACCAAGAATCAGCTGTCGTTAATGAAGATAAACAATCAGGAACTACCACAACTGTTACAACAGCAGAAGATCAGAAAGAAAGCAAGAGACAAAAGCTGAATAGCAGTTTCAGAATCTGTAAGCCACAAGGCACTTTTCTCTGGCCTTCACAAATGGCTACTGCTTCTTCATCATCACCTCAAGTTGTGGTTCATCTTGAGGATCTTCTAGCTATGGGGTACCCTACGCCGCCATCTGTCTCTTCTTCATCTTGTAACAAGCCACCTTTCTACCTGTCCGCGCCACCACCGCTTCACCACCCGCCTTCGCCTCAAGTTAAAAGGCCGGTCGCCACCAGGGCATCTGTGACTCTGAACATCTCCATTGCCAATATTAGAGGGTCAACCACTATTGAGAGTATTTCTAGCCCTACTAGTACTACTGCCTCTGGATTTAGTAGTGTTCATAGTTTTGTACCTGATCTCAATGAAGCCCCACTTTCTTCTTTTGCTTGATTTTGAAGGTCCAATTATAGGTTATTAAGTCATTAATAATTCTTTCATAAAGTTTAAATTTTTGGTTGGGTTTTGGTGTATCAAGTTTACTACACCAATGTGATTAAATCTTTGGGTTGGTTATATCAGACACTACTACTATAGTGTGAGGAAAATCTTATTGTATGGTGCACATGAATGGAAAATATATACAACTTTATACTTCACATATTGAAACTTATTTGTAGTTCCCTTTTGATTATGATTCATTGTGTTTATGACATTTTTAGCCCACATATATGTACTTGGTTGAAGTTTATTTGTATTTACCACTTCACATCATTATTAGCTTGTATTTTATTACCAGATTGTTTACTAGATTGACTACCTAATCACTCCCCCTAAAAAAGTGATTATAATTGTGTCGATGAACAACAAACTTAAATGAGTGAAATTCAACGGCAAAAAATTACCTTACGTACAATTTTATTGGTTCAATTTAATTTAATACACACTAAAAATCTAGAAAAGTAGTGAAGTAAAATTAAAAACAATATTTGAATTGCTGATTAATTAAGATCAAACAATGTTGGCAATAACAATAGTCATTTAATTAAGGGAGTGTAATTACATCATAATTCTTGTTATTTGCCTTTTTTTTTAATAAAATAATTTCCTTATTATTTGCTATTGTACAATAAGCATATGAAAAAAAAAGAAAAGAAAAGAGTAACATAACAGTTGCATGCAAATGATGAAATGCGTGGAGCAAATCCCAAGAGCCCACGTTGTAAGTTGTTATTTGCCACGGACACTGTCACGCCCACACAGACAAATACACAATCACTCCTCTGCAAAGGTCTTATGATGCCAAAAAAGATTGTTGCTGTCTTATTTTGTTGGCCCGTTTTTTAACTGTTACGAAATAATAAAATTACCCTTATTTGGATAGTGTTGATTTATATACATATGTATTATTTATTTTTTCCATTACTCCAGCTTAAGGGAGGAATTTTTAATATATATTACCTTCGCCACGAATCGGAGATAATATTTTAAAGGGCGAATTAAAAATTTTTATACTTTAAAAAATTATTTTTCCTTTATTTTTTTTTCATACTCTATCTTATATTTCGTATTTATTTTGCACCACATTGGATTTTTAACGAGTATTGAAATCGACAAGATTAGAAATTCATAATAATTATAATATGAAAGTATATAGTGAACTATGGATTATGGAGTGTTAGATTGGTAGGTAGTGTTATCTCCATTATAGAAACAATTTAGATATTGCTCATAGGGAGACGATTTCACTAGTGGGGTGCACATGCTACTACATAGCTTTCTGTATAAATGGTCACATTAAAATAAAATTAAAATCAATGCACTTTAAGTCCATACATTGATACATATATGGTCATTAACATTATATACAACGCAATTCTTCATAATATTTTAACATTTCTAAAGTTTTATATCCAACCACAAAACTCAAATTGTGTAACTAATAGATTAAAAAGGTAAGATATTACATATATATACTCCATACTAGAGCTAATCACTAGATGTAAAATTCATTACTAGACTCGATCGAGCGCTCAACATATTTGCTAATATTTGAAAAGTAACAAGTAAGGCGGTTGAACTTTCTTAACCAAGTTAGAAATCAAATTAAATGGACCTAACACAACTATCGACCACCAAGCCCTAAAATACGGAGTGATTGAGTCGAGTTTGGCCAAGCCAAGCCTAGCCTTATATTGGAAAAGTAATATTTGTCCAATCGATTCAATTAGTTCCTTCAAATGTTTAATATAGGCTTACTTGTTAATAGAATTACCTATTCTATTACAACGTACACTTATTAATTTGGTCGGAAAAACCCAATTTGCCCACTTTACCAATAAGCTTTTAATTTTTACATTAGATTCTTAAGTATGACATTTTGCTTGCAACAATATACTACGTTACTCGCATAGTGAATTTTAAGTTACCTTAAAAAAACACTGAAACTTATTACAAAATATAAGATTTTTTTTTTTGAAAAAATCAATTGTTGGAACCAAGTAGGGTGGAGCCTTATATTTGAAAAGTAATCCAATTAAGTCGAATAGATACAATAAAAGTTCATTTATGTTTGGATAAATATCGAAGCCTTCAAATGCTTGTTAATAGCTTTACCTATTCAGCTACAAGTCTGCAATACTTAAGTATTCAACCGGACAACCTTATCCGTCTATCAAATTTTATATATCAAAATGATATGAAAAAGGAGGACATTATGGATGTACTATAGCAATGTGCATGCAACGAATACTGTATAATAAATTTTAGGTTACCTAACAAACACCGAAAACTATTACGTATTCTGTACTCATGTTACTCCGTAATCATTTTTGTTGTGGATACTAAATAGATAACACTGCTTGAATTCGGAATTAAAAGTTAGAGGTTCAATCGCTTAACCAATACTCGAGCCGATAACCTAATGTCAATATATAATTAACTTCTTTATAACAAATAAAAAGATAAATTTAACAGTAAAATAAATTCCGCTCGCGCGCTTTAAGACTCCTATAAGATTTTTTACCCCTCTCCTATTTTCCCCCTACTGTCGCATATATCTAGGAAAAACGGAGTAAACATTTTCCAATAAATAATTTTTTTAATTTTATTTTGGCACCCAAAAACGTTGTTTATCCATATTAACCTATTTGTACTCCGTAATATTCATTACTTACTAATTTATGCAACCAAATTAAAATTAACTTTCTCTCTCCTAATATTTCCAAAAATAATAAAATTAAAAGAGATTCCATAGTTGAGCACCACCATACTATCTGCTTCGAAAATCCCAAAAATTCAGGTATCAATGCATCTTCTTCATTCTCCTCTTTCCTACTTTTCTCTTTCTCTCACTTATAATTTTTACCCCCTTTTTTATTTTTAATTTAATTTTTCTGGGGTTTTTCGAATTTTCAGAAATAATAAATCACCCAACTTTAATTAAAATAAGGAAAAAAAATCCTACTTAAAAACAATGTATATCTTTTAAACTTGATTATATGCGATTAAAATCACTCTTTTGATTTTATCTTTGAACTTTTTTTTTTCTCTGTAATTTTAGAAGCTTAAAGTTATTAGTAAGGTGAGTATTAATGGAGTTTAATGATGATTTCCGAAATTTTCGCTTTAATTATTTGCTTTTTGACAAAAGTTTTTCTCTTCTTTTTTTTTTTCTTCTTCTTTTAGTTCTCTCAATTTTTCTGGGTTTCAGTAAAATTCCTCTGTTTCTCTGTTTTTCTTCAGTTTTTGGGTGTTTTACGCCCTTTTTTTCCGTCGCTTTGCCATGAAAAAATTGTTTTTATTTGTGTGGGTTTTTTCCGCTAAAACCCTCCTTTTTCACTAATACAAGTATGATGATTATTTATTTATTTATTATTATTTTTTTGGGATGATAAGCTCTTTCACTTTGATTAATGGATTTTTTTTTTCCAAAATCCATCATATTTAGTCTAATTTTCTTTAACCCTTTTTATTTTTTTTTTTAAATTATTATTTTTTAATTTTTGTGTGTGTACTTGTAAAGTTATGACTGTGGACTTAATCACACATGGGTTGAATTTTTTTGGTGTTGATAATATTAAAAAAAAAAAAAAAAAGAGTCTTAATTTCGCA
>PYUH01000044.1:8487437-8524414 GCA_016808085.1 Suaeda aralocaspica | reverse complement strand
TTTTTTTTTTTTTTTTTTTTTTTTTTTAATAAACAGAGACTTAGGCTATGTTCTTATTATTTGATACATCTGGACCTATTTTTACTGCACCACATCAGTCCTTAAATGAATTTTTCGAGTTATGATTTTTACTTAAGTAGCTGTAGCTGTAGCTCTAGCTTTATCTTTTTTTCTTATAAACATGTTTGGACTTTTTAGGACTATTCTGAACTGACTAAATTTACTATAAACCAAACTTACTTCTTGAAGGTGGAAAGAACATGACCCAAGTTGTTCCAATTTGATTGCAGGGAACCCTGATGGATATTAAACCCTCTGTTGGTGAAGAAAATTTACTGGCCAGCCCTTGTAAGCTTGTATGTTCTCTGTGTGACTTGTACATGACCGGGAAATGGTTTCTTTATCTTATGCAACTTATGTTACATGCAGAGAACACTGAACGTTGATTCTAGTGCTGTAACAGTAGCTTATTCCAATTCCTTGGTTAAACCCCATAAGGAGGTAAACAATGAAGCTTGTTCGCTTAGCCACTTGATATTATATATGAATTGTTCCTTACTTTCATTATTCATCACCTCGCTTCAAGAATTTCTTGTTTTTGTAATACGTCTAAAGGTTTTGTGGGGGACAGAAACATATGATTTGCTGTTGTTTACAAGAGCTAACTAGTCAATCATAAGCATGAGTTTTGTGTGTATGGGAATTTAGGCAAAACTTGCCCTGATGTAGTCTGTGTAGTTTATGAATCTGAAGTTGATAATGGATGTAACCTTCTCAGAACAACATATTTTAATTGAATTTCACTTAAATAACTAAATCTGTAATTGAAGGCTCTTTCTTTTATGTGTTGAGGGCCTGAGGCATCTTCTTGTTAACTGGTGTTAGAAACTGGGAGACACAATTCAAGCCAGTTAGGCAAAATAACCAAATATTAGTATGAAAGATGAGAAATTTCCCTCAATGTCCTTTCTCTTTTCTTGTGTTCTAGATTGTGGGCTTGGTAACATCTTTTATGGAGCCTCATGACTGTTCTGCATATCCAGATTTTTACAGTACCATTTTGTTTTTCTCTCAGGGCATTTGGGAGCGCTCTTTGGTTTTGTGTCCAATATGCTTTAAAACTTTTATATGTGGCTGTACATTGTTTGAATTCTTTCAACTTGCATTCAATGGGTTACAGTGGATATTGTATTAATCTGTTGCTTGTTGCAATCCAGAATTCTCGTGGGGTAGCAGATGCTACTAGCATGTTAACAGAAATACCTGTGGATTCATCAGGAAATTTTGACAAAGAAGTATAGTATACTCCAAAAACCTTTTAGCTTCTGCATTTGCAGATTTCACTTTAATTTGTTTAAGTTACCTGCACTTTGTCATCATGCCTTATTTGGAAGTTTACATCGCAGGATGCTCTGGCTGAGCTTGATAATAGTTCTGGTACTGACGTGGATATTCCCACAAACAGTGATTAGCTGGTATGCTTCTAATATCTATATTGCAAATGCGAACTGGTAGTTATGTATGCTGCTGTGTTTGGTTGGCATGATCGTTGTTGCATGTCTTGTCATCTTTGAATTGATTGACATGTTTGATCTTATTTTTCTACTTGACAGGTACATACTTTTATTACCTCACAAGTGAAACCGAACTTCAAATTTAGCATGGAACATCAAGAACATGTGCGAGATGCTAATTCATAATGTCAAATGTCAATGGACAAGTATTGGAACATGTACAACGATGTTGATAAGAATTTAGTTAGAGTGACTGGCTGCTGTATTTCTAGTCTTGTGGAGTTTTGGCCTCCTAAGTTTGTAGAGCTGTTTTTTTTGTCTTGCAATATGCTTGAGTGGTTTCTTGCATGTGATTTATTTGGTCCTGGTCAATAGAAATTCACCAAGTTGGTGACTTGGTGGTGGTATCTTTGTTTGTCAAAATTCTTGGTGCTGTAGTCTTCTAGATAGTGTTTGAGTAAGATGAATCTTCTGATCGGTAATTGAGGACACATTGTGTTGGAGTTTGTGGTGGTGGCACAACTCAAGGTTAAAAGATTATTCTATACACTTTGTAGCTTAATAAACACATTCGAACTATGTTTAGTGGTTTTTATGGGCCGAAATCGATCGTGGAGAGTCTTGTGGTGGTCCATGACACTAGGAAAAAAATAGGGCGGAAAAAAAGACGTGGCCCAGGAAGGCCCTTGCGGAGACCTTAATCAAAGTCTATTATCCAATTTTTTTGAGATTTCGGAGTTCCAAAAAAAGTTGCAAAAAACGCTCCAGGGTGCCTTATGGTTAGTATATGAACCTACGATTGTGGTGAAAAGGCCTTAAGAGGATAAAAATAATTTTTTAGATGGTCTTTAAAATAGTTGTTTTTCCATTATTCGGAAAAAAGGCCATAAGAGGGATGAAAAATAAGTTTTTAGGGAAAGAAAGTGATCGAGGGTAGTCTTGCAGTTGTTTGGGGTCTGAGAAGGCCCTAATAGAGGCCACAATCAAAGAAAATTATCCTTTGTTTTTTGAGATTTCGGAGTTTCGGAAATAAGGTTGCTAAAACTTTTCGGGGTGCTCTTATAGATAAAATATTAACCCAGAGAATGCGATTTGGTGGGAAAAGACCTAAAGAGGGATGATAACAAGTTTTAAGGGGGTTTGGGAAATAACTGTTTGTTCATCCGAAAAAGTCATAAGGGCCTGTTTACATCAACTTAAAATCAGTTCAGTTGAGTTCAGCTCCGTTCAGTCCAGTTCAGTTCTGCTCTTCTTTTATTTTGCTAATCATTAATCTTTCACAAAAAACTTTCAGTTCAGTTCAGCTGTTTTCAGTTGAAGTAAACGGGCCATAAGAGAGATGAAAATAGCTTTTCAGGGCCAAAACTGATTGTGGGAAAGTCATATAGTGGTTTATAGCATTTGGTAGTAAAATAAGGCGAAAGTAAGATGGGGCTCAGAAATGCCCCTTCAGAGGCCTTATTTGAAGGCTATTATCCACTGTTATTTACATTCCAGGATCCCGGGAAAATAGTTGCCAAAAACCCTCCAAGATGCTCGTGTAGTTAAAATATGAACCTAGACCTGGTGATTTGGGGTCAAAAGTGCTTAAGGGGGATGATAACGAGTTGTTAGAGAGTCCTTGAAATTGTTGTTTTTCTATTCTTCGGAAAATGCAATAAGAGGATGAAAACAAGTTTTTAGGGGCTGAAATCGATCGTGGGGAGTCGATGGACCATAGCACTTTGTAAAAAAGTAGGGTGAAAAAAAAAAGACGGAGCCCGTGATGGCCCCTACGGAGGCCTCAATCAAAGACATCCACAATTTGTTTAGATTCTAGGATTTCGGATAAAAGTTACATATATAAAACACTCTAGGGTGCATGTATGTCTAGGTTAGGTAATTTTGGAAGAATAGGCATTAAGAGGATTATAACAAGTTTTGAGAGGGTTCTTGAAATAGTTGTGTTTTCGTTCTACAAAAAAGGTCATAAGAAGGATGAAAACAGGTTTTTAGGGGGTGAAATCGGTCATAGGGAGTCTTGTTGTGGGGCTTAGCATCTAGTAGAAAAACAAGGAGAAAATAAGACAGGGCCATCTAGAGGTCTCTATCAAAGGCTATTATCCACTATGGTTAAAATATGAACTTACAGCAGGCGATTTAGGGTAAAAAAGCCTGAGGGATAATAACAAGTTTATAGAGTGATGAGGATCTATATGATCCTTTAGATTTTTAGGTTAAACTTAAAATCAGAATTTATAATTTTTGTGGATGGAAAGACTTATAAGTGGTTCTCATGGAAAAGATTGATAAATCTTAAATAAAATGGTAATCACCTAAGGGTTCTAATACTGATATCTCGATCAATACTAGGTCGGTTTCAATCGAAAGAAGTTAAATTTTACTAACACACTGTCATTTCTCATGAATGACTACTATAAACACAATCATGAGATGTGTTTATATAGCCCTACAAACAACCTTACGATTAATTGAAACCATAATAATAAAAATAAGGTCTAAACGCCCAAATCCAACTAAACAACTTGGAAACCAGTAATGGCTCCTTATTAACTGAAAAACAAATAGAAATAATAACTAAGCTCAATCAAGTTGCATTAACCCAAGTAACACATGAAATGAAGGTACATTTGTCATTTGAGCCTAATCCAAAAACCGACGAAACCTTTCCCATTGATCCCATATCATAAAGAGTCCTAGAAATAACGGATAGTTCCGTTCTTCGAAAAATGACAGAAGAGAAATAAAAACAGGTTTTTAGGGGTTGAAACTGATTATATGGAGTTATGTTGTGTTCCATAGCAGTTGGTAGAAATACAGGGCTTATATAAGACGGGTCCGTGAAGGCTCCTTCGGAGGCCTCAACCAAAGTTTAGCATCTATTGTTATTTCAAATTTTGGGATTCCGGAAAAAAGTTGCAAAAATTTCTTTGAGGTGCCCATATGGTTAAAATATGAACCTAGGCAAGAAGATTTTGGGGTGAAAAGACCTTAAGAGGAATGCTAACAAGTTTATAGAGTGTCCTTAAAATAATTGTTTTTCGGTAAAAGCCATAAGAGGGATGAAATAAAGTTTTTAGGGGCCGAAACTGATCATGAGGAGTTATGTTGTGGTCCATAGCACTTGGTAATTAAACAAGGTGGAAATAAGACAGGGCACGCAAAAACTATTATCCACTGTTTTTTTTTTTAGTTTCCACGTTCATAGAAAAAAAGTTGCCAAAAACTCTCTGGGGTGCTCGTATGGTTAAAATATGAACCCAGACTAGGCAATTTAGAATGAAAAGGCCTTAAGAGGGATGATAACATGTTTTTAGCGGGTCTCAGAAAAGCAGTTTTTTTGTTCTTCGAGAAAAGCCATATATAAGAGGGATGATAATAAGTTTTTAGGGGCAGAAACCGATCGTTGGGAGTCATGTGATGCTTCATAGCACTTGATAGAAAAACAAGGCAAAAATAAGACGGAGCCTGGGAAGGCCCCTCCGGAGGTCTCATTCAAAGGCTATTAACCACTGTTTTTTGACATTCCGGGGTCCCGGAAAAAAAATTGTAAAAATCCCTTCGGTGTGCCCGTGCAGTTAAAAAAATGAACCGAGACCAAACAATTTGGAATGATAAGGCCTTTATAGGAATGATAGTAAGCTTGTAGAGATTCCCTGAAATAGTTTTTTTCCGTGCTTTAGAAACGAATATAAAAGGAATGAAAACAGGTTTTTAGGGGCCGAAACCGATCGTGGGGAGTCATGTTGTGGTCCATAGCACTTGGTATATAAAAACAGGGCGAAAATAAGAGGGGACCTACGATGACCGCTCCAAGGCCTCAGTCAAAGGCTATTATCCATTATTTTTTTAGATTCCGGGGTTTTTGGAAAAAAGTTGCAAAAAACTCTCTGCGGCACCCGTATGGTTAAAATATGAACCAAAACCAAGCGATTTGGGATGCAAATTCTTTAAGAGGGATAACAACAAATTTATAGAGGGTCCCTAAAATAGTCGTTTTTTCCGTTATTCAGAAAAAGCTATAAGAGATTTAAGAGGGATGAAAACAGGTTTTCAGGGGCCAAAATTGATCGCGGAGAGTCCCGTGGCGGTCCATAGCACTTGGTAAATAAAACAGGGCAAGTAAAATATGGGGCTCAGGAAGGCCCCTCCGAAATTCTCAATCAAATGCTATTATCCCTTGTTTTTAACATTTCGGCATCCTGGGGAAAAAGTTGCCAAAAACCCTCTAGAGTATCAGTATGGTTAAAATATGAACCCAGATGTGGCGATTTGGGGTGAAAATTCCTTAATTTGGATGATAACAAGTTTTTGAGGGTCCCTTAAATAGTTGTTTTTCTGTTTTTCGAAAAAGGTCATAACAAGGATGAAAACTTATTTTTTATGGGGAAGAAAGTGATTGAAGGCAGTCATGTTGTGGTCTATAACACTTGTTAGAAAAACCGAGCAAAAATAAGATGGGGCTCGGAAAAGCCCCTCCGGAGGCCTCAATCAAAAGCTATTATGCATTTTTTTTTACATTCCGGGGTTCCAAAAAAAAAACTTGCAAAAAACTTATGGGGTGCTTGGACGGTTAAAATACGAGCCCAAACTAGGAGATTCTGGGTGAAAAGGCCTTAAGAGGGATGATAACAAGTTTTTGATGGGTTCGTGAAATAGCTGTTTTTTTGTTCCTCGGAAAAGATCATAAGTGGGATGATAATAGCTTATTAGGGCCCGAAACCGAACATGAGGAGTCATGTGGTTGTCCATAGGACTTGGTAGAAAAACATGGCGAAAATAAAACAGATCCCGAAAAGGCCCATTTGAAGGCCTAATCAAAGTTAGTATCCATTGTTTTTTTAGATGTCATGGTTTCGAAAAAAAAGTGCAAAAAACTCTCTGAGGTGCCCATATGATTAAAATATAAACTCACACGAGGCGGTTTGGGGTGAAAATGTCTTAAGAGAGATGATAAAAAGTTTTTAGATGAGGTCTCTAAAATAGTTGTTTTTTCATTCTTCGAAAAAAGCTACAAGACGAAGAAAAACAACTTTTTAGGGAAAGAAACCGAACAGCGGTGGCAGCCGCGTGGGGGGGGGGGAGTCCTATAGTGATCCATAGCACTTGGTAAAAAAATAAGGCGAAAATAAAATAGGGCCCGAGGGCCCCTCCAAAGGCCTTAATCAAACGCTATTGTCCCTTGTTTTTTAGATTATAGGGTTTCGGAAATAAAATTTGCAAAAGAAACTCTTTGGGGTGCCCATGTGATAAAACTATGAACCTAGCCAATCTGGGGTGAAATTAAAAGATATTAAGAGAGATGATAACAAGATTTTAGAGGGTTCCTAAAATAGTCGTTTTTAGTTCTTCAGAAAAGATCATATGAGAAATGAAAATAGGTTTTTAGGGGCTAAAACCTACCGTGAGGAGTCCTGTGGTGGTCCACATCGTTTGGTAGAAAAACAGAGCGAAAATAAGACAGGGCCCGAAAAAAGCCCTTATTAAGTTCTCAATCAAAATTTATTATCCACTGTTTTTTGACATTCCGGGGTCCCAGAAAAAAAAAAGTTGACAAAAGGCCACCGGGGTGCCCGTTTGATTAAAATATGAACCTCGACTAGGCGATTTGGGGTGATAAGGTCTCAAGAGGGATGATAACAAGTTTTTAGGGGATCCTTGAAATTTGATTATTTGACTATGTTTTTAAAGGGTATCTGAAATAGCTGTTTTTTTGCTCTTTAGATAATCCGTAGGAGGGATAAAAACAAGTTTTTAGGAGCCAAAATCGACAGTGGGGAGTCTTATGCTGGTCCATAGCACCTAGTAAAAAAAAGGGCGATAATAAGACGGGCCCCCGGGAAGGCCCCTCCAAAGCCTCGACCAAAGGCTATTGTCCATTGTTTTTTTTGAGATTCAGGGTTCCGAAAAAAAAAAGTTGCAAAAATTCTTCAGGGTGCACCTATGAACCTAAACAAGAGATTTGGGGTGAAAAGGCCTTAAGAGGGATAATTACAAGTTTTTAGAGGGTCCATGAATTAGATGTTTTTCCGTTCTTCGAAAAATGCCATAAGGGCTTGTTTACTTCAGCTTAAAATCAGTTTAGTTCAGTTCAGCTCTTCTCTTATTTTGCTACTCATTAATCCTTCATTAAAAACTTTCAGTTCAGCTAAAACCGGTCGTGGAGAACCCTGTGGTGGTCCATAGCACTTGGTAAAGTAAAGGGTGAAATTAAGAAGAGGCCCAGGATGGCCCTTCCGGCAGCCTCAATCAAAGGCTATTATCCCTTGTTTTTTAAGATTCAGAAGAAAAGTTGCTAGAAAATCTCCAAGGTGCCCGCATGGTTAAAATATGAACCCGGACCAGGCGATTCTGTAATACCCCGTAATTTTATACACGTTATAAAATTAAAATAGTATTTATACGTACATTTTACGTATTTTAAAGGAATAAAAGTATTTGAAAATAATTAATTAAAGGAATTTAATTAATTACGGAGTTTTATTTACTTTATTTTAAAGAAATAAATTTTTATAAGGTCATAAAATAATTTTTATGAAGGTCTTAAAATGTGTGAAAATATTTTGTAAGGCTTTTAAAAGTGTTTTTAATGGGTTGCCATGATTAGTTTAATTATGGGCCCAAAACTAATCCCACTTCAATTAGACCTTTTGGGCTTTTCCTAAACCAACTCTAAATCCTTTTGGGGCTTTAAATACCCCCTTTTAAACCAAAAATTCAGAATTTCCCAAGCATTCAAGTTAGGATTTCCAAAAGCAAAAGAGAGAAGAAAAAAAAAAAAAAAAAAAAACGAAGGGAGAAGCGACGAAGAGGACCGAAGGTCGCCGGCCACCTCTGCGCCGCTGCTGCCCCTCGCCGGCCGGCCGTCGCCGCCACCTCCTCCCCCTTTGCCTTCTCGATTTTCGTAGGTAAAAAAAAAAAAAAAAAAACTTTTAATTTAATTCTAATTTAATTCTTAACCATGTTTTATAAATTATGTTTATGATCATGTTTTAGTAATGTTTTATGATTTATAATCATGTTTTTATGATTTGTAATTATAGATTTAAAAAGTTGATCATGAAATTTTAATTAGGGTTTGAGAAAGTATGAAGTTTTATTGTTTTAAATTATTTTTATGATCTAGATTGAAGTGGTATGATCATAGTTTAATTATATATGATTGTATGATTAAATTATGATGTTTAGATTGGTTTTTAACAAATTTAAAGTATTAAAACAAATCTGAAAATTTGTTAAATACATGTTAAAACAAGTTTTAAGTGTTCATATTATGCTAGTATGATCATATATGAAATCTATGATCACTACATATATTTTTAGTATGATTTATGAAGTTTAAAGATGATTTTAAGTATGATTTATAAGCTGTCCAGATTTTATAAAATTCATAATTAATGTTTTAAAGTATGTAATTAGCATGAATTAATCATATAAGTTAAGTATTACATTATATGATCAATCCATGTTGTTTTTAGGGCTTTTCATGAAGTTTAGAGAGGTCTAAAAGGATTTTTAATTAAATAAATAATGCTGTAATTTTTATTAAGGCATGTTTATAAGAAGTAAAATTAAGTGTTATTACTTACAAGTTTCCAAATTAAATTCTAATGCATAGAATCGAACCATAAACCTATAAGGATATTAATATGGTGTTTTTATGCAAAAATAAGTGTTTTAAAGAGGTTTTAAGAGGCTTGAAATAATTAAAGTAAAGCTGCCATTTTTGGAAAGTAATGAAAAATAGAAGTTTTCGAAAAGAAAAATAAAGAGACAAGTTATGGAATTGAATAGAGACATAGTAAGGAAGGTTATGGATGTTTATCCACTAGTAAAAAGTAGTTTAGAGTTGCTGTAAAGTTTAGTCAAAGAGGTTTTTCTTATATAGTTTTCCTCTTATGTTTTATAGGAGGATTCGAATCAAGTGAGTTCTAGAAGTAGTGGCGAATCACCGCTATTATACAAGGTACGTAAGTACTAAAGATTCATGAGTAGAATATCATGCTAGGATCATGCTAGTAGTAGATTGAATATATAAGTTTCATGTTAGAAACTATATGATATGAAGTATGTTATGTGACTCTTGTTGACTTTTGTTGACTTATATGAGCATGTTCAAGTATGCATGATTACATGATAATCCATGAGTATTTATTTATGCATTCTATTATATATATATTATTAATAATAACATCAAGGATGTTTGGAATGCATGTTTAATAAAAGAAGTTGACTAGTAGTCAAAAATGAGCATGAAAGATTATGTTATTAAATATTTTGAGCAAAGAAGAGTTAGTGAATTTTATTCACATGATTAGTAGTAATTGAGCAATTTATTATTATTATCCACTCACAGTTTATGTGTGGACTAGTAAAGGAAGTTATCCACTCACAGTTTATGTGTGGACTGTTAAGGAAGTAATTAACCACTCACAGTTAATGTGTGGTCTAGAGAGGATTAATAAAAGGAATAAAATATGTTCACTTATTAATGAAGATAATTAATATGGTGTTCATGTCATGTTATGTTATGAAATGTTGTGTGATGTTATGCATGTTATGATGTTTGTTATGTGAGAGTCATCACAAGTTATAAAATGGTTAATCACGTAAAGTGAAAGAGGATTCGCACCAAAACTCTTGGAACGTATATACCTTGAGTATGAACAGTGGGGGGAGTTGTCTAACAGAGGATTCAACTCCTAGTTAGGGGTACAAGACGTTGTACTTCTATTTTTAGATTTTTATCTTATATGCGCTGGAATTCCGCCACTAGGTGGCATAGTAATACCTTCTTGGAGTTGCTCCCAAGTTGGTGCCCTTTGGGCAATTATTTATTTTATAGGAAGGAGCCCGTTCGATGCGAAATCCAATTATATAATAATTAATTCTGAAGTAAGAGTCTTAGAGTCTTATGATGTTGCAATTGTGGTAAAGGTATGGTTGATGTTTTACTTTGATGCTCTTGCCTAGGATTATTCATGCTAGTGTGTTGCATTGTCTTTAATGCTTATGTACTCAGCTTTGCTGATTACGTGCTTTGTGTGCATGGCTAATCTTTGTTTGGCCCTACGACGACCCATTTATTATGGCGAGTAGAAGTCTTGAATAAAGAGTAAGCAACAGGTTTCAGGTGGGCATCTAGTCGATCATGCTGGGATTGAGTGAAGAGTGTTCATGTTGTTTTAGTATTTGCTTAAAAATTAAGTGACTATTATGCTATTTATTATATCATGATGGATTAACGTTGTTTTAAAGATATTAAATATTATTTGGTTTGAAGGGCCGTTATGTCGGTTCCAAGTTGTTATAAAGTATCATGGGATTTGGTTTTGAAGTTTATTTTAATTAAGTTGTTTTGGTTTGTTTTTTTTAAAAAGTTAAGTCTTCCGCTGTAGTACTTTGGTAAATGCCTTAGCCGTTTTCACGGTGGCGGTAATGCTTTGGTTTTCTAAAGTAGTTGGGGCTCGATTATTTTATAAATGTTTTCCGGAAATGTTAGTAGTTTTAGGAAGGAGAAAACCAGGGTGTTACAGATTCTGATTGTAAAGGCCTTGAGAGTGATGATAACAAATTTCTATAGGCAACCTGAAATAGTTGTATTTTTGCTCTTCGAAAAATGGCATAAGGATGAAATCAAGTTTGTAAGTGATAAAATCGATTATGGGGAGTCCTTTGTTGGTCCACAACACTTGGTTAAAAAAGGGGCGAAATTAAGACGGGGCCCGAGAAGACCCATCTAGAGGCCTCAATCTATTATCCACCGTTTTTTTTAGATTCTGGAGTCTTGTAATAAAAGTTGCCAAAAACTCTCTGAGGTGCCCGTATGGTTAAAATAAGAACCCTCATCAGGTGATTTAGGGTGAAAAGGCTTTAAGAGAGTTGATAACAAGTTTTTGAAGGTTCCCTGAAATAGTTGTTTTTTCGTTTGCGGAAAAGGCCATAGGAGGGATTAAAATTGGTTTTTAGGGGCCAAAATCGGTCGTGGAGAGCTCTGTAGTGGTCTATAGCACTTGGTAAAAAAAAAGGGCGAAAATAAGACGGGGCCCGAGAAAGCCCCTCCGGAGACCTCAATCATCTTTCTCATTGCCACTGCCACCACCAACACGTCGAATTTGGTATTTTTCTTCAAAAACCCTAAGCAAATCCCACAATTCTTGTTCTTCTTGTTACGTTTTTTGGTGGCGATTTAGGTGGAGTGTTGAATTTGAGTTTGGGTTTAAGGTTGGTTGGTTGTTGGAGTTTAGGGTTGGTTAATGTTTAGGGTGGTGATTTGGTTGGTTTTTGGAGTTTAGGTTTTTTGGTTTTGTGAAGTGGTGGTCGATTTGGGGGGAAGTGGGGTGTGGGTGAGGGGTGAAGCGATGTTTGATCTAGGGTGGCTAGCTTTGTGGGGATGTTTGATTTAAGGTGAGGTGGTCGTGGGGGATTTGTTGTGGGTCGTGGTGAGCGTGGACTTGTGGGTTGGTCGATTTAGGGAGTGAGGCGGTGGTCAACTTAGGGGTGACGTGTTAATTGTGGTGGGGGTGGTCAATTTTTAGGTGAGATGGTGAGGTTGTGTCGATGGTTGTTTTGAGGTGGTGTTAGTGGTTGTTGCAATGGGTGAGGAGTTGGTTGAGGAAATGCATGGGCAAAATTGTAACCTTATTAACTCACAAAATGTTGCATTAGAGCGTGGCGGAGGTAGTATATATATAGCTAAATATTAGAGTCAAAAATTTTATTCGAAGCATTTTTTTACTTATAAGTTTTCAAAATTGCCCAACAACGGATTCCACTCATAGAAGGAATGAAACCAATTTAACAGATACATAAGAGAATGAAATTGGATGTTCAGTTGAAATCAATGATAACGTTGCTAAACAATCAGGGTTCATCACACGGATCACATACTAGTTTACCGTAAGAAAAAATATGCAATATATTATGGTACATGAATGAATAGCTAAGCTAATACCTAAAATACGTAATTTATTACCAAGATTATTGTCTTCAAAAACTACAATGAGTAATTATCTGAGATGAGTTGCTTCGGCCTTTATATACTGATTTGGCAAGAGCAGCGATGTAAAAAATTTACATGGTTCTGCGTATAAACTATGTTAAGCTTGTGATGATCCAAAGGAGCGTAGAGCGACAATTTTTGGACATTGGAAAATTTTCAGATCAGCTGATTTGGTGCTAAAAGAATATATGTGTACATATTTATAACTACTGTTTGTATAAGAACATGCTTGTTGAAATAATGTTCACTAAAATCTAATCCAGTAAACTGTCTCTGAATCATCTAATATCAGTACCAAAACCACACCAATCATAGCATAGTTTTGAATGAAGCCAGGGAACTACTACGTAAATAATCTTTATCATGAATAATTCACTATACATTATAAATATATATCAGAAAAACTAGAGTGTAAAAATCGAAGGGCAAGGTGGTGCAAAATTTTCTATCTGTACAACGGTCACTTCTCTTTCCCTTAATGAAACAAGAATTCGCTCTTGCTGTTAAGATATACAGGAAAATAGGACACATGAAACTTTTTACCTACAAAATTATGGTGCCATTTGTTGGCTTGGAAGCTGCACAATGCAGATAGTTGAGTAGTAGAAATGAGTTATTTGCAGGATGGGCTTGACGATGGGCCAGATTAAATGTCAGATTGCTCCGAATATACAGGTCCCGAGCAGGTAATGTGTAGCAACAGAGTCGGAAATGAGACCGGCAAGTCAAATATGTTATTCTGCTGTGCGGGAATTGTGCCACATTATAAAAGATAGTAGCATCTGCAAAAGTTCCTCTATCAGGTTCTCTCATAGAATTTCCGTCATGAAAAATGTAGCTTTGGTCTGCTTCTATATCTGTATCTCCCCTAATCTTCAATGCGGTTGTTTTTCATGCTCATGAATATCTTCATAAGGTGAGGCTTCACTAGAAGAATCACTTTCATATATTGTAGTCTCCTTAGGGGAAGAAGGAAGTGAATCTCTTTGTTGTATAGTACCTGATAGAAGACAATAATCAATATGACAATAAACGCATATTTTGTACTTAGTGATGCACTTCAATTAATATCAGTAAGACAAGGAATATGGACATATGGTCTAGATGGCTGGTTGTATATTATTGCCATTATTATTTCTACAGGTTCTAATTACAGTCACTCCTCTGAAATACACAGAAACAAGACCAGGAAAGTAGAAAGTTCCCAAAAAGGCAAGAGTTATATTCAGCTGCTTGTCGAAGAGATTCACAAGAATACCATTTTGAAATCTCTACAATGATACATTAAAAAAAAAAAAAATAAAATAAAAAAATAAGAGTTGCTTAAAGTTGACAATCATTGACCTTAACAGTTAGATGAAGTATTTGCATTTTCAAAGTCCGAAGATTCGAAAGGGTGGAATGGAAAGAATAAGTCCGAACTTATCGTGATAGATGAAGTATTTGCATTTTCAAAGTCCGAAGATTCGAAAGGATGGAATGGAAAGAATAAGTCCGAACTTATCGTGACCAGCAAACATGAGAGTGCAAAAAAAAGTGGGAGGGTAAACAGACCTTTTCTTGAGCGGAACTTCTTCGTATGTCGCCGAATCAGCTTCTTAGTTATTGTCAGCTGCCTTGCAAAGGGTGAGAACTCCACATCACTTTCACTCCATTCCCCATTATACTCATTGTCTGCATCACCTCTCATGGTACGCAACACAAATTTTTTTGCCTTCCGACGCTGAGTGTTAAATAACCCCCTTATAGAGGTCACAAAACCATCACCTGCTCCATCTGCAGGACGCTTAGGAAAGGCTACCGGAAACTGATCAGATTTTCCTGTCTGACCACCGTCACTGTCACTTAGGTTTAGATCATCAGGGATGCCAGGTCCTGCCACTTCCCTGTGGCTTTGTGCTTTGTCTTTAAACTTTTTCCCCTGAAATTGGAGAAACATTGGATTCAATAAAACCAAAAACATTCAAACCATTTTGAGTTAACAGGAAAGTAAATCGTCACAAAAGCAACTACACATGTACAATATATTCAGCCTTCTTTCAAGGGTTGCTCAAGGAGAAGCTTTTGGTCTGTAACTCTGTATGGTCACTTATCATTAAGCAGGCCAAGGATGTTCAAATTCATTCTCATATAACAATGTCAAACACACTAAATCAATCCATAAAAGTCTTATACAAAACACTCGTTTTGAAACTAATACAAGACAAAAATGATGTGGACTATTACCAAAGGGTCTTAGAAATACTAAATAACCACAGGCAATACAACTTTGACCTTTACCTGCATGCCAGTCACTGACTTCAAAACTCCCCAGATTATATGTTTCTTTACTCTTGAAAAGAGTCTCCTCCAAGTTCCGGTAAATTCAACACGATGAAATTGATCCATCAGCAATCTTAAATCACTGACAGCAAATCTTGATCCTTCATAAGTGACCAGTAACTCAACCTACACATTTGTACTATGAAAATTATGATCGGGAAATATGCATATATTCCGAAGGAAGAGTGCCCATAATAACAAACTTACTGACCTGACTTATTTTGATATTATGGAATTCCATCAATTTTCGGGGCCTTGACCTTTTGTCATCATTAGATTTCCCTACCTTCTTTTCTTCATGAGAGGCACGGCCTTTGATCTGTTTAGGATCCTTCACTTTACCTTTAGAAGGGTCATCTTGAGGCTCGCTAGCAGGCAGCGGCCCACTTTTGGTTTGAGTTGTGCTTGAAGAATGAAGTTGTAAAACAAGCTCATCAGCAATAGATTCTGCAATGTTCTCTTCCCATGATTTGTCAAATGAAGATGTTCTCCTCAGTTCTGATCCTGTGCCAGCATTTGATTTGTTCTGCTTTGATGCCTGTGCAAAGACACAAACATGTTATAGTGTCATATGCTATAACACACAAATGTTGTTTTCAGGTGACAATAGTTTACACAATGAAGCCAATAGCTAGTCAGTACTATTACAGGGATAACCAAATTTTGCAGCCAAAAAAGGCTGCTCTTGACAGTGGACACCAGCCAAACTAGTATCTAACAACAATAACTCACCACAGAGTTATCAGGGTGAGAGCTTCCAGATGTTGAGGGTACTCCAGAAGCACTATTCCTGGAGGAACCTTCAGACTCCTTGGTGATAGTGGATCCAGAACCTTCCTGTGCCGAGGAACCTTTTTTCACTCTTTTCAAACCAGCAGTAGTTGAAACCTTCCATACCTCCTACATGACATAATGTAACAAGTTAAATTCAGAATATCATCATTTTAGTAGTAAGAGACTTAGAGAATGTTTTGGTCTTGCCCTCCCAATGCACAAGGGTCACAAGCATTCTTTTATAATGAATATAACTTTCATTATTATTAGATACTAGTTATTTAACAGGGGGAAAGAGAAGTGTTCAGTTATCATCAACATGGGAGCATTGGAGTATTTAACTGGACCATGAGAGCTGTAGACCAACCTGCCGCCGTTGAGAATCTTGCTCCTCTTCTGGAAAAAGATATTCCCACATCATTCTGTACATTATCTCAGTCAAATGAATTTTTAGGGGATATATTTCTACCTGTAGCACATCAAACAAATGATATCAATAAATATAATATATATATATATATATATATATATATCATAATACATTAATACGGAATGGTATACTGTATCCACTGCGGTCAAAATATTAAGGGTCTGTTTGGTTAGGGGTAGTAATCTAAGGGAAATGGAATGAACTGGGCTCATTCCATTTCATGTTGCTTGTTTGCTAATTTTCTTCATTCCCTTTCCCCACTTTTCCTAATCCTATTACCCCAATCAATCACTTTACCATTCTCTATTTCTCTCCCCCCCCCCCCCCCCTCTTTTCCATTCCCTCCTTCCTCACCTTCCACACTCAACCACCCTATCACCACCCAAAGCACCCTAACACCAACCCCAAACACCTAACTTTCCACCCCTCACCGGCAACCCAGACCCCATCCTCACCGCCATTGCTAAATGACAAAAAAAAAAATTTTTTTAGATTTCTTTTAGACCTCAGTTTTTTTATTTGTAATTACAGTGTAATATCTGTCATAGGATTTGTATGTTTTTGGGTTGATGAGGATGAAATCATGTGGATGCCACGGTAACAGCCTAACCGGTGTCGCAAATTTTTCAGAATTGTGGTGATTTTCTTGCTTGCATTGGCTTTGAACTTCTAATGATTGGTTGTGATTGGTTGGGGGTTATAGTCGGCGACAAAGGGAATAATAGGGGCGGCGAGTAGAAGTGTGATCGTAGCGGGTGTGGCGGAGGTGGTTACAATGGGTGGTAACATATTTTTGTTTTGGGTTTAGTTAGGGTTTCGTGTGAGAGGGGNGGGGGGGGGGGGAGGGGCTTTGCGACACCGGCGAGGGGTGGGGTGGGGTCCATGTGCCGACAAGGGGTGGGGGGGGAAGGTGGGTGGTTGGGGTTATGTTGGTGTTAGAGTGGTTTTTGTGGCGGTTGGGTGGTGGTCTCTATTTCTTTCTCTTTTTCAAAACAATCAACTAGTTACATCAAAGGTAAGACCTTCCCATTCTCCTTCATTCCCATTCCTAAAGTGATTCTCTTTCCCCTTTGCTAACCAAACGGTCCCTAAGTATTCCAGACAGAGGGGAATTAGCTCTCTCAAGAGTAGCAGAACTATGAGGAGTCGAGGAATATAGGATTTTCAATTTCCCAGTGAAAGAAACAAGTAAAGCATACCACATAACATATATCAGTAAAGATGCTTGTTTAGAACATTAAAAAAAAGTTCAAAAAGAAGAATAGTGGGTGCAACTTAGAGCTCCCACCAAAAAACCTCAAACAAAAAACAACATATCACTATGATATAGGAAATCATAAAGCGGTCATCCAAATTCAATTAAAGGTGTACGACTGCACGATTTGTAATTGGCAGTCTTGGAATAGCTCTTCTATAATAAGTATAATATAATCATCATTGAGAATCCTGGATGTTGATGTTCTAGACAACATAATTTACGGGATTTGTGTTCCAAGGTATTTTAGAACCAACTACTACCTCCGTTTCTCTTTAGTTGCAACAGTTTCCATTTTGGGCTGTTTCACATTAGTTGCAACATTTATAAACTTTCTTTTTTTGGTAAATTTTTTTGTTGGAAATCACATAATTACCCATCATTTTAAACATTAAGATGTGATTATCCTTAACTAATTAAATTAATTAATTAACCTAATCAGCCTAATAAATAAACCACCACCACCCTTTCTTTGATATCCCTTCGGTCACCTCCGTCACCACCCTCATCTACGCCTATACCACCTCGGCACCTCCCTTTTCTGACATTCAGTCAAAATCACCACCACCATATCCTTCACCCCAAAACCACCAACACCATCTTCTCCATCCGAAACCACCACCACTACCTTTCTCTTCCCTTCATTCGAAGCCACTATCACCACCACCACCCTTGTCTTCCTTTCCGTCGACACCACCAACACAACTCTTCCATTCATCCGAAACCACAATGGAACCCTTCGCCGGCTTGCTAAACCATCGACAACTTTCCTGGTATTCAAAACCACCAATCAAAATTCGAAACCACCGACGAAAACCCACCCTTTGCTGATGTTCAATCTAATCCCTTCGTCTACAATCTACTGAAACCATCCATAACCTACTCTTTGATCTTCACCTTCGAGACCAAACCTAGCCACCCAACACCACACTCTTCGACTGCGATCTATAGAAACCACCACTGCTCTTCAACTTTTGATAGTGATGTTGTTGGGGCCGATCAATTTTTCGGTGTGGGGTGGCTGTGGTTGTAGGGTGATCGATTTTTGGGGTGGCTGACGTGGGTTGGTCGATTTTTGGGGGTGGTTGTGGTGTGTTGTGTGGTATGGTATGGGGTGGTCGGTTTTTGGGCGTGGGGTGGCTGTGATTTGGGGTAGTTGTGGCGAAGGTGGCTGCGGTTTGTGGGGTGGCTGTGATGTGTGATGGTTGTGGTAAAGGTGGCTGTGGTGTGTGGGGTGGTCAACAATCAACATTGTTTATCCCTAATCTAATGCAATTAGTTTATCTAATTAACTCAAAACAAAAATTGTCTAGGAAATCGTGCAACAAAAAATGTTGCAACTAAAGAGAAACGGAGGTAGTATTTCATTTGACATATTATTTTTCTTTTCAAATCAATATAGTAAAAGAACCTAAGCACAAAGTCAAAAAAGCTTAAGCAACAAGAAAGCTGCAGTAATCATGTTAAATAGCCAAGACAGAATTCAGAATTTGATGATATGCCACTGGCATCAATGCAGCACATCAAAAATGGAGTTTAAGAATAATGGATACGGATTATCTACCTGGAAAAGCTCTAGTGTAGAGTTTCCATCCTTAAGAGCCCCTTGCTTAGCATCTACTCGTAGCATAACTTTTCTGCAAAATAAGAGTTAATATAAAACAAATAGGCAAAATGCAGATTACTGACAGCAAAAAAACTCAGCAGGATTTCCATATTAACTTCAAAAGACAAAAACCATGTACAACAAACTACACGTCATCCTCCAGTAAAACACACACGTACACGTACACACACACTCACACAACACTCACACAAACAAACAAACACAAAAACCTAAAAAAAGAGCAGAAGGGACAGAAAGTCCAGCATTTGATTACAAGACACTTCCTTAAAAGCATTTCTGATTGCAAAACAACTCATCTCTACCTAGGCCCGATTACAAAAGAGCAGAAAGGACAGAAATTCCAGCATTTGACTACAAGACACTTCCTTAGAAAAGCAGATTGCAAAACAATTCATCTCTCGACAAATTATTAGCAAGCATATTTTAGAAGTTCAAAGTCACAGTTTTCAATCTTGTTGTTAATATGGGTCTCTAGACTGTCTTCAATCTTCTACCTAGGCCCCTTTTTGGGTGGATGATTATGGTTATCAAATAAATTAATAAATATATCTTCTATTGTGTAAAAAAAAAAGAGTAACAGAAGAGGAAAACAAGACAAGACGCCGAAGGGAAGAATAAGTACTTACCTTCCCCACTCAGGTGGAGGACTCCAAGCTGATAAAAGCATGTCAGATTTTGCATTTGGCAAACAGTTTCTTACAACAAAATATTTGGTCGTAAATCTAGCCACACCAACATCTTTGTAGTCCCGATCAAAGTCATATATCTGCATGCAAAAATAAGAGATTTACTAGAAGCATTAATGACGTATAGACATATGTGCCTCAACATGTACAATGTACCACTTCCAATTACAATAAGTTAATAAGGCAAATAAGAAGGAAGAAGAGGACCCTTTAGAAACTAAGTCAGGGATTCAGTCAAATCTGGCAACTGACCTAATGATCCAAAAGTCATCAGACCCACATCTTTTAAGGATGCATGAAAAAAAAAATAATAAAAAATAATAATAATAAAAAAACAGCCTTAACTTTAACTAGGCTTGTTGGCCAATGGCTACAGGCCCACAGTGACCACCTTCACAACAACCAATACTCTGGCACAGGATTATAAATCATTCCCATTCAACCCTATCATTATGAATGCAAAAGAAAAGGTGGGTGAAAGGAATAAGACAAAAATGGCTCCAAAACGCACCAATGAGCAATGACTCATTAAGGATGCCCAGTCTCCTCGGATATCAGTCGAAAACAAAAGAAAAAATCAATCTCTGTTAATGAATTCACAACAGAAACACCATTCAAAGTGAAATTTAAAGTTAAGTCAGGTTGTCTAAACTCTGATATATCTCCATTCTCGCTCAATCTCCCTGTAACCTGAATTAAACTACATCCATACCCCATCTCCTTTCATCTTCTCTTCTTGCTTTTCTTTACTCCTCTCTCAATCTAACTTTCTCTATTCTTCCTGTTGTATGACAAAGTTTGGTATATGTCGAACAAACAAATGCCATGATTCAAAAGTCATTTTCTTATGATCAAACAAAAGAATTTACTCACCATTTCGTTTATCTCAGCTTCAGCGAAAGCTTTACCATCAACAAGCATGCTCCAAACAACTTTGTTAATTTGTACAGAGATGCGCATAGCATACGATGGACTTTTGTTCTTCTCTTTTTCCATCAATCTTGACTCAGCTGCTTTTTGCAAAGCAATCCTTAGCAACGCTGCTGCCTCTTTTCTTGATTTACGCACATTCCCAAGCTCGTTTTTAAGCCTTTGAACCTAGGAAGAATCCGGCATAAATTAGAACAAACGCAATTGACTTGATCAGTTGATCATGAACTCATGTTATTAATGCAAACTTCCTCCATCAGAACATCCATTTGATACAAAATTAGGTTGCAGTTAGTAACTATGTCGATTTACTGTAAATTCACAATAGGAACCTCTCATTAATAGTTTAATTATACTATAAAATACTTCTAAGTAGAAGCCATTTCAAACACTTTAGACATATTAAGTATTGGGTTAAATTTAGTTGCTATATATGCAATATGGATTGACACGTAATACTGCATTGGTAGTACATGACAACCTTCATATTAACACTAATTTAGCATAAACGTCTGATTTCTAAGAGGTAATCATTATTGATAGGGAAAGATATTGTTGCACAGCCACAGGGTATCAGAACAGCTGCTAAGCAGCATCAGTTAATAATAAGGTAAAGCAAGTTGAGGGGGTAACTCACCAGATTCGATCTTCCACTAGATATTATCCACACTTCACCTTCTTTCTCTGCACCTTGGTCCTCAGAATCATCAATACCAAGTGATAACTTCATGATGTCATCGAGAAGCAGCTTTTGCTTGCGCTCCTTTTGTTCAAGCTTGATTTTAGCAAGTTCTACTTCTTCAACACCATCGGGAACCACTTCATCTGCCTCTTCTTCAACATCATCATCATCTTCAGAAGGATATGTTAAACTACTTTTCCTGGGTCTGCATCAAAGAAAAACCTGATCTAGTAACAATCACAAAGGACATATGCACATAAAAAAAGGAAAAATAAAAAAAAATAAAAATAAAAAAAACACACACACAAATTTCTATTCACAAAATCAAAGTTTTTATGCACATTAACCTTTAGTGCAGATTGCAGAGTAATTCTTAACACTGTATTACCCAAAAATATGCTTAACACAAATCAATATCATTATAATGGAAGTACATCATCATTACACTACAGTATTATGGTTAGGAAAAATTCACAATATCTACAAGTTATAGCATAAACCTTAATTTACCTATCTAATATCCACAAATAATTAGGAGCTGCCAAATTAACCCTTTAGATACATAGATTTATCATCGCTCTCGTATACCATAGTTCAATTAGCTGCTCGATACAAATACATTACTCCGTAGGTTAAGTTCTACTTAATACACTTTTTTCAACTAAAACTATATATTCAGTTCAATTCATTTGGTTCCATTCAATTCAATCTAAAGAAGAAAAAAAAAAGGAAAAAAAAACTAACTCTTGCACCTTATGTGCACATTGCACACTTCTAGAATTTTAAAACACTATAACTCAAGCACTCAAAACAGTAGATAAATGGAGTCAAATGGAGATTATAAGGATATGAAGATAATTAACATCAATTATAATGAAGAACACATAGATCTGCAAGCTTTTGAGACTCTTGATTCTCTACTGATACAAGCTTTTGAGTGGCTTGTCTCACTCCAAAGAAAATTCTAAACTCTCAATAACATTCAACATGATTTCCTCTCCCTAAGTTGCTCTTTTTTTTTTTTATAGAAAAATCCCCTAACTAACTTTTAGCTTGTTCTCCAAGATTCTAACAAAAAACTAATTATAATTTCCCTAATTACTCTCTTCCCCCATAGCATTTTGTTGTTAGAAAGCCCTTGGAAGTTTCAAATTAGTCCCAAACCAAGAAGATATCAATTCCCATCTAAGAAAGAGAAGCAAGTAAAACTGACATACAAGATGCCTTTCTTCACCACAAAACTCCTGTTCTTATCCCCACTGCCCCACACAGGAGGCTGCCTCTTAGCCACTGGGGTAACTAAACTGTAATTTCTTTTAGTAGCATCACGTATAACAAAATTCAATGGAAAGTTCAGAGTTGATGGAGTATGATAAGCATGGAGATGCACCAACACAGTGATGAATGATGCACAAGATGGGAAATAGTTTGAAATTTCTTATTTTTGTTCAAATTGTGTTGGAAATGCGGCGTAAAAATCCATGCACCGAATCGACATGCAAAAACATTACTCAGTATGTGGTTTGGGCTTTGTCCTAACCACAACCATGGCAAGGCTTACCCTGGTCTCTAATCATTGCAATGTTATTATTTCTCTTATTTTTTTCTCAAAACATGTCTACCAAGCAATAGGAGCAACACACCACAGATAGACATACAATAGGTTTATTTTGGTGCTTTAAATTTACTAAACAAGCTTGCCGACAGACCAAAGCTGTCTCATCAGGACCAATTTTTATTTGAAAATTAATTTCCAAGAAACAAATAAAAACAAGTTTCATACTTGGGAGTTCTTGCGAAGAGAAGATTGGTCAGCACATCTAGCATGACTTGAAACTGCCGTGAAGTCATTGTTGCAGTGATATTATGTGAATTAAAAATCAGCTCTTTTAGGGGCTTTACCTGCAGCAAATTGCAGTAGAGAATGTAAAGGAATCACATAATGACATCATCAAAGACAAAACTAGCCATAGCGAATACAAGCGAAGCTGAAAAGTAAACTGTCCAGAAGAGTAACGTACCTTCAGTTCAGGAGTTCCGCCCTTATGCCTAGTATAACGGAAATACATGTCACATGGCATAAAAACTCGTTCCAGCAGAGCCCCAGTTCGTTTGACTTTAGGAGAGTTTCTACGGATTTTTGGAAGCCACTGTAGCCCTGCCCCTGGATCAACATCAGTTGGGGCAACGTGAGCCTGTACACGCTCCAACATTGCAGACACCTCCATGCGTTTCCAAGTCATTTCAGGTGCAGATTCAGGGATTTGTGTGCTTTCTGAACCAAGTGCTTGCTCAATCATCTCATATCCAACTTGAAGAACTGAATGGAATGAACGCGCTAAGACACGACCACTTACAGCAGCAAGCAGAAACCTGCCCTGAAAGAACATAATGACAAGAGTTAAAAAGCAGCAGAACCCCATTTCCATGTTCCAGCTGTCTTGATAGACTTAAATTAAATATCTAGCTTTAGAGAAAAGGAAATGGCAAGGAAACCTTAATTTAATACATACTAATATTACAAATTAAATTCTATACACTCACATTTATCTAGAGGATTCTATTAGATTTTATTTTATTTTCCCTTCTTCCCAGTTACCAACAAGATTCAAATAAATAGATGCTAATACTTTCCAAATCTTTGGATAAGCATAAATCACCTATGACTTAACATCCTATAAACAATATGAAGGAAGAAAAAAATCTCTTTTGTTGGTTCAAGGTAAAAAGATGAATCTAAATTTTGAGATGATTCACATAAGTTCTACTATACTAATATTTCCAATTCAGCTTTCCAGTTTGTGAAGTGTTTACAAAAATGAGCATCACTGCCACCAACACCAACTCATTCCCTTTAAGACTAAAGATGAAATGGGAAAATTGTACGGTTTTTCATTGAAGTTACCAGACCCAATCCAATTTGCATTCAAGCCCCATTTCGGAGTTTATAGAGTTAATAACAATTTATCTGGGTGTGTGTGGAGTATGGACTGTGGAGGAGAGGGGAGGGAGGAGAGGAGACAACCAGTTGCCAATATTTAGACAAGACAAATTATGAAAAGTCCACCATAAATCAAAGGAACCTCAAATCCAGGTGAAGATTAGAAAACACGCACATAAGAACTTCTACAAAATTTGAGAAGACTTGGTTATATCAAAAGTAAGAGTCACTTTAAAAAAAATTCAAACAAACCAACAGATGATATAGCACTAAAGAGTTGACATGTATCTGTTGACCTTCATGTGAACAAGTACTTAGAATGACTTGATGATTCAAGAATTAAAAGAAAAAAAAAAAGAATTGACCATTTCTATCAGCCACCAAAATACGGAGTACATGTTTTGATTACAAATCTTGTGAACAATGAAGCCCATCCCCTTAATGTGGGCTTCAATTTCAGAAAGAGTGGTTTTAATGGCCTCTATCAAACCTCATTCCAAGGGACCTCTTTGCATGTGTATCTCTCTCTGAAGTATAGCAAGACAAGAATGCAATTTTCCTCGAGGACTGCTGGCCCTTGACCAACGTACTACATGCATGTAGATCAATAACATTCTTTTACAAATCAAATCCAACACTCCTTGACGATGCAGGGGGTGAGGGCAGGGGATGAGAGTGGGGATGCATCAAGCACACTACTGGCATCAAATTACGTAACATGCAATGGTGTCTAAAAAACCTTACACACGTTGCAATGGTGTCTAAAAAACCCAATAACTTACATTGGCTTCTTCAGAATGAAGATTGAATTGTGGCTCGATAACATTAACCATAAAATGACGAGTCCCTTCCTCCTCTGAATCGGTCATATTCACACTGTTAGCTGATGGCAAAAGAAAATAACCCGTGTTATAAAACAAATGAACATATAAAGGATAGTTACTGGAGAGATACAAAGCATGTTCCAACTGCTCCTCCTCTTCTCTATGATTGAAAACGAATGCAATTTTTTACATTTGAGTCCAACAAAACAAAACAAAAAAAAATAATTTTTTTTAATTTTTTTGTCAGCGAGCATTCAAGAACAGATGGTAGTTAGCTATTATACCAATTGAAATAGCAGAAACAGTCTCTATTTTAGCTGAATGAGATGGAGAAGAAACTGATGCCAAATTTTCCTGCTTTGGAGAGGAGGAATTTCCACCACCACCAACAGAGGAAGGCATCAAGGTAGTATCATCTCGCTTATCCACTTCAGCAAGCCTTTGCTTCTCTTCAAGTAGTTTTCTCTGGGCATATTGTCGAGATGGAGAAGGCTTGGATGGAGCAAATGCTTTACATAATCCACCAACCCACGACCAAACAGCATCTCGATTCTCAATATTCCAAAGAAGCTTAAGGCCATAAACAAAGACCCGCTGACAATTGTCGGCGATTACCACATTAAAACCATCATCATCACTAGGATCAGACCGCGCGTGCTCATCACTGTCACTGCCATTCTCAAACTCAGACCTCACATATGTCATCTCAAGATTTTTCCTCCCAGCTTCTTGCCAAGCCAACAACCTTGCAGGATCAGCCTTTGGAGATTGTTTTCTAATCGTAAAATAATCAGAGGATAACAGAAAACCATCATCACGAGGCCTTTCCATACAAGCACCTAAATTGTTGCTTTTTTCATTAACTCCTTTATCCATGGAAGCAGATTGTGAGTTTTTCCTGGTCATCTGAACTACTTTAGAAATACTAGTACAATCTTCTCGATCCAAATACACCTTGGGCACATGCAAATCCAACCCTTGATAAACAAGATCGAGAGGTTCACGCTTACTCTCAAAAGTATACTTTTGCTTCCCTCGACTATTACACATTTCAAATTTTAATTTTGACATCTTAAACGTGAGTCCCTTAGCAGGATCATCACTATCCAAAGGCATGTGCTTAATACAAGTCGGTGTAGCATCTACTCGGAGCATAAACTCAGTCATTACTCGATCTAGAGACAGATTTCCTGACCTAGGAATCCTAGGCACACCATAACGAGGCCACCTGGAAAAGGTTCTAAGTTTGTACGGAGGTAGGTAATTTAAATTCCAAAACCTGATAATCCAAGCCAAATCATGAGCCCCAAGTTTTATCATCGGATAACCACCTTCTGTGCCATGGACAGAAGCACCAACAGAAACGCCTGACGATGTACCGTCCACAATGCTAGATGATTCGGATGGTTTCTCAGAGAGAACAGGTCTTAAAGAGAAGTTAAACCGTAGAGAAAGAGACGTAGATCTAAAGGGATCAAATACCAACTCACGGGGTTTCCCTTCACTAGGGAGTGCAAAAAGATAATGATTAAGAGGAGTTCCTGAATCACACTCCCAATCCATAGTAACTTCCAAAGTGAATGTTGGGGTTTCAATAACAGGAACAGCTACACCAGCAGGAAGTTTCAAGCCACGACTTTTTGCCAAATTCTCCAGGCTGCTAGTCAAAATCTTGAAGTCTTTAGCTGATGTAAAGATACGACCATCCGACTGATGAATCTCCATGCAGCCAGTCAACAATTGAATCTTGTCATACTTTTCATAAGGGTCAGTAGTTGCAAGAACAATCCAACGAGTTTCAGAAAAAAAAAGGGAAACATGTCCATGCATATAGTTTCTTACTTCATCCCACCAAGGCAAGCTTTTTTCTTTTTTTGGTGGTGCCGGGGGAGGAATTGGATTCCTGATGCTCAAATGAGCCCTGCGGAGAGCAACTGTAAAAGCATAGCTTATATCTGTAAAGACGGGCTCATACCCCACACCAAATGAAACTTCCCCATTTTGAAAATGAAGGGGCAGATCCAGGTAAGTTTTCATTGGTGGTGTTGTTCCACTTGCGGAACGAAGCAAGTCAACTTTCCTCCATCTCCCAACATACACATCTTGATGCATTTGAGGCTGGAAAGGGGTGGCCTGCAATTAAATCAGACACGAAATTATTATCAGGCAATGAGTGTTAAACATATACACTATAAACAATTTAATACAGATACTAATTTGTATAGCCCCACTAACAATTTAAAATTTTAATCTATAGCACATTGCACACAGTATAAAGTTATAAACATATACATGAAATCCAATTAAAATCAAACGTCTAAAGGACTATCCAGCGTAAAACTAAATAAATTTACTAGAATCCTAAATATATCCGCTTAATATATCAAATAGAATCTCTCTAAACTACTTTCCGGAGTAAAAGCATGACTTGTAATCACAGGCATTTCAGCTTTATAGTGCACTCATGGTCATCTTAATACTACTCATCTTTCCAGTTCTTAAAGCAGAGTCGTTTATCATAGTACAAGACTTCTTAAGGGAACTGTTGCTTCTACATCAGAAGTTGAAGTAAACTAGGTTTTTGCCTGAGCTAAGCTCATATTATTTTATTCTACGGAAAATATCATATATGAATTTACAAAATATCAAAATTACATATAAATTAGCTAATTAAGAGCTATAGGAAAAAAAATTGAGTTATTAATATAATTAGACATAAATGTAGGATACCTGTATAAAAATGACTTTGCTCTATTTTTGGTGGAAATAAGATGATTTAAAGAGTTTCCTATTACTAAAATTTAGAAATATAGTACGAAAATATTCAAGCAGAAGAATATTCAGTCAACATGACGCACGTCAGTCTAAATTTCTTCTGGTTATTACTTAAGTAGTAAGTAGATAATAAAGCGTCCGCACATCACATTGTTGAATGACAAACAAAGAGTATTAGGCTCTAGTAACAGCAAATAAATTTCAAAAGTATAAATAGATGATTGCAGAAAACCATTTCATGGGCATACCTGCTGCGCTAACACCAAGCAACCTTCACATTTACCAGAAGTTGCTGAAAAGATGGGAGATGTATAATCTCTTATTTGAACAGCAAGTGTGCCAGCCCGTAAGAAAATATTGCTTCCATACAGTCTAGAAAAAGGTATATTCTTCTCTTTTGCAACAGGATCAAGTCTCTTGACAACTTCTATCATTCCCTCCTCACCACCTTCAATTTTTATCAACGTAAGATCCAAATCTGTGGCAGTGATAGAAAGGATAGAAGTTCTAGACCTGCTGGGCCTGAAACCTGCCTGAAATCCCTCCTTACAAGCTCCAGAACCTTCAGAGGCCACGAGTTTCTGGCATGCCTTGTAGTATGATTGGAAGGACTGCTTATAGATGTCTTCCTCTAACTTGTGTACAGTACAAGAATCTTTCAAATCCAGATCTACTCCATTATAGTTTATCCTTTTCACTGAATTAGAATCACTAGTATCAGCAGCAGAAGTACAATGTTCACCATTAGAGACAAGTTCTTCAAGAAAATTTAATCGAACGGCTAATTCACGGGCCTCGTTCTTCAGGAGTTGGTAATGCTCGTCAAGCCAGCCCTGCATTGGCTCCTCTTCAATATCAGCTGTTAACTTACGTATGCAAAACTTAACACTTCCTAATTTTGATGACCCAGATTTTTTTGTTTTAGAGCTCTCTTTATTCAAGGGACAAATAAGTTTCTTCTTCGCAGCCATTATAAGCTTCAATGCCCGCAATTGATCCTCAACAGAGTCATCAATAGCACGTAACTCCAACCTGTATGGCATACAAATATGTACATCAAGCCCTTGAATTACCCAGTCCCAAGTAGTGGTTGCATCAGGACCATTTGAAGCCTTAGGAATACGGGAGATCTGCATTCGACTACTTTTGAAGATTCTACAACTATTAAAACTAAGAATTAGCCCCTCAAGAAGCACACCGATGCGAGCATTCTCAGAAAATATTGACTGAACTTTAATCATTGCTTCAACACCATCACCAGCCTCTGCTGATATACTGAGCATTTCAACATCAAGAGCAAATACTGAATCCTTTTTCTTCTGTGGTTGGTCTGCATGCCCAGATTCTCCAAGAACTTCCTTCCCTTGTTCAGGCTGAGTAGTAACAGGAGCATCCTCAGAGTCATCATTGTTAGCTTCTTTTAGTTTTTGATTATGTACTAACAATTTCAAGTGTAGCATAAGCTCAAAAAGAGATACATGCACATCTGGCTCCCATCGAACTGCAATGTCTGTAGCGCTGAAAAGAGAGCAAACACCTATCTCTTTTAGACCCCCGGAACGACGTACAAATTTTGCATTTTGCATATCGAGCAATAATACTTTTGACCCAAGTATATGATCGTCAGGGTGCTCTTGGTAGATTGATCTGGCTCTTTCCAGTTCCATCTGGGCAGACTGTTTATCCTTGTTCAAACACACGCTGAGATGTAAGATTTCAAGTGATACGGAATACTTTAACTTCTTGCATTCGCTTGAAATGGTGGAAAGAATATTTGCACATCTTTTGGTGCCATCATCTGAAACAGTGACCATAAAACGACCTCCTTGTGACCCATAATTTGCACGCTTTGGATCTTCAATAACCGTGTTTTCTAAGCCAACATCAGCACAAAAGTTTACAGAACAACGTTCAAGAGTAAGCTTTATAAGCCGTGTTCCTTTTCCTGATGATTTTGATGAATGTTTACCCCGAACTTGATTCCGTTTTCCAGCACCTGACAATTTTTTGAAAAGTGCTGACAGGGAAAGAGTAGTAACTATAAGTGATTCTACGCGTCTCATAGTAAAATAAATTCCCATACCAGTCACATCAACAGTAAGAGCTGATATAGACTTGGGAACAACTTCTGGAAGTTTATCAACATCTTTTTTACCCCAGTCTAGACTAACTTTTGCTACATGCAATAAACATCCAGAGTTAGTTTCGACACCAAATAGGGATTCCTTCAAGCATTCTTGGTATTCATCAGCCAGATGCAAATTCAATTCACCAAATTCTGCATGCACTGCAGTTCCCTTGCTTGAAATATTATTTGCAAATACATGTGATGATTGCGAGCAACCCTGTCAAAGCCATGGAATTAATACAAATAATTACACAAGAATGATATAATTTAGTTCAAGATTTCAAGAGGAACTTACAGAATTAAAAAATCAAAAACAAAACCAAAGAGGCTGTAATTTTTCTGGCAGAAAATTTAAAGGACTTGAAGAAAGGAGACCAGTGAAAAGGAATATTAGAAAACAGCATCAGATATTTTACTTATTGGAAATTTGGCAGTACAAACAACACATAACACTTGCAGTGCTTGACAGGCTGCACAAGCTTGTGCACTATCAACCTATGGCCAGTCCAAATGATGAACCGAGATGAAAGATCCTAGCAAGGCCCGGGTAAAATTGTGCCTAGATACATGAACTAAGCTAGATGAAACGACGACTATGGATAAGAGAATTCTTCATCTATTCACATACTTTTATATGGGAGAAGACAATGGTAGAATAATCTAGCTTTTTCAGTCATTTTATAGCAACACCAAAAACATGTAGAATATACATTCATTAAGATAAAGCAAAATTAACATTTATTGGGCATTACAACATATATGACATGCATTTCTAAATGGTTTAACAAAAGATCCAACATTTGATTTCTCAGGTAACCATGATAATGAAAATATTAACGTCAAGGAAAGTAAAAAGGGCATATAAAAAGTACTCCTTCTGTAGTACAGATCCTGGACTCATGCAAAAATGATAGACCCACATAACAACTGATCACTTACATGATACAGAGGTAAACCATTCATATTATAAAGGATGACGGTCATCTCTGGGGCTGAGACCGTACAAGTCCACATGATAGCCATGGATGCTTTTGACTTTGGTTTATCAACTGATATAACTTCTTCACTAAGCACCATTTTTTTCTTTTTGGCAAAGTGTAGACGGATCCATGGTTCCAATCTACTCAGAATAATGTTGCACTGTGTACCACCAAGCTTCACGTCGATCTCAGCCCTGGCAGCCGAAGCTGGCTAAAAATATGCACAGATATTGTTTATAGCAAGCACATAAAAATATGAAATACTGAAACAGGCATTCAACCATGCTTTTTCCAAAGAATAACAAACAGACTTGAAATCACAAGAACAATGCTCAATAAAACAACACATACAAGTGATAATAAAATTTCTTTCCTCTAGTGAAGAAATAAATAAATAAAATAGCTTTAAATTAAAATAAATAAACGATTGCTGCCTACCATATTACTTCATAAACTCATTTATTCAAAAAATATATATAAATAGATAGATAAATAATAATTAAAAAAATAACAATAAATAAATAATCAACATTAAACCCGGAATTAATGAGCCAAATTCGCTTTCTCTAGAGTAAAAAATCCCATGGAGTAGTAAAATACAAATATCTGAAGTAGAATAATTGAAGAGCATTGAGAGCGTCATGTAGGATAAATCAGACCAATCATATTAGATAAAAGATATTATACGCTACATAAAAAAAATTTATCCAATGATATTAAAGATAAATTGATAAGATAATTAGATAAATACTATAAGATAAAAACTAATATTAATGATAAATTTATATGTAAGGTGATTTTATTAAATGAAAAATTATGTAAATTAGATAATTAATAATGTACACAGTGAGACGAATCTAACAAGATCTCATATGACTATATTTTGCCTTAATTAAAATGGATACGACTCTTTGGTGTTGTAAATTGGTTAAATTTAGTGCTACACGATAAATCTTTTCCAAAAAAAGTGTTTGGAAAAAAGATATCATATACAAAGTGTTATTTTATACGACTTTAATTATAAGTTTATAATATAATAAGCTATTTATAATTACAATTCATGATTTCGATCCATATCTATTAATATTAATTGAGTCATGATTGATATGGGAAAACACGTAAAACTAGCGACAAAAAAATAATTTTAATCCAATCTATATTTTACAAAAGGTGTCATAATTAGATGAAAATCTATGTGTCAAATAAATATAAGTATAATATAATTGAATGAAACTTATTTCAATAGTTATAATTTCGGATTCCGAAGAAAAAACATCATTTGTTAAATAAGAGAAATCAATATTTTAAAACAAAATATGGGTTTAACACTAGAATCTTACCAATATAATAACTTTGAGTGTTTAACTAATCAGCATGACTTAAACAACTTTTTTCTCTAATACATCTCAGATCCTATGTAGCATGGAAACGGATAGAGTTTCCGAAATAAAAACATTTCTGAAATGAGGAAGTGCGAATTTCTAAAAATAAGGAAACGCATAGAAAAATAAAAAATTTCAAAAACAATGTAAACATAAACAAAAATATCTTACACATAAACATACAATATTATATGTTATCACAAACAAGAAAATAAATCTTGAATAAAACATTAACTATGCTTCAACAATATATTTATCGCCACATATGGAGTATTGACCTTAGCGTTGAAAATAGAGAGGCTAACAAGAAATATGTTTATGAACAAGGATCTAAGAATAGCGAAAACCTTTAAAAAAGAGAGAGAGAGAGAGAAGACAAACAATAGTTGTCGGCAAATACAAAGTACATGTTAAGAGTGTTTATTTTAAGTGTTATTGGGTTAAGGCTCGACACTTTGGCATATTAATGGGATTTTTGCATTATTTATGTATTTGTGTCCTTACTTCGAAAATTCTCTAAAAAGAGAAATCAAGTGTAGGGAATCCTCGTGTCACCTACTCCAAGGGGTAAAAAAGTAGGGCGAAAACAAGACGAAACCCGAGAACATCATCCGGAAGCTAAAAATGAAGGCTACAATTCATACTTTGTGGGGTTTTGAAGACCTTAAAAAAATTGCCGAAATTTTTAAAATGTGCCTCTATGTTCAGAAAAGGGCCTCTACACAACTTTTCAGGGGTTCAACACGTTATAAAACAAGTCTTAGGAGAATGAAAAAGACTAGTAAGCCCTTTATAGAGGCTGAGACCGACAAATACTAGGTCACCAACAACACGTGGGAAAAAACAAGATGGAGTTCAATATAGCCCTCCAGTAATCGAAAATGTAGGCCATAATTCACAGTATTTGGAGTTTTGGGGGTCCAAGAAGAATATTGTTGAAATGTTGTCCCTACGGTCAAGAGAGGACCCTTAAACAACTTTTCAGAGTTTCAAATGTTCATAAGAAGGCGAGATAACAAAAAAGACAAGTGCGCCCTTTTTCGGGAATCCTCTAAAGAAAAAACATAACAAGTTTATGGAGGCTAAAAACAATCAAGGGTCGCCATAAGGTTATCAGAAGTAACTGAGTACTTTTGGGAAAAAATGAGATGGATCCCAAAATGCCCTCCAAAAGCTTGAAACGAAGGCTATAATTCACGCTTTTCGAGGGTTCTTTGGGGGGGGAGAGGGAGTATTGGCCTAAAATTTTACATGTTGATCCTCAAATCAAGGGAATGCTCTTAAATAGTTGAAATTGGCTAGAGCTAATAACATGGTATTGAGAGAGTAAAAAAAAAACCTTTTTCAAGGTTTTCGGGGGTGTTTGGGAAAAATGTAACTTGACCACAAGAGTTGAGTCATGGGAGGATCATAAATCAAGTAAACAAAATGGGGATATTAGGAAATGCTTGTATGCAAGTCACAAAAATTCCAAAACGCTTCATTTAAAACCACATGAAGTTTCTTCCTATGGTAAACATTTCTGATTTTTCAATTAAGTTTTAGAATCGTTTACGAAGAGTTTCCCAAGGGTTTTCGAGTGTCCGAATTTCCAAAACGTCAAAACTCTGGAAGTTTTCGTGTTTTAAAGCTCAAATTATACAAAGCTTGATGTTATGAATTAGATGAAAAAATCAAAAAAGAAAATTGCTTTAACTAAACCACGAACATGGAGTAACAAAATAAAAAAATAATACAATCAGATGAGAGCTGTACTAGTCTGTCACAAATTACCTGTAAGGGGATATACAGAGATGAACCAACATTGACCCGCAATATTTCCAATACAGAAGTACCACTATCACGAAAAAGCTGGAGTGATCAAGAAACATTGGGATATAGACAAGAACTATTAGTACTTAGAAAATAATACTGGATAGTGATCAATCAGCTATGAAATAGTAAGTTAGAATAAGAAGTACGAATCATACATGAATTTCACTAAAATCCAATTGGATGTCAAGACGTGCATTCTCCCCTCCATCTTCACTAGACCTTGACTTTGTGCTTTTCATTTGAATACCTTTGATATGATTCTCCACTGAAAGACCTTGGCCTTGATGCTCAAACCTCACACTCAACTTAGGCAAACTGAAGGATGCCTGAAAAATGTATAACATTCTGAACAACATCTCAAATAGAAATGTTCAATAAATCCACAATTGCAGACAGGGCAGGGGGGGTTGTTAAAGAAAACATTTTTTCTACAGTAATGGTTTATTATAAGATTGTTAATCATGGAACTATAACTGTGATGCTATCCATCCTGATGAACCAGTTACCGCAAATTTACTAACATATGGTTTAAAAATTACAAGCATGTTGTTAAGTTTGAGTTCTTTGAATTTTAAAGCCATTTTCAAAGCTACAGTAGAAGAGAGCTGTATGTTCATCACTTATAAATTATATGTTCTACTGTTCTGAAACTTTCACTCCATGTTCGTAATATTTAAATTGAACGTTCTAATTTTTTAACAATATAAACTACTAATATACTATATACTGTAATCAAGAAGTTCAATGTCTGTCGGACCCAGCACCAGAATCTAACTATTAGTTTTTCTCAACCAGTTCTCTCCAGCCATTTCTTGATCGAAAAGATGCATAATTTTATCAACTAATACTACATTAAGCACCCCTATTCCAAGATATTGTAAAATATGAAGTACCGTGCACAAGTAACGAATCCTAGTAACTAAATTTCAATTGAAAGTTGAGCAGGATAGGCAACATGCAAAATACCAATAATTAAGCAAAACAACTCAACAAGAATGAGAATCGGTATCTTGAATGGTCCATACACCTTACTAAAAGCAAACTGAACATCATTTTTTGGCCAATATCTAACCTTTTCTGGAAACAATGTTGCAAGCTTAGTCATTGAAGAAAGTTCTTCTTTCTTGGGCGGGTTATTCACAGCCCTGCTACCGCCCATTGAACCAGAGGATAGGTCAGAAGTGACGACAGGTGAAGTTCTACGTTTCTGAAGCAACTCCTCATTGAGATTCATTGAGATTTCACCGCATGAAACATCCAACTCTTTGACAACTATCCCGAATTCTCTGTTGCACAAGTCACCAAGAAGAACCCCGAAACAGATTAATAATAAAGGTAAACAAAAATAACTACAAAATTTTTACATGAAAATTACAGACACATTAATAATCTGAGTAAACAAGCCATCTTTGGAAATAGAGATCAAATTTTTCATGCATGAATTACATGAAGCAACTCATATCATCAACAATTTAGTCATAGTTAAGGACATTATAAGGATGACCAAAAGCAAAGATCAATTCACCCACTTCAGGAAGAAACCAAGTCAATCTCACATAGGTCAGCTTCATCAAAGAAACAGCAAAACCTAGTCATTTAAGCTCGGTCAATGAATTTATTGGCTAACTTTGGGTAGACGAGACGAGAACTATACCACATCAAACCAGCCTAGGTCAAAGCAAATAATTAAGTCAAATAAGTAACTGAGTATGAAAACCACTCTTTACCAAGTCCAGCCAGAATCTGCTCTATGATCTATTAATTCATGGCTTCTTGCACCAAATAATGTACAGCCATCAATAGGTAACTATTCAACAACAATCAACGCAGTTGGCAGGTGTGCAAAACTACATGCAGGCATGTAGCCAAACCAACAAACACGAGAATGAAAATTGAATGCAATAAGAATAAAGAGAAAACAGAAAAAAAAAAAAAAAAAAAAAAAAAAAAAAAAAAAAAAAAAAAAAAAAAAACCAAACAAAAAAAAAAAAAAAAAAAAAAAAAAAAAAAAAAAAAAAAAGAGGAAGTTAAATGATGACACAAGGAGCGTTGGAGTAGAATGTGTTAAAAAAAAAATATATATATATAGGAGTTAGTCTGGTCCAGGGTTGCTGACAGTTCTTCGGCTCTTCAAAAAAGGGGGCAACCTTCATTAGAATGTCAGACACACTGGCGTAGCCTAGTTGGGTCTGACACCCCTGACAATGTTCACTGTCACTAATGACTTGTCACGACAGTCGTTGATCACCCTCCAATTCTTCAAAGTACAATCATCATTAGAACGTCAGACACACTGGCGTAGCCTAGTTGGGTCCGACATCCTTGACAACCCATCATGATAGCTCTCATCCACCATAGTGACTGACCTGCAAAGACATGCAAATATGTACACCCACACAAACCAGAGCAACACAAACTACTGTGTGTTAAAATAAAGAATGTGAGCTAATACCTTAAGTCAAAGTAGCCTACAATATCCAAATTCTTCTCTTAGCTTCAAATTGATGTAACACTATACCACACAAGAAAAATACACAGGCAACTAAGTACAACCATGTCAAACAAAATTAAGCCTAATCATGCGTATAATGTATGCATACGAATATATGGCCACTCAAGGCAAAGTATAACTTATCATACGAAATATATGTGTGGGATACCAAAGCTGCTCTATTATATACTACTTTATTTTCAAGATAAAGATGTCAAGACCAACATGTTACAAAGCATGGAGTATCCAAGTCAATGAGAGTTCAAGGATACCACAATTTAATTATCATCATTACTATTATTATGCATGATAATTAATCTAGTATAGAAGGAAATCAGTGGAAAATATGATACTCGTTAAATTAAGAGCAGCAATTTCATACAAATAACTAAATTAGGCGTGTCAATACTATTTTGGTG
>PYUH01000044.1:8428971-8487412 GCA_016808085.1 Suaeda aralocaspica | reverse complement strand
CTGTTTTTCTCTTATTCTTATTGCATTCAATTTTCATTCTCGGTTTGTTGGTTTGGCTACATGCCTGCATAGTTTTGCACACCTGCCAACGGCGTTGATTGTTGTTGAATAGTTACCTATTGATGGCTGTACATTATTTGGTGCAAGAAGCCATGAATTAATAGATCATAGAGCAAGTTCTGGCTGGACTTGGTAAAGAGTGGTTTTCATACTCAGTTACTTATTTGACTTAATTATTTGCTTTGACCTAGGCTGGTTTGATGTGGTATAGTTCTCGTCCGTCTACCCAAAGTTAGCCAATAAATTCATTGACCGAGCTTAAATGACTAGGTTTTGCTGTTTCTTTGATGAAGCTGACCTATGTGAGATTGACTTGGTTTCTTCCTGAAGTGGGTGAATTGATCTTTGCTTTTGGTCATCCTTATAATGTCCTTAACTTGACTAAATTGTTGATGATATGAGTTGCTTCATGTAATTCATGCATGAAAAATTTGATCTCTATTTCCAAAGATGGCTTGTTTACTCAGATTATTAATGTTCTGTATTTTCATGTAAAAATTTGTAGTTATTTTTGTTTACCTTATTATTAATCTGTTTCGGGGTTCTTCTTGGTGACTGTGCAACAGAGAATTCGGGATAGTTGTCAAAGAGTTGGATGTTTCATGCGGTGAAATCTCAATGAATCTCAATGAGGAGTTGCTTCAGAAACGTAGAACTTCACCTGTCTCACTTCTGACCTATCCTCTGGTTCAATGGGCGGTAGCAGGGCTGTGAATAACCCGCCCAAGAAAAGAACTTTCTTCAATGACTAAGCTTGCAACATTGTTTCCAGAAAAGGTTAGATATTGGCCAAAAAATGATGTTCAGTTTGCTTTTAGTAAGGTGTATGGACCATTCAAGATCCGATTCTCATTCTTGTTGAGTGTTTTTGCTTAATTATTGGTATTTTGCATGTTGCCTATCCTGCTCAACTTTCAATTGAAATTTAGTTACTAGGATTCGTTACTTGTGCACGGTACTTCATATTTTACAATATCTTGGAATAGGGGTGCTTAAGTAGTATTAGTTGATAAAATTATGCATCTTTTCGATCAAGAAATGGCTGGAGAGAACTGGTTGAGAAAAACTAATAGTTAGATTCTGGTGCTGGGTCCGACAACATTGAACTTCTTGATTACAGTATATAGTATATTAGTAGTTTATATGTTAAAAAATTAGAACGTTCAATTTAAATTACGAACATGGAGTGAAAGTTTCAGAACAGTAGAACATATATTTTAAGTGATGAACATACACTCTCTTCTACTGTAGCTTTGAAAATGGCTTTAAAATTCAAAGAACTCAAACTTAACAACATGCTGTAATTTTTAAACCATATGTTAGTAAATTTGCGGTAACTGGTTCATCAGGATGGAGCATCACAGTTATAGTTCCATGATTAACAATCTTATAATAACCATTACTGTAGAAAAAATGTTTTCTTTAACAACCCCCCCTGCCCTGTCTGCAATTGTGGATTTATTGAACATTTCTATTGAGATGTTGTTCAGAATGTTATACATTTTTCAGGCATCCTTCAGTTTGCCTAAGTTGAGTGTGAGGTTTGAGCATCAAGGCCAAGGTCTTTCAGTGGAGAATCATATCAAAGGTATTCAAATGAAAAGCACAAAGTCAAGGTCTAGTGAAGATGGAGGGAGAATGCACGTCTTGACATCCAATTGGATTTTAGTGAAATTCATGTATGATTCGTACTTCTTATTCTAACTTACTATTTCATAGCTGATTGATCACTATCCAGTATTTTTTTCTAAGTACTAATAGTTCTTGTCTATATCCCAATGTTTCTTGATCACTCCAGCTTTTTCGTGATAGGGGTCTTCTGTATTGGAAATATTGCGGGTCAATGTTGGTTCATCTCTGTATATCCCCTTACAGGAATTTGGACAGACTAGTAAGCTCTCATCTGATTGTATTATTTTTTTATTTGTTACTCCATTTCGTGGTTTAGTTAAAGCAATTTCTTTTTTGATTTTTTTCATCTATTCATAACATCAAGCTTTGTATAATTTGAGCTTTAAAACACGAAAACTTCCAGAGTTTTGACGTTTTGGAAATTCGGACACTCGAAAACCCTTGGAAACTTCGTAAAGATTCTAAACTAAAAAAAAAAAAAAAAAAAAAAAAAAAAAAGAAAGAAAGAAAGAAGGCAACCTACCTGTTGTGACCAAATTCACAAGATAGAGACAGCTCCTCACAGTTAAAGGATGAAAGAGGCTGATCCACCAGTGGCATGGATGACTGACCTTCAACCGTATACACCTCATCAACATGGCCTAATGATTCATCGTTACTAAACCGTGGATCTCCCAGTTGAGCAATAATAGGTGAAAGGAGAAGTTTAATCATGAGACTCGGCTTGGCATTTCCATGTTTAAATATATCCACTCTCAGATCCTTAACTTCTAAAGCTGCCTTGGGTGTCTGCAGTGTCATGACCACCAATTAGGACAAAATGCCCATGACTTAAAATGGACACATGCAGCATTATTGCAAAAAGGGACAGCTGAAAAGAGAATGCAACCAGAAATTTTTTTTACAATAAAGGATGACTAGTTGTCAGTTGAAGCAATGCTTGAGAACAAAATTTAAATGCAAACATTTCTCCTTTCTCAATGATAGCCATTTCCATTTTTAAAAGAAACCCTAAATGATGATCAACAATGTTAGAGCAAGGATCAATTAAGAAAATCAAGAATCATCATTTAACCAATCAAGCCTGAATCTCATTGCAATGATTACAAAAACAATATTTGCATCCATTAAATGATTATGGTGGTAGTACATGAAATGGCTACCTTTAGTGCTAAATCTGTCACAGAGACGGAAAGGAATCTGGCAATGTTAGCTATAACCATCCATTTTCCCCTGCCTGAAGAACGGGGTTTACGAATCTTAGTCTTTGGTGAACCCTTTGTTGTCCCTTGATTTGACTTTGTTGTCCTTGTCACAACTTCTAAGTCGCATATCAATATTTGCAGCTTTGGATCCCTTGACCAAAATCCAACCCCAAGTTTGACCAGGGACTGACGTAAGCTGAGTCTGATTTCACCAATAGAAACAGATTCAACAGGACCCTGTGATAATGGACATCATTAGAACTTGAAGAAAACACAATAATATAATCATGGCAATGTAAAATAATGATGATTCCATATAGAGCCATTCATCCTATTCTTTTAACCAATTCCAGCCTTATTCAATCAATCAACCAAAGCTTAGTCCCGTAATTGAGGTCGGCTACATGAACCAAGATTAATGATACCATGTGGTCATCCACATAAATATTCCACCTCCATCCCTTGAGATCGAGAACCTCATTCTCATGTAAATCCAAAAGATTCATGTTTTTTCTAACACCTTCCAACCAAGCCATTTTCGGTCTCCCCCTATCTCGTTTGAGATCTCAATGATTCCATTCTTCCACCCGTCGTGAAGTCTCTGTCTCACATGTCCAAACAACGCAGACAGTTGTCCAGAAAAACCCCTACTCACGATCATTTATAAACCTCACACGCTAAACGTGTAGATCAACCCTTCTAGATATTAAATACTCCATTAAAAAGGTCTTGATCAATATCCATTAATAGTAAACCTATCCAACTTCGGGTAGCAACACGCCAACAATAATGGTTGTAAATTACATTCCTTTCTATCATAAGGGATTGCTCATACAATTATGGTATCAACATATATAAAAATATGAAAAACAACCAATACCTTTTTAAACTTCACCACAACATCTCTTAAACATTTCCATCCACCCACTCGAAATGCAACAGACGCCCCAACAATACGACTCAAGGCCCAAGCTACCAACCTTGCCACAAATCTAACAGGTACAAAAAACAAAGAACAAAGAAAAAGATCAGATGGAATTAAACCTCTACCCAGTGTATATGTAAGTACACACTTATAGTATACATTAGTTCAACAAATATAACTTCCACAAGTAAGAAATCCATGGAAATTCATAAAACAGCTTTTACGAAAGTACATGCATTAAAGCAACATAGCCCAATTAATATCCAAGAGTCCAATAGCCTGACTCTTCAGGAGCAAAGACATTTTCATAGATTATAAAGATCATTAGTTGAACTTACCAAACCCGTCACTAAGACAACATGAATAATTCATGTGAGATACTTAGTACCATGAGTGCCTAAATAAATTAGGTGCACGATTTAATCTATCACAAAGTAAACAGGCAGATTATATTTACTACTCCCTCATTTTAGATTCTACCTAAAACAAGAATAAAATATAATATCGCAGATCTTCCTGACTTTTTAGGAAAAATAAAAATAAAGATTAATGATGTTGTAAAAATAAAAATAAAGATTAATGATGTTGTAAAAATAAAAATAAAAATAATTCTACCTAGGTATTTCCTATGATTGTGATTTGTCGAGAATTATTATTTTTTCCTTATTAAATAATCAAGAGCAAGTGTTTACGACGGAGCAGTATACTCTACATACACCACTAGCAATCCTATCATTGATATGCTAATCAACTAACTCTAAACAAGCAATAAGGTATTAATAAATGAAGTAATCATACTTCCATACAATAGAAATAGCATAAGTTTTAAAAGATATCAAGAAGGGGGGGTTTGTAGAGAAAGTGTATAATTGAGGGGAAAACAAGGCAACAAGAATTTAAGGTTGACTTCATTTAGGGTATAGGTATTTGTTATTTTTAAAATTTTCATAAAATGCATAAATGAAAGATTATGTTGAGGCTTCCAATTGTCATGTAAGTAACCAAATTAAAAAATTAAAAAAAAAAAAAAATATATATATATATATACATATATGTAGTATATATCTCATCGACTCATCGATTGATATCTTTCCACCAATCCGATAAAATTCAAATGAAAATGAAATTTGCTAGGGCTCTTTTGTCGATGTAGAAAGATCATAACATCAACGATAAATTTACAAGAATTAGAACATCATTTTATATAGCACGCAGCTTGCCATTAAAATTTTCAAAACGTACACGACTAAAGCATTACATTTAACATTCAAAAAAAGGGCAACAATCACAACACTAGCTTTTTCAAGGTTAAATATCATAAACCTAGGTGAAATAACAATATCCGGTAAATTCTTGTTAGACCTATCTCATCACGTATGTTCAAGATCTTAGCTTGTATAACTCTTAATATTACAGGTATATCAATGGTAAAAAGTAAGTCAAGCATTATAGACTATAAAATCAAATGTTGCACTTATTTGTTAAGGGGAAAAATATGCTCGTTAATCTTAGTGGCTCTAGGGATCAAATGACTTCTATAAATTATGTTAATATACACGGTGAAAAGGATAGCTTTCTCCCAAAAGCGGGTATGTAGAATGTTTTGGCCCTATATGTCTACCCCAAGATGTGGTTTGCAACTTTTTTCCGAAAACCACATGAAAGGAGTATCTCCTATAGTATATCACCGAAGTACACATAAATAAGCAGTCCCTCCCTAATTGCTTACACCATCATCCTTTCAACAACATCGAAAACTTCCTTGCCTACTTTGCGGTAGATTACTCTCTTTATTGCTATGGACTATTTCTCTAAAATAGGCCCCGAACTCGCCCTACTCCTTTCTATCTACTTTTTAACTCTTCTTAAAACCAACTTCATACTATAATATTGTGATAGATCATAAATGCTATCGCCTTCGAAGTTCTCTTAGATTAAATTGTCGGAGTTAGAAACCCTAAATACATAAAACCTCATTGCCAATCACAAACCTAAAAACAAATTCATCACTTTATAAGCTTTTCGAATACAACATCTGAACATCTCCTCTAATTCTTATTGATAAAGGTAAGGCAGTGAATGCAATTAGACCGCGCACGAAAAGCTAAGAATTTAAGCAGCAATTCAATTCATAATGATAATGATGATTGCTGCATTCTTCTTTGTAAATGTTCAATCAATAAATTCATCATAGCATATACACAAATTAACACAAACATTAAAAAGCATTAAAATTTCAGCTCAAACACAACAATTACAGCAAACAACAAACAACAAACCCAGAAAAAAAAAAATCAACATTAAAAAAAATAAAAAATCAAAGATGATCACTTGAAATCAATGAGAAAAGAAGTTAACTTACATAAATACAACCCATAAAATAATGGAGACGAACAAAAATCTGAACAAAAACTTCGCCGGAGAAGCAGACATTGCACGAACGATTAATAAAACCCTAAAAATCCGTAAAAAAAATCCCTAAATAATCAAACACATTTTAAATATGAAGTGATCAAAATACAGTGATGAATATCGATCAAAAGACGAAGGAATTTGAATCAATTGCATCATTGAGGTAAATTAATTTGGGGAAATTTTTTAAAAAGATCGAAGAAAATTAGTTTAAGGTTGAAGAAGATGAAGGAGGAGAGAGAAAATTAAATGGTAAATTGATGATGTTAATTCTGTCATTCTGATCCGTGATGTGCTCTGATGATGATGATGATGATGATGGAAATTAAGAGATTTATGGAATTTTTTAATTTAATTATTAATATTAATTTAATTATTAATATTGATTTATGTTATATTTGCATAATTAGTAATTTTGAGATTTTGATTTTGTAGTGTTATTGTAAATTGTTGCTTTAGGTTCTTTTTGGGTTTATTTGGAATATTTTTTTTGTATAGTTTGGGAAGACGTGCTTGATGTGTCTTTATTGTTGGAGTGAAATTACGAAAAAGTCCTTGGTAGAATGATGATTGAGGAGTGATCAATGCATGATTAAAGTGGGTAATGTTAGAGGTAATTTAGGAAAGGAAGCTGAAATTATGTTTGCATTGGTGTAATTAAAGTATAAGTAGAGTAATGATTCACCATTATCATCCTTGTAAGTTTTAACTTTATCTAGTTGATTCCCATTGTTTTGACACCTCATTTACCTTTTTATTTAATCCCTCTAAAATTATACTCTTCTTTTTTATTTTCGTATTTCACTATTTTCACTCACAACAACAAGGGTTTTTAATTACTCCCTCACTCTTTTTTTAGTTACTACATTAGGGTTTTGTATCTTGTAATTTTGATTTACTTTGGTGTTTAATACGTAACAAAAAATATAATCACATGCGATCTTGTTTGATTCGTCTCGATATATATTTTCCGAATATATAATTTTTATAGTTTTTTATTATACCAAACTCGAGATATTAATTTTATAAGTTGCGTATTGGAAGAAGTGAAAAAGTATATGTAGCAAGTAAAAAAGACTGATGAAGTAATAATACTCAATTCGTTTTTTTTTTTTTTGTAATTGCAATAATTTTCTTTTAGAGAAATTTGAAAGCCAAAATTAATGAGAAAAATCTCAACTTTTACCAGTATGCTCAAATTAATCCCAACTTTAATAAATTTCATTATAATCCAATGTTGAACAAAATATTCTCAAAAGAAACATAAAAAGTTTTTAGAGGCTAAAAACGATCGTGGGTCATCCCAAGATTATTAGAATCAAGTAAATGAGATTTGAGAAGAAAACGAGACAAATCCCCGGAAACCCCCAAAAATCGAAAACGACGGGTATAAGTCACCTTTTTTTTAGAGTTCTAGAACCTTAAAAAAAATGTTGGTTTAAAAGTTTACGTGTTGACCTTTAAATCATAGAAAAAAATCCGGACAATTGAAATTGACCATAAAGCTAATAATAAAGTATAAAAAGAGCAAGAAATTTCGTTTTTCAAGATTTTTGAGGGAATTCGAAAAAAAAATGTAACTTAGGCACATGAGGTAGGTCATGGGAGGATCATAAAATCAGGTACTCAACACATAAAACATTAGGCGACGCTTGCATGCAATTCACACAGTTTTCAAATCCATTCACTTAACATTATATGAAGTTTTCTCCTGTTGAAAACATTTCTAATAGTATTTTCGAGTGCCTGAATTTCTGAAATGCTAAAACTTTAGAAACTAAAATTTTGTGGGCTTTATAGCATATCAACATTATCATGCTTGTAAAATGTAAATATCAACTAACTTGTGTCATTAATAGACGTAGTCGAGAGATTTTGTATAGAGTTTAAAGTACCACAAAGACATTGGAATCAAATCAAATACTCGTATATATAAAGTTATAAACTAGGCCAATAAAAATTAGGGACATGAATTTATATTCGCAAAATTAGGGTCGGCCCAAAGTTGGAAAATTCAAAATTTATCAATGTTAAAAATTTACCAAATTTTTAACATTGATAAACACTTACATATGTTGGCCCTGTTTACTTCAGCTTAAAATTCATTCCATTCAGTTCATCTCTGTTCAGTTTAGTTCAGCTCTTTTCGTATTTTGCTATTCATTAATCCTTCGTAAAAAAAAATTTTCAGTTTAGTTCAGCTCTAATCAATTCAGTTTAGGTATTTTCGACTAAAGTTTGCCTGTAAAGAAATCTCTTGTAAGAAATGTGAGGGTCCCTCTATTTTTACTTGTTTATTACCCTCACAATTGTTTGGATACTTCCTAGAGTTTATCCATCCGGTAAATTTAACTTACCTCCCCAAAGTTGGGTCATCTCAACTTTCTCCCTTGACCCGTATTCGTCAACTCATTTTTATGGTTTTTTTTTGCCCTTTTTTTCAGAAAAATAAAATATTTCCGACCTTCTTCACTTTCGCGCTGTACCATCTCTCCAACCTCCATTAAAGCGTACTCAAGTTCTCCATAAAAGCACCTTCAATACTTCCTCTCTTCCATTGAAGCAGCTTTCAAGTAAGAGTTTAATTTTAATTTTTTATTTTATTTTTCAAATAATTAAAACCTAATATCACAAATTAGGGTTTAATCGTCAATTCAATCGTCACACATTCAATTAGGGTTCTTCTCAGGCAAATCATTTAAAAAATAGTTGCAATTTCTGAATTCATGAAAAATTAAAACAAACTATTTTCTACATGTTTGAATTAACTGAAAATTTGCTGCTTAATTTTTACACTGTTTTTTCGTGAAATTATAGGTATGGAGAAGACGGATACTAATGGTGTGATTCCTAATGTGAAAATACGCAAGTAAGTTCAAATTTTAATAATTTGTAAGTGCAATCTATTTATAATCCATAATTAAGGATTAATTATGTTAATTTGTGGCATTAATTTTTCTGTTTTTGATTATGTTAGAGAAGTGCCGCAATTAATTGCTGTATTGAAAGAGATGAAGGAAGGTTTAGATACAGTTACTAGCAAAGTTCAAGCCTTAACAACCAAGGTTTATTTATTTATTTTTACTTCATTTATGATTTTTTATTGTTTTTTTAGGTTAATTTTTTTGTGATGTTTGTACTTGAGCTCAATACAGTGAATTGTTTTATTTCCTGAACGATAGCGAGAAACTTCTAATTTTATGCCGCGAAATAAGAGGTCTAAATTTAGTGACCTGTGAATGGAGAAATGTAGCTGTATTTGTAGAAATATTAGTAGGAAGTGATGATAATTTGATCTTATTACGGATTAGTAGTTATAGAGAAACTTTTTTGAGGAATTATGTCACAAGTTACTTAATTTGGATTGTCTTGGTTTGAAGGTTAAGGCAAAACAGTATCCGACCGCAGATGGTGTAAGCTATCTTGAGGCAAAGCATCTGCTGCTTATAAATTATTGTCAGTCGTTAGTCTATTATCTTCTCCGCAAAGCGAAGGGATTGTCAATTGAAGGGCATCCAGTTGTTCGGAGCCTTGTAGAGACTAGAATATTTCTGGAGAAGGTATGCTTACATACATTCAATATAAACGTGTAGCTTAAAACATCAATTTCTGTTGCAACAATTTGTGATTTTTTGGGTAACTTTTGTCACAGATACGCCCTATAGACAAGAAATGTGGCTATCGACTTGAGAGGCTACTAACAGCTGCTTCAACTGATGCGGTGAAAGTAGATACGACTGAAAATGCAGCTGATGCTACTCAGAAATCAGAGGATCTTTTAAAATATCGCCCTAATCCAGACATGCTTGTTAGCAAAACTGATATGGATAATGATGTAAGAATATGTTCTCTTATCACTGGGGTTGGTAGAAAATGTTGACACGCATGTTGATGAATTGGAATGAATAATTCGTGTTTGAAATTTCAGGATAATGATGGTATTTATCGGCCCCCGAAAATTGCTCCTGTTACTATGGAAGAAGGCAAGAAGTCTAAACAGGAGAGAGATGCTGAGAGAAGAGAAAAGGACACTCTACGTAGAGTTAGACAAAGTGAATATGTCAAGAGTTTAGTTGATGATATTGAGGGAAGACCTGAAGAGGTCAGTTTTTGTTTTGATCACTTGAGGCCGATGGGATTATTGTTGTGGATGGGCTCTTGGTCCTTATCTTCTTTTTTAATAATTTTTTGCAACGCAACCGCAGGTGAGGGATATGGTTGGAGCTGAAAGTAGAGATTTCACCAAATATGTGGCAAACTGGGAGAAACGGGAGCAACAGGAAGAGGAGCTTTTTACTCGTGCTCCCATTACAAAGGCAGAGAAAAGGAAGATAAAGCAGTTGACAAAATCCAATGGGTATCTACTGTTCTATTTCAGAAGTTTACAATGGGTGGTTTTAATGCTTCTGTTTAATGGTATAAAACGTGTGCAATTATTCAGATTCCCCCCTTTCAAAATTGTAGGTTACAAGGTTTGACTGATAATTTCTATGATGAGATAAGAGGCTTACCACTTGGAGATGATGGCGATGAGAAAAAGACATCTGGATTTGGTAGTGCCAGCTCCATGGAGAGAAAACATAAAAAGCGTAAGGTATGTGTTTTCTGGATAATTTTTGTCTAATTTCTTTTCCCTTGACAACTTTAACAAAACTAAATATTGCTATCTGCAGCTGGAATATGGCTGATAGGTTTCTATGCTTTTCTTGCATTATTTATTTTTAGTGGGAAATATGATGTAAAAAATAAAGAATGTAGGAACACAAAACAAAGTTTGCTTGACAAAAACACTAGGAGGTACAAGGAAGCTCACTTCCTTCAATAATGTAGAATTGGCATACATAGCCTCCTTAGGTGAGTGATATTGCCTATATTGTAAAGCGTACTAGCAGTGTTTGTACTCAACAACAATTGCTATTAATTTGGATAAGTAAACTTTTAGGAAGACTGCCGATTAAAATATTAAAAAAATGATAAAATTTTCCTTTTTGAATGGTGAACTTCATAATATTTGCGATCAAGTTGTCTCAGTAAATAGAAATATTTATAGGATTAGCATCTAAGTCTGCTGCTAGAAATGGGACATGCCCTTTCAGACTTAGCTCCTTCTTCCTCTTTTCCTCTTTAAAGCCTCATTCTTCATAATTGTTGAGGGATCCACCAGGGTAAAAATACTATAGATACAAGATATAGAAAAGGAATCTGCTTTTATTATATATTTGAAATCAAGATACTTTTATCTGGCCATCTTCTTCATTTCTGAGGTTGTTAAATGGTTATAGGTCTTTTGTTAAGGAATAGTGGAGTATAAGATAGCAAAGTAGTTTATGGTCCTTGAACTGATCAGGGTACTTATCTGATCAGCGTAAGGTCTCCCTCCCTACTGTTTCTGGCACTCTTTATGCTTAGGTCCTTGCAGCCTTATGTATAATTAGATGGTGAACACCTACCCACACCAGATCGGATTACTTGGGAGCTGTTAGATTCTTGTAAAATGGTCATGTCTCTACTCTTGTGCTGTCAAAATCTTATGCTGGTTCAGTTATGATAGAGTGGAAACCACAAACTGACACTTGTATATCTTTCAACTGTGACCTCTGTATGTTGAATCATATATACTCTTAACAGATGGAATATAATTTGTTTAGTCATTGTGCACAACATTGGGAATTTTGTCACCTTCATGTTCGTGTTTTGTTTGTAATGATCTGATAACTGAGCGTCTAGTGGAATAGTTGATAGAGTTGATAGAAGCTACATAGTTTGTTTGAGCACTGTGTGTAACAGCTTATAGATACTTGTTTGATAATTAAGCTCATGCCTCATGATGATGATTCAAATGATCAAATTTTGCAGGATTACAGTGAAATGACTTACCCTACCCCATGGTAAATTCGTAAATGCACTTTTCTGCACAGTATTATGAAAATAACCCGTACTGTGATAGCTTTTCTGCACAGTATTGAGAAATACTACCCATTACAACTGTAGATCTGTTTGCTGGCTGCACTGTGATAGCTTGAACAGTGAATTTCATGAAAATAACCTTAAGTATCACTTAGGACGCGTTACCATAACAAAATAACCCGTACCGACCAACCTTATTGATTAGAAATTTGAAAAAACCGGAGCAGTATAAGGCATCTTTCAACAGGATGTGTTGGTAAAATTTCATTGTGTTCCTGCTGACAAATGTGAATAGAACATTTGTAGAAACATGGCATTTGGGAGAATATCCTGAAGTTATTGAGTTGAAATTAAAGAAAATTGTTTGAGCCAGCAGTATGGCGAAGTACTTTTAAGATTACTACATGAATAAATTCTTGTTAAATCTTGTTATGCCGTTCATGATGTGCTCCTCTAGCCTTTGATCTGGTAAAAGTCAGATGTCTTGGTTGTTCATATAAATTTAGATCCACTCTATGTTTCTAACAGACATCTTCCCATTTCTTGCAGAAGAAGTTTTGAAAACAGGCGTGTAGTTTTAAACTGGAAACTGATGAAACAGGGCATACAGCATAATTCACCTGGAACTTTGCTGTCTTGCCATTGTCGATGGAAAGTGAGTGCTGGTTTGTTTTGCATATCTAATCTGTCAAGCTTTGGAGCTAATGTTTTCCACCACTCATGGCTGTCGATGAAGCTTGACAGGAAAATTTTTGTAGACTTTTTCAATTACTACTATGCATTTTTTATATTAGGCTTATTCTGGGTGCTCCCTATAATATGCAATTTAGTGGAAATTATGATGAAATAGATTTGTACGCTACAAATTTACAATATATAATGAGGAAACATTAATGAAATAGATTCATATGTTAAGTATCCTTGTATTGTCAAGTTGTAGTGATGCTTTCCTTATAGCGTAGTAAGAGAGCATATTTCAATGTTGGAAGAAAGATGTTCATTGTACAACCGGTTGTACCTTATAATGAACAATCTAAAACAGAATAATTTGTTCACTTGATTTGAAGTGAATTTGCACAATTGATTATACTAGAGAAAGTGCAGCATCCATATTAAACTTTTACTTAAATCTATTTTCTTCTGAATGTCTCCCTCCGCTATAGAGCAAGCTCGAAAAATGAAAAGAAAATTACTTGTAAAGTTGTAAAGAATACGTCATACGTCCAACAAACCACTTGAACAATCAGCCAATTACAACAACAAACCACTTGAACAATCAGCCAATTACAACAACAAACCACTTGAACAATTAGTCAATTACAACAACAAATATCGTTTACTGTTGGTCAAATACACAATTCCACATCAAATATCCCCATCATTAAGCCAAGGAGTATTGTCCAAATTTTGGACTTCGCATCTAATTCAGTTATGCAACAATTATATACTTTAGTAATGCTAGTAATTGAGCGCCTTACTCACATATTTAGGCCCTATTTTCCTCAACTTATCTTTGCTGAACTGAACGAATTGAACTTATTTTTACTTATTTAAATTTATTTTTGATTAACTGAACTTATTTTTGCTAAAATTATTAACAACTTATTAATGATTAAGAACTAAATTTATTTTTCCTAAAAATAGTAAAAATAAGGCGTGGAGAACAGGGCTTTAGACAATCCTTTTCAATTGGACCACGAATATGACCAAAACCGAGCGGTTACATTACAATATTGTTTCCCACCAATAATACGTATTTGCCTTTTGCCCCCAAGATATTCCATCACATCGCATCTTCCTTCATTCTTCAACATGGAGACAAGTATCTTGATTTGTCTCATTTCAAACCAATAACTGATTTTGACAGCATCTTCATAGTATCATATACCACTAATACCACTACAATACGGAGTATTTTTATTCCAATCATTGTTACCTCCGTCATATACTTAACATATTTGGAACGATTGAAAAAAATCGCCGGTCGAACACCGAAGGAACGATCGCCGGAGTAATGGGAGGCAAATGGAATAAAAAAAAAATGTTGAATCATTACAACTAATAGCTCTGTAGTCTGTACTAATTGATCGATAAAAACAAGAGAGTTGAAATTCAAAAGTAGACACAAAATCAAGAGTACTAAAATTCATATCATATTCATCCAATATTCCGTGGCATTAATTAATTCTTACTACGAGTACTACACAGTACACACAAACTTCCAACATTAAAACAACATCACAAATTATTTAGTTAACGCATTAAAAAAAAAAAAAAAAAAACCCTAAAATTAAGCAGATTTAGATTTAGTCATCATCTTACGAAACTCAACAAAACTAACATAACCATCACCATCAGAATCAACAGACTGAATCATCTTAACACAATCTTCAACAGTACAACGCTCACCTAATCGATTCAAAATCAGATGCAACTCATTAGCAGAAATCAACTCATTTTTATCTTGATCATACATATCAAATGCATCACGTAGTTCTTGTGATCCATTCTCATCACCTTCAACTTTCTTCGAACAAAATTCAGCGAATTCTTCAAGGCTTATATAACAATCATGATCTAAATCCATTTCCTTCATCATTTGATCTAGTTCTTCTTGCGATGTTTCCGATCCAAGTGCTTTCATTACGTTTATTAGTTCTTCGCCGGAGATTCTTCCGTCGCCGTTTGTGTCGAAGCGATCGAATACTTTCTTCACTTCTGACATGTCGGATAGGAGAAGAGAGTGCGATGATGAGGAGTTTGAGTTTGAATTCTGGTTTGTTTCTTCTATTGTTGTGGAAGCCATTGTTGAATGCTTGAAGAAATTGAATTTGAGTTTGTTGAATTTGAAGGAGAAAATGTGTTGGTTTTATGGAGGAAGAGAGAGAAAGAAAGAGGAAGGGAGTAACTTATGTTGTGGTATGTTGTTAGAGAGAGGAAGGAGGAATTTGGGATTTTAAGAAGACGCGTGGTATTTAATACGGAAAGTACGCGGTTTGGTTTCGTGATTTTAAAGCTGACTTTTTTGGAAGTTTCTGTTTTTTTTATGAGTTTTTTTTTTTTTTTTTGTATTGTATTTATACTTTTGTATAGATTTCGTTATTTCTACGAATCTACGGTTCAGTACGATTTTTTTGGGGAACATTTTATCGTATGCGTATTGTACAAGTACAGGTCAATTTTAGTTGACAAAAGTGTTTTGGCGTTCAATTGAGTTTTTTATTGGCAGCTTAAATTGAGTTGATAGTAAAGATCCTATCAAATAAAGAAATTTCACACTAAAAAATAAGTTGACAGTGATAAGTTGTTAGTTTGTAAATACTCTTGAATTTTGACTACGAACTCATCCAATATTTATTGAGGATGTTCGAGGCTTCTAATATACCACATTTACAATTAACTTCTCTTTTCTTACCCTTCCGCCCTCTTTTGTTTGATACGTTTTGAGTTGTACATATATCAATGTATTTATTTGACCTTAACTATCTCTTGTTGTATATATGTAAAAGTTATGATACGGAGGAAACAATCGCGTATAAAGTGAATAGTATTAAGATTTCAAACGTATCAAACAAAAAAGAACGGAGGAAACAATCGCGTATAAAGTGAGAAATAACTCAATTGCTTAATGATTTTTGACTTTCATTCTCAATCCCTGTGCAATATCATTAGGTACGAAATATTATTATTAATTTATTATTATGTACAGTAAAATTGTATAGAGTAAATAACATGTACACTAGTGTGTAGTACATATATGATATATTGATTATGATTTAGTTTTGGAAACATTATTCATACATATCTATGAAAAAAGAAGATTCTTGGCTTCTTGCATCACCCTTTGTCTCTTCACCTTTTATTTTTCAATGAGAATCGAGCCTTTGTTATTGAGGATTTGAGGTTATTAGGCATTAGACATGGCATTCATTCTATGCCTTCATTCCCNAAAACTAACATAACCATCACCATCAGAATCAACAGACTGAATCATCTTAACACAATCTTCAACAGTACAACGCTCACCTAATCGATTCAAAATCAGATGCAACTCATTAGCAGAAATCAACTCATTTTTATCTTGATCATACATATCAAATGCATCACGTAGTTCTTGTGATCCATTCTCATCACCTTCAACTTTCTTCGAACAAAATTCAGCGAATTCTTCAAGGCTTATATAACAATCATGATCTAAATCCATTTCCTTCATCATTTGATCTAGTTCTTCTTGCGATGTTTCCGATCCAAGTGCTTTCATTACGTTTATTAGTTCTTCGCCGGAGATTCTTCCGTCGCCGTTTGTGTCGAAGCGATCGAATACTTTCTTCACTTCTGACATGTCGGATAGGAGAAGAGAGTGCGATGATGAGGAGTTTGAGTTTGAATTCTGGTTTGTTTCTTCTATTGTTGTGGAAGCCATTGTTGAATGCTTGAAGAAATTGAATTTGAGTTTGTTGAATTTGAAGGAGAAAATGTGTTGGTTTTATGGAGGAAGAGAGAGAAAGAAAGAGGAAGGGAGTAACTTATGTTGTGGTATGTTGTTAGAGAGAGGAAGGAGGAATTTGGGATTTTAAGAAGACGCGTGGTATTTAATACGGAAAGTACGCGGTTTGGTTTCGTGATTTTAAAGCTGACTTTTTTGGAAGTTTCTGTTTTTTTTATGAGTTTTTTTTTTTTTTTTTGTATTGTATTTATACTTTTGTATAGATTTCGTTATTTCTACGAATCTACGGTTCAGTACGATTTTTTTGGGGAACATTTTATCGTATGCGTATTGTACAAGTACAGGTCAATTTTAGTTGACAAAAGTGTTTTGGCGTTCAATTGAGTTTTTTATTGGCAGCTTAAATTGAGTTGATAGTAAAGATCCTATCAAATAAAGAAATTTCACACTAAAAAATAAGTTGACAGTGATAAGTTGTTAGTTTGTAAATACTCTTGAATTTTGACTACGAACTCATCCAATATTTATTGAGGATGTTCGAGGCTTCTAATATACCACATTTACAATTAACTTCTCTTTTCTTACCCTTCCGCCCTCTTTTGTTTGATACGTTTTGAGTTGTACATATATCAATGTATTTATTTGACCTTAACTATCTCTTGTTGTATATATGTAAAAGTTATGATACGGAGGAAACAATCGCGTATAAAGTGAATAGTATTAAGATTTCAAACGTATCAAACAAAAAAGAACGGAGGAAACAATCGCGTATAAAGTGAGAAATAACTCAATTGCTTAATGATTTTTGACTTTCATTCTCAATCCCTGTGCAATATCATTAGGTACGAAATATTATTATTAATTTATTATTATGTACAGTAAAATTGTATAGAGTAAATAACATGTACACTAGTGTGTAGTACATATATGATATATTGATTATGATTTAGTTTTGGAAACATTATTCATACATATCTATGAAAAAAGAAGATTCTTGGCTTCTTGCATCACCCTTTGTCTCTTCACCTTTTATTTTTCAATGAGAATCGAGCCTTTGTTATTGAGGATTTGAGGTTATTAGGCATTAGACATGGCATTCATTCTATGCCTTCATTCCCTTCAATTATTGAGATATTTTTAGATCTACTGCTCCAGTAGGTAGCACGATACATACATGTATTTGAACATAAGAATCTTTTAAAATTGACTATTTTGTCAAGTCTTTCATCTCTCTAATATATAGTTTTAAATTGGGTTAACATGTTCTCCATATCTTAGTCCTAAAGAGACTATCAAACTTGGAATTTGTTTTTATGTAAACCACCAAATTTAAGTTTACTTTTGATATCACAAGATCATACATGTGCTATTTGAAAACCTAGAGCCTTATTGAGCATTTGAGCCTTTTTTTTTTTTTTTTTGCCGACTCAATTTTTTAATCATAGAGTTAAAACAATAGTCGGTAGCAAATTTGATGGTACAAGATAACATCTAAAGCTGGCATTCTAAATTTTTACTCAAATGTCAAACCATATATATTTATATTCCCCTGTAATAAGAAATGAAAATGGCAAAATGCTTCGTACATGGGTCCATAACTGGAATTGCCAAACACAAGGAATACAACATCAGTAAAGTATCAATTCTGGAAAGTTTTCTAGTAACAATGAAAATCTATTAGTGGAAAAAGATGAAATTTTCTGACCTAAATCAGGTTCTAAGAGTCGTCCAAACTGTCTACAACTTTAGTTGAAAACTGAGGCACATTATAAAGTATGAGTCCTAACATCAAGATCACACTTCCAAGGACGAAGTACAGACCTAAGCTCGAACTTTCAGGTAGATATGGCAATGGGAGGGAAAGAACGTAAATGGAAATTGGCACTGCAAATAAAAACCACCAAAATCTTAATAATAGCTCATATGAAATATGGAAATTGAGTGTTTGGAGAAGATATAACACAGGTTACACAGTGTGCGATGAAAAGGAGGACAACCTGACACCATAGTCACAAGTGAAGCCACAACAGCACTGGAAATTTTCAGCAGATTAAGGACTGCTATGTTGAATGCTATGTTGCTGGCTACATATAAAAGGGGTAGCAGTGGAGCTCCATCGCACCCTGAAAGAACCATTTATACACACATAGCATTCGTCATTAACATTCAATCAGGATATATCAGAGATTATTGTACAACACATAGACACTAGGGTTATAAAAATATCACAGGATTAGTTGATCAAATACTTCAAAAAGATCACGTCATGTATTCCTGGTTGAAGTGGTTTACTAATAACCCGGCTGGTTTACTAGGAGGTGGACATTCAAGCCCAGTAGGTCTCAACCTGGGCCATACTCTTTTAATAATATAAAATAAAGACAATTCCATGCTTCATTCATGTAGATCAATTAATCAAAACCTCAGTCCCATAATTGGGATCAGCTACATGAACCAAAACATCAAATCATAGCTTCATTCATGTAGATTCATACAATAATATCACGTACAAGAATCTTGATGAAAAAAAAAAATAACTTCTTTCTTCTAGAAACCTTAGAACAATCTCACATTAGAGTGCATTTATTTTCCCAAAAAAAATATTTTTCTTTTCTCCACGTTTCCTAACACTATAACCTTTTTCTAACACAACAGTATTTTGGTCATATAAAATCCAATCTACAGGCTACAAGAGAAAGATATGACATTTAATTCAGTAAAAGGGTACTTGCCTGTTGCTTTATCGGCTCCGATATTCAAAAAGCAAGCAACTCCACTTTGAAAATATTGAGGCAGCTGATCAAATGGTATACCCTTCATATTTGATAGCACAGGGAGCAAACCAAGAACAAAAAGAGCCTGGAACCCTCCAAATATTAAAGAAAATTTTCAATTATCAACAAAAGAATAATTAGGAAGGCTATCAAGAAAAAGGTCCAACACTCAGAGCAATTCGTGACAGAATTACCTGGCAGCCTGACCCAAAGGAGTTGACTACGAATATGTCAAGAGACTTCCCCTGCACGTAGATAAGATCAAACAATCTTAAATCTATAAAACATGACTAAAAGGAAGGAAAGGGGAGTAAAAGACAAAACAATAAGCTCAATATTTGTCAAAAAATGATGTAGGACAAGATGAATGTGGAGAACAATAATGCTGACCTCGAGACGTGATGCAGCATCAACAAAAATAAACTCCTGTTCATATAAATGTTCTTTTAGTTTGAAGCCATATCATAAGCTGCAAATGATAGGAATTAAGCTATAGTACACAAGAATTAACTCACCTTGATGATTGATGCTGCTGCATGGAAAGCTCCTGAACCGATCATAAGAGCTGGCCAAACAAATGCAATTCCAGAAAGAACTTGGTGGCCTTCAGACCCACTGCAGAAAAAAAAAGGAACTTGATAAGCGACTATAACGTGCAGGTGGTTACTATTTGTTTTCACATTGTAAAGCTTCATGAGTTGTGACTTTGAAATTGTTTGTGAAGAAAATAACAGCGTTGCACCAATTTAAATTACTGTGCTTCAACTGAAAATTACACAAGGGCTGGAACATGCCTAGAAACTGCGAGGACAACACCAGCCGCTACAAGTAAGCAACCGATTATTTGCATAAAAGAGTAACGCCTTCCCAAGAAGACATATGAAAGACATAGTTGCCACACCAGAAAAGTCTGCGAGAGACAATACTAGATATCAAATTCAACTCAGACCAATGCCTTCTTGTTATTTCAAACATAATCAAAGATTACAGCATTAGATATGAATGCCCCAGCTTAAGACCATTAACCCATCAAATAGCATTTAATCTAAAAGAAAAAGGGTACTTTATTTACATCCCACATAACATAAACATTTTGTAACTAGTCTTGCAGCAGCTCTGAGAATCGTACAACAAATATAACCAATTAAGTCAGAGTGCCCCAACTAACATAGAATAAGGCTGTTGCGGGTAAGGATTGCGAATAACTTTGTTAAGCAGCACCGAAACATGGTTCAGCAAATCAGAACAGAGCCAAAGGGAGTACAAGTCAATTATATGCTATGCTGTCAGACTTAAAGAACAACAGCAAGGATGACTTTCTTAAAAAATCATCGAAGACACCAAGAAAGCCAAATCTAAATAACAAATAGTAAGGGATTCTATACTGTTTATCCTACAGTAGCACACATATGTGCAATGATTAATATCATAACTTCCTCAAATAAATTTCTTGAGCTCCATAGAATGGAAAAGCAACATAATGAAAGGTAAAGATAAGAGTTGATAGACGCTCAGGCACTCAGTGAACTAAAAGTATTTGAAATGATATAATAATTAAAGCATATATCTATCAAAAATGAAGTTTGTTAGGTCTTCAAGGAATAAACCTATACATCAACGAGTTCATGACACTAATAACACAATGCACCATAATAGTATCATCATATAACTGAACAGTTTGCAGTAGTTGACTTGCAAAGTCACATTTTACTCAATTTACCTGATGTAATATTGGTATCACAGGGCCAGGGATCATGGCTGCAAACCAAAAAATTGTAGCAGTGTAAGTATAAAAGTGATTAATGTAAGATATTGGCAGCTAATCTTAGTTCAGAAATTCACATATACAACAACATCACCAGATGCCAGAAAAAAGGATTAGCTCATGTTGTTATTTTTTAATTGTTCCAAAAAGTAAAGAGTGACTATATTTCCGTATTAGACTAATGGATGAATGCTTAGTTGAGAAAGTAATGAATTCAGTGAAAATTTCTAAATAATCAACACATATTTAACTTTTCCGTTGCGAATTTCCACATAGCTTCTAAAGAAGCATTCACCAAGGGTGGAGTATAGAACATAAGGTCAAAGTATACAACCTAATCCCGATTGCAAAGAGATTGCTTAGGTTATATCATTAATTGACTAGCTACAACTTCAACTTTTGAAAAAACAGTAAAGGGCAACATAGTACGAAGTTTGTAGCAGTCAATTAGAAAGATTACAAACAACACCTTCCTAGAGTAATTCTTCAAACTTGTAAAGCGGGGAGAAATCAGCAGAAGAAGCATAACGTTAGAGCTAATCCATGCTTATCTCCTGTATTAGTTGTATAGCCCTATGATAACATAATTAGGTTTACCGTTTACACTCATCAACATAACTAGTCACCAAGTCAGTCAGATGTACCTGCAGACGCCATGCCAGCAGCAAGACCAAGTGCTTCAAGAAGACCAATCAATACAAAACGTGATTTCGGAATAGCCAGCATCTCATCAGTCACTATCCCTGCACGGTGTCGTATGAACAATATAGCAAAGTAAATAGCCACATACCTGTGTTGCATAGATTATGTTAAGTTGTAAACAGTCAAGCACATCCTACTTACACCAAATCAAAGTGAGTACTCATTTATAAAAAAGTACAACATAGTCATACTAATCAGCAACAACATCATAACAAACAATCGCCATAAAAGTTACTGAATCAAACATTCAAATGTCTCATGGATTTAACATTATTCACCTAAAACTACATTTTTCCAAATATTATCTCCGTAACAATTTAGTTGCAACAATTTGACCGTATAATACTAAAATGCTCGTAAACTAAACAGAACTTACAATCAAGCAATCATAACAAAAAATGTTGAACAGTTAATATTAATAAATTGAAAGATGAAAAGGTGAAAATGTTACATCAAATCTAATCACACATAATTAAAGAAAAGACAGTTTATATACCAAAAAATTCAACATTTATTTCTCCAATCAAATAGCAAAACAGAACATATCAATCAACAACAAATTAAAGCTAAAATTGGAATTTAAAAAGTTACCCAAAAGTGATGAATTGAGCCAAGAAAAAGGGGTAATTCTGAAGAGGAACAAGGGCAAGTTTGTAAAAAACCCTATTAGCAATGGCTAAAATAGCAGTAACAATTGACCAACATACAACAGTTTTAGTACTACTCTTTGAAGTAGAAGAAGAAGGTAGTGGTTTACTAGAAGCGTTGACTTTGAACTTTGACTGAGAATTTGACGAAAAAGGAGAAATGGGTTTTATGGGAAATCGATTTTTGAGATGATTGAAGTGATTTTTGAGTGGAAAAAAGTGATGGTTTTGGGGCAAAAAATTGGGCATTTTTGTTGAAATTGGGGTTTTAGAAAGGAGTGAAATATGGGGTTTGGGGTTAATGGGAAATGAGGAAATTTTAGAGGGGTTGAATAGTTGGGATTGTAATGCCATTGAAATGAAGATTTGAGTTTGGAAATTTGATTAAAAAGGAAAAAAATTGAGATTTGAACAAGGAAATTTGATCAGTAATTTGTTGAAGAAGAAGAAGAATAGTGAAAGAGGGTGTTGAAATTCCCAATTTGGTGGGAATGGAGGAGTTTATTTACGGCAGAGATATTTAGAGGTTTCAATACGTAGACACGTTTTTAATGAGGTCAATTTGACTTATATCAAACCCTCAATTTTTTTCGACTGCTTTTCGTTTTATTTTTACTTATTTTCAGCAAAAAAAGTCTAGTTTAGCAAAAAAAAAAAGTTCGGATAAGTAAAAATAAGTTCACTTCAGCAAAAATAAGTTGACTAGAACATAGCCTAAAATTAGCTAAAATTAACTAATCAAACTCAAATGATCGAATAAAATGATTTAATATTCTGACTGATATTTTTACGAAAGAAATTTTGTAGGAGAGGTAAAATAAATCGAGTACCCTCTAATTAAGGCAGTGTGACCAAATCTTAGTTACAAGGTAGAGACGTAGTAATAGAATGCAAAAACCTACTATTATACAATGTAATAAAGAGATTTTTGACTTTCGAAAATTCAAAATCTTAGTTTCGGAAATGTAATTTTTTTCGTTTTTGTGCAGGATTTGGCTGGGGTTTCGGAATGAGAGCTGCTGAAAGGGTCACTGATCTTTTTATAGGTGCTAGGGTTGTCAAGGTTGAGCACATAAAATCTAGTGCTCCTTCTCCGGCTGTATCTGGTCAGGGCAGCTTGATTATCGCCCCTGGAGGCTCGGATGGTTGTTCTGCCCCTTTGAAGACTTTCATAGAAGTAAGTAACTCTTAGGAAAAGCAAGCATGCCATACACACCATGGTGTCTCTTAGAGGGAAAATGTGGAATAACTGTTGATAATTGTCACAATTTATATTATTAATATATTATACATATTACATACGACGAGATTATGAAAAAACAAATATAGATAGAGTTAACACTGTACTGTATATTGTTAAAATGAATTAAACAATTCATGGCTCACTCTGCCACTCACTACACTTCATCCATCCTTATGTTTATACTATTAATAACCAATAGAAGTCAAAGTAATTTAATAAACAGTGTCGTTGACTTTTTTTTTTTTGAAGTTAAACATTGTCGCAGACTTGTAGTCAAACATCTGGCATGTAAAACGAGACACACACATCAGTATATCACATATGTTATATATTGTTTAGTTGTGTGTTTTCTATTGTTTTGAAACCATTTTGATCTCTATGTTATCTCATAATAGTAGTTGAATCTTCCACCTTCCTACATACTAATCATAATTGTATGTGTTATGTTACTCTACTTGGCAGTGCTTGAACAGCAATGCAAGTGATATTAGCAGGTGCCAGGTCTACATGAACATGCTTACCGAGTGTCGCCGTCTGAACACAGGCTCAGGCTCAGGTTCAGGCTCAGGCAGTAGCGCTGCATCGATATTTTGAATTATGATGACAACGGACACCACCATGGCACAGCAAATAGCTTGTTGATTGTTAATATATGATAAATAAATCTAGCAGAGAATCAACTCTTGTAATAAAGAATATGCCTACTTGAAAGTTCTAGTTATCTATATTGGACAGAGTTGTTTGTTTTTTCTTTTCAGTTACTTATCGGTAGTATGAGATTTGATTTGTCATGGATTTGTATCGTCTTCTGCAAATTAGATATGAGTAAATTAGAGAGTGTGTTGGTGTGTCGTGGCGATTAGGACCACTGACTTGAAAACAATAGTTTGGCGTAACTGAAGTGCACGTTGTGTTCGTTGGCTCGTTAACAAAGGTTAACAAATCATCTACCCTGGAGTCACGTAAACTTTATGCCTGTCTGAATGTGTTTATCTATATATAATATACCCCAAAGTAGCAAAAGAACCCTTCACTTAATCTAATTTTGCAATTAAATCCCCTATGTTCTAGTTGGAGTAAATTAACCCTAACTTTAACCGGCCTAATGTGCAAATAACTACTAATCAAACAATTGGAGTGAATTATCACATTAATCACATATATTTTATTTGTGGAATATATATTAGAAAAATATTAAGTTTTCATATACACTCAAAATACATCCTTAGCTTCTCTAAGATTTTATTAGAGTCCCATAGTGGGGGGACTTGGAGACCACACACATGTGCGCCGGGCTTGGGCGAGTGCATGGGTGGGGGAGTTTAGGATCTAGGAAAATTCATTAAAAAAAAGGCGTACAAATGCTTAAGAATACAAGCTATTAATATCAAAGCCCAAATAAACTAGAAAATCGCGAAATTCGCCCTTCAGAGCGGCCCACACAGGTCATCCGGGCGAACTGCTCGTAGGCTTCGTTCTTCTTCGCTTTTGCTAGTTTGCTTCTAATTCCTTCTCTACTGCTTCCTAAACTCTACGAAGGCCTCTCAAATGATCTCCAAATCTCCAAATGCTCTAAATAGCTCGGAATATGACGATAAATCATCAAAAACTACAAAATATCGTAAAGAACACAAAAGGCACCCGAAATGATCAAAGTTAGTAGAAACGGCTCATTAAAGCCATGTTAGAGCTAAAAATCATTCAGGATCGGGGATAAAACATGTATGAAATATTAACTTCTCACCAGGTTGAAGAATTTTCCAAGTTGGCAAGCTCAGTGATTGGTGACAATCCAAGAACAACCTTTTGAGAAGTCAAAGAAAGAAAAAGCACTGAGGAGTTGGAAGATGTCTGGTTTATAAGCCGTGGAAGTTCTTGGATGGATGAAATAATTGAGTGCAAGACAAATGAGACACTTTCAATCTGATCATCAAAGCGTTGAGTATGTAAAAGCAAGAGATGCATGGTTTGTTATCGGGCAAGGGAAGCTACACAAGAAGTCATTCTCTCATCCATTATTGAAATGTATCACCCCAAAGAAAGGGAAAGATTTGTTAGAAGACATTCATGAAGGCTTTTGTGGCTCTCATATAAGGGAAAGAGCCCTGGCAGAGAAGGCATTGAGCAATGGCTATTATTGGCCAACTTTATGCATTGCCCCTCACTTCCCCCGGTAAAACATCCAATGATGCCTTCATCACCTCTTAATTAGCTCATTCACTATATAGCATCACTCTAAGTGTTGGTTCACACATTACTATCGGAAGTACAAATTCTAGCTAGCTGCTCCATAAACCAGCATGAAGGAAGTTTCACATGTAGAATTCTTTACAGTTGTCTTCTAATAGACCGGAGAACATTATTAAGTTCATCAACCCACAAGCCCTGGGCCTTTTCCAACTTCTTCCTGATGCTTGAACTAATGATATCTTGTTGAAAGTTTCCACTTATCCATTGGCTTGTGGACACCCTATTGAAGCAAATTTAGCTGAAATGTTTTATTCTTTTAACCACAACCTCAATTGAGGAGTCTCAAATTGAGTTCCATTGTCAAACACAACTATAAAATACAAAAAATATGATCATAAATCATAAAATACTAACATTATGATCATAAATCATGCTTAACATAATTATAAATCATAAATTTAAACAAGAATATAAATATAAATTTTGAAGAAGAATTTTTTTTAGTATTGCGCAAAACGAAGGGGAGGAAGGAGAGATATTAGAGTAGTCTGTGGTGGACCGATGGTGATGGTGGCCGAAGCCGGTGGGTTGCCTGCTGACGGTTGGTGGCCGGTGGGGAAGGGGATCCGATGAGGGAGAGGGTCGGCTAGGGTTAGGGTGTATATGGACTTAAAATATTCATTCCCCACTTTTAAGGAAAGTTTGCAAACATACGACACTTTAAACACCTTCTCACATATTCCATGACATCTTATAAAAATAAGATTAAAAAAAGAAAGAGTATAAAATATCAAAATAATATGTTTTCTAAGGCTCTGTTCTCTTCACGAGATTTGGCTGCAATGGATTGGATTGGAATGGAATGGAATGGATGGGATTAGAATGGATTACCGGGATTAGAATGGATTAGAAAGGATTGTCGGGATTAGAATGGATTAGGGATTCCAATTTCTCATGGTCCCCAAAATATTGAACGTGTAGCTGATTTAGATTTTACTAATCCGACACGAACAATGTTAATGCGAGACATTCGTGCAAATATTGCAGATGAAATATGGCAAGATGTGTGTGTTGGAAATATGAGGTTCCAAGATGAAGATGATATAGAGGAGGAAGAAATATACGAGGATAATTGAAGCACTTCTTTATCTACTTATAAGGATATTGTATCTACAATAAATTATTATGTAACAAAAATGTAGTAAAAAAAAAAACAAATTTGTTATGAACATTATTGTGTCGTCAAGATTTAAATTTTCAAGAGTTTAATTAAGAATTTAATTTTAATTAAGATTTAAATTTTCAAGAATATATTGTCGGGATTAGAATGGATTGCCGGGATTAGAATGGATTGCCGGAATCAGACTGGATTGCCGGGATTAGAATGGATTGGAATGGATGACCCGGAAATGAAATGGATTGGAATGAAATGGAATGGAATGAATCGGGAATCCCGTAAAAGAATAGAGCCTTACTGTCACAATTATTATTTTGTAGGTATTTGGAATTCCATAATTACGCAGGCATTTGAGATCCTCGTAACAACCAAACAAATTACAATGACGGGTTACTCTATTATTTAGATACAACAAAAATATAAAGAAAATATGAATACTCCGTGTATAACATATATCTCAAAACCCAGACTTGGTGCGTAAATTGGGAATTGGGAATCAAAAGGTACTATCTTTATTTTGTTGATTTCGAATTAATGGGCGATATATTTAAGTCAATTCAATTTCAGTTGGAATTCAATTCTAGGTTTTGTTAGTTGATGTTATTCAATTTTATGATTAAAAACAATTAGGGTTTTTTTTAAAAAAAAAAAAAAAAAAAAAAAAATGAAGAGTAGCGAGCGATTTGGAACGCAAAGGGGAACTGCATATGTTGTGATTAGAGAAGAGAAAAGGGCTGATGAATTGGGTGATAATGTCCCTTCTCTTGTACCCTACGATTGCTGTAAGTTTTTTTTTTTTTTTATCATTAATTTATTAATTAGTTAGTTGATAATTTTTTTTTTTTTGTGGTTATAAAATCAAATCAATTTAGCATCTGAAGAAGAAGATGAAAAGGATGAAACTTTTGATAACTCGCAGCAAAGTGATGGAGGTGATTAGCTTCGTTCTTTATTTGTTTGTTATTGTATATTTATTTATTTATCTTAACCGATTGTAATGCTCTTAATTCTTCAGAAGCGGTTTATGTATGTATGTTTGAATTTTCTGTAGTTGGTCATTAAATTAAATGCTGTCAGGGTTTAATTTTCTGTACTAGGATTCTATTTATATTGCCCATTAATTAATTTTGTTCCATTGATTTTGATGGAGATCAAATTGATTTTGAATCTCTTAATCCCATTACAGATTCTGACTTGGAGGAGTATAATAAAATTCCTTATAGTTCCTCTGGAAGTGAAGATGATGATTATTTTCCTCGACGTCGTCGTGAGTTCCATTCCTCAGTTTTTGTTTATTATCCTATCCTATGTTTGCTAATTAATTAAACCTGATGAATCTTATGGTTGTGGTGTGGAACAGGTTCTCACAAGTCGTCAAAGCCTTTGGTAATATTTTATTTTGAATGTGTTTCAAATTTTCTAATATACTCTCGTTGCAATGAAACAGCAAATGTGGCATTTTTGAGTTATTTGTTTCACCTTAATCCTAGTCGTCTTATATATGGCAGAAACCAAACTTCATGACAAACCCCTCGTTGCTTGCTGTTGCCATTAGGACTTATATAGGAATTTGGTGAAATCTCCAACTTAGCAACCTCCGATATATATATAATGTAATACTACTTCCGTCACGGATTAGTTGCAACAAAAATAAATGTTTTATAAGTTATTGCAATTAATTCGGGGTCGGACAATTTGGTAACATAAAACTGCCCTACACTCCTTGTCTCACCATCAAAATGTTAGGAATGTTTTATGCAAGAATCTTTCTGAGGCATTATATACTTGTTTTTCTCTTTTGTTTACCTATATTAGTTTAGTGTCCTGAATGATTTTTTGCTATATGAATGCAGGAATTTTCCGTACAGACCTCTCTTGAGAATGGATGTGATTCTGTGTATATTGACATTTTGAAGGATAATAATTGGTATTTTATGTTTACTCGAAATGACAATTATCTTATCTACTATGGTGTTCGTTTTAAATTAGTTGTGACAATAATCTCCATCTCTATCTCTCTTTCCTTTTACACTTGCATACAAATTTTAGTTAAGAGTTTGTGCAACTCAATGCATTTATGTTGAAACGGAGGTAATATATACGTATAGTAAATTAACTTCTTTTCTTGTTGACATTGTGCTCATCTTGTAGTAGCGAAACATGTTTTGTCCAATGCTTAGACATAATACTTCCAGGCTGGTTTGATGCCAAGTTGCTCGAAGAGCAAGCTGAAAAGTTGAGAGGTAATCTTTTCTTGTCACCCCGACAGAATTTAAGTGTTAACAGTTGTTAACTTGTTGCATACTTTCATGTGGATCTTAACTCGCAATTTATTACTCGAGTACTACTGGCTTGTATTTGTTGTACTTTCGCATTATTCACCATTTACTGTTTGGCAGCCCAATTTCAGTCATGTTAAAGTAAGTGTGAAACTTTTAAGTCACCTTACTTAAATAGTTTAGTTTGAGGTATGATTTGAAATAATATTCAAGCTCGAATATTGATTGAAATTGAGTTGCTTTAAAAAATACCAACTCAATTTATGGTGTTGTAATTTTCAGTGACCTTAGCTTGTTGCAGCTACCTTATGAGGTTCAGCTCAATATCAGCTCTCCAAACATAGCTCTAGTGAATATTCTTCGCTTTGATATTGAATAATTGAGACCTGAACTTCTGGAAATTGAATGTTTATGCATGATTAATTTTATATATGTGTATATATGCAACGTCGAAACGAACGAAGTTGTTTTGCTCTAGGATCGTGTACGTTTTGATTGTGCTCTTTAGTGTCTGAATATATGATACAAGAGTAGGTTATAAGTTCTAACCCCATTTGTATTTGTTTAATTTCCAGGTGATAAACGAGTTCTTAATGTGTATCCTATAGAATACTTTGAGGAGTGCGAGTGCTAGGGTTGATCTAAGGCGCTTATGGAGCTCTTTCTATCCACTGACCGTTTATGGTATTTGTTTAATTTCCAGGTGATAAACGAGTTCGTAATGTGTATCATATAGAATACATTGAGGAGTGCGAGTGCTAGGCTTGATCTAAGGCGTTTATGGAGCTTCATATGTCGATAGAAAGTGAAAAGTTTAGAATATATTTCAGTTTACCTCTATTATAAGCTGATTTATTAATCAAACTTTTATCAATCCTCTATTTAAATTGTTGCTTTTGAACTTGTGGACTCATGGTTGTCTTCGAGAATGTCTGATTTTGAAACTTGTCTTTTGGCTTCAACTTTTTATTTGATGTGCATGCTGAGTGTTGAAGTTAGAAAGGAGGCATGAATGAATAATTACTATTTAGTTTACTTAGTTTTCTTTTGGCGTTGAATATTTTATATTTTATAAATAATATCTATTGGTGTAACTAATTAGAAACGGAGATAGTAATAAAAATGTGGGGTTCTGAAAACCTGGTTGTTCAAAGGAATAAGCACTTGTAAAGGTATTAACTGTACTTTCAGTTCCTTATTGTCTCCATACCTAAGGTTGATTAAGCACTTGAAGGTTTGCTCTATTGATACCGACATACCGTGGAGATACTATGATATTAGCTTTATAAACGTTTTCAACTGTATGGGGTCTTCCTTTGATATGATGGTCAAAATGTACAATTTTATGCTTGCCAATGTTTTGCTAGGATATTGGACTCCCGAAAAGCGTAACTTATAGCCTTTGTATTTGGCTTTGGGAGCCTCTCAATGCTCCGTTTCATTTACTCTCCAAATTTCATCCACTTTCTTATGGTAACTTAGCTTTGAGTTGGCCCACCATTATAGTTAGCTTTAAAAACTTATTATGTTTTTTCTTTTAGAAAATTTTCGAGAAAAAGACACTTGTCCTTTTGTGATCTGATAACCTACTTATAACATTTCGAACTTTGACAAGTTGTATGAGTGTCTTGTTTTGACCCTAGAGGCATCATGCAAAACTTTTGACAACTTTTTTTTTTTTTTTTTTGCTGACATCCCTAAACTTTTGAAAAAAATGTGAATTATAGCATTCGTTTTAGGTTGTGTGGTGCTAGTCTTCTTATTTCTCCCACATATTGTAAATGGCCGTAGGATACCCCATGCTCGATTTTAGCCTAAAAAAACTTGTTTTCTTCCCTATGTTGACAAATTTCGAAAAACAAAACAATAGTTTTTTCACTCTCCTAGAATTCGTCTTATGGCCTTTGAAACTCAAAGAGCTACTCAAATGCCCTCTTTTGACCATAGCATCACATGTGCAAGAGCTAGTTTGATCACTACATTCTTGTATAACAATGTTAAGTAGTGTGGAGGAGTCAATTTGTTATTGAGATCCTACAATCAATGGAAGCCTTTGTCGCCCGAATTGGGGTTAATTAGCTCCATGAATAGAATGATGTTCTTTAACATTTACTATGTAATTTATAGCATTGATTTTTAGTTTTGATATGCCTGAATCTCAAGTTGGATTCATTATCTAATAATCAAAATGAGATTAGTTGATTAATTATTAATGATGAAGCTGATTAAGGAGGGCATATGAGCAAGAGCAACTATACAATGAAGATCTATTCAAGCTATTTGAGAAGGAAATTTCTGGGAATTTCGAGGAAATCAACCTTTATTCATCATTTCAAACCAACAAAAAATAAATAAATAAATAAATAAATAAATTTATGATTAGAAATCATAGTCTTACTGATTTTTCTTTTTTTATTACTCCCTTAGTCTTTTTTTACTTATTACACTGGACCAAAAAAACTCTCATAGTTTTTGATTCAAGGTAACAAGTAAAAAAGATCGAGGGAGTATTTTATTTTATTTTATTTTTTATTTATTTATTTTTTTATTTTTTATTTGGTGAGAAGAGAGGCAGAGAGCCAAAGCAAAACAAGAAAAGCAAACAAAGAAAAGAACAAAAGGACGAAAGCAAAGAAAACTACACTACTGCTACCAAACTAAAGCTAACTACTATCAAGCACACTGGCAGGTATCATCCTAGGAAGAGAAACCCCGCTTAAATCCTCCAGTAGGATGCTTCTGAGCTCACTAGGGATGGTCTGAAGGATGATAAGTTTTTCAGTCGACCTCACTCCCCTGTTAGCCAACCAATCAGCCGCGCGGCTAGCCTCTCTATAACAATGTCGCACAGAAATTTCCCATTCCGAATACATCATAAGAGCTTTGCATTTTCGGAGGAGATGAACGTAAGGAGAATTAGAGGGAATCTCCTCCTCTAACATTCGAACCACTATCTCAGAATCAACCAGGACTTCCACCTTATCATGGCCACCTTGACGAGCAAGTAACAACCCTTGCAGAACACCATACAACTCCGCTTTCGTACAAGAACAAATCCCACAATTCTTCGCAAAAGCTGTAATACAGCCCCCGCCATAATCTCTAATTATACCACCTGCACCAGCCTTTCCAGGATTACCCCTTGAAGCCCTATCCGTACACAGTTGAACCCACCCCAAGCTTGGACCTTTCCATCTTATAAACCTTTCAATGCGAGTTGGTTTAGTTTCCTCTGTATCACTCAGCCTACTCGTCATGGCATCTCGAATCCCGCGTGTTTGCGTCAACAAGAAAGCAACTTGGTCTATTGGGATCTCTGGATTATGATTAAATACTCTCGAATTGAGCCATTTCCAAAGCCACCAACACGCAACCGCAAAAATTCTTGGCCATTCATCCCCCATGCATGGCTGCTGCCTCAGCATCAATATTCCGAAGAACCCAATCTTTTAAGGACCATGAAGTACACATATTATCCACCTTATTTCGTAATTTACGCCAAACCAAAACAGCAAGAGGGCAGTGGCGGAGAATATGGTCAGTGCTTTCCTCCACTTCTCCACACGCAAAGCATCTAGGATCATCTGTTAATTTGCGAATGAAACGATTGCTATTGGTCATGAGACGGTCCTCCACTTCTACTCAAGGCTGCGTGGGGTTGCCTCTCATCACGAATTATCATCTACCGCATCCTCCTCCTCTACTAGCTCATGAGAGCTAATTTTATCTAACACTTATGCCGGAACAAAGTTGGCAAACGTTTCAAACTTCCAACCAATTCCATCGTCCCACTTCTCCCTTACTGTTGTTACGTCTTGCATATGTATTGGTGGCTCAGTTATAGCAAGGGAAATCAGTGGCTCATTTTTTTTTTTTTTTTTTTTTTTTTTTTTTTTTTATGCTATGGCTACTCGCCTACTCACATATAAAATCACTAGATAATGTCCGAAGTATGCTCAGCTTTAAAATATAATGAATTTAGTTAAATTACGCCATAATAAATATTTTATTTTAGCATTTTAGGAATTAAGAGAGTATTTGTTTATTCTTTCCTAATAAATAGCATTTGTATAAAATTGGTTTAGGAGGCAAAAAGAGTGATTTGGGAGAAAAATTCAATTTTAGTGGCAGCCGGTTTATTAATAGATATAAAAGATATCGATAGATAGTGTAGTACGCCAAAGTTTACAATGGTGTGTATAATATATTATCTTTAAGAGCCACTTTACTTTAGCTTAACATCAGTTAGTTCAGTTCAGTTCAGCTCTTCTTTTATTTTGCTACTCATTAGTCTTTCATAAAAAACGTTCAGCTCAATTCAGTTGTTTTCAGCTGAAGTAAACAGTCCCTAAATGTCAAGTTATAAAGCACAAAAACTTCAAACTATTGTTTAAATTTTCAATTGAAAACTCAGACACTCGAAAACGCTTTGGAAACTCTTTGAAATCATTTCTGAAACTTAATTAAAAATCCATAGAAGAAAACTACATGTAATGATAAATGAATTTACGGAAACTTTGTGACTCAAATACAAGTGCTTCCTAATGTCTTTGAGTCGATCACCCAATTTATGATCCTCTCATCACCCAACTCATGTGCCCAAGTCAAATCTTTTTCTGAAGCCCTACACCCACAAAACAATGAATATTACCTTTGATTGAGTCCTCCAGAGGGACTTTTCCGGGCACCGTCTTATTTTAACCCTTTTTTTTACCACGTCTTCTAGGTGACCACAGGACTTCCTATAATCGTTTTTGGCCCCCAAAAACTTGTTTTCATCCTTTTTTCAAAGAACGGAAAAACAACTATTTGAGGGACCTAGCCTTTTAAAAACTTGTTATCATCCCTCTTAAAGCATTTTTCACCCCAAATCGTCTAGTATAGGTTCATATTTTGATTATACGAGTATTGTACGTGAAACATCTTTTGCAACCTTTTTTCCGAGTCCCCGGAACCTCAAAAAACAGTAGATAATAGCCTTTGTTTATGAGTTCTGAATGGCTTTTCTGGATGTCGTCTTATTTTTGCCCTGTTTTTTTTACTATATGCTCTAGGTGACCACAAGACTTCCTGCAATCGGTTTCGATCCCTAAAAACTTGTTTTTATGCCTTTTAGGCCTTTTTCGAATAACGAAAAAACAATTATCTCAAGGACCTTCTAAAAACTAGTTATTACCCCTCTTAAGACTTTTAATGAGGCTATTGCACACCTATCAAAAATAAACCAAACGACAATAACTAATGTAGCTAGGGAAGTAAGGATCGAATCCTCAGGGAAGCAATTGAACTCTATTAATTCTAAAAAGCTTAAACCGTACAAAGGGCCTTGGTTGAGAAATGTTGACTAACTAACTGACTACTAATTAACTACTAATCAATTACGGGAAATGACGAAGATTAAAACCAATAAATGAAGCCTAGGGTCATTCGGGTCACTAAGAACAACTAATGGATTCACTAAGAAAGACGTTCAATCTCACAATTATCATCAAATTAGGGCTCATTGATTCTCTCGAATTTAGACTCCCTCGAAACTCATCTAGCGGCTCTCGCTCATGCCTAGACTAATTCCGCCTATTATTCAGTGGTCTTATTGTGGTATTTTTACCTCTCGGCATCAAATTCAACAATTACCAAAATTACAACTAAATCTGCGCACAATTCAATTGTAAACGAAAAACCCAATAATAGGAATTTGACTAGTAATTGCGGAATTGAAACAATCTAATTTAATTAGTCCGTTAATTAATCAAGGTTTCCCTAACCCTAGAAAATCGACTACTCACTCATGATTATGAAAATTAAAGCAAGAATAATTGTAAAATTCATAGTTGAATTCATGAAGTAATTGACCAATAAACTAATTAACATCAACAATTAACTAAATTAATTAGACTGAAGAGACCAAAAAGCATAAATTAAACTAAAATAAAGAACAAAAGTAAAAGAATTACCAAATTGAAGAACAAATTGAAGACTTGAATTGAATTGAAATTTATTTGTTAAGAACAAAAACCCTAATTCCCAAATTAATTTGAGAGAGAAAAAGTGCTTCATTATAAAACCTAAGAGAGTAATTCTAAATTATGAAAAGCATAAGTTATTTTGCCTAGAAAGTCGTGCCTCTTATACCCAAAGTTGGGCTTACAAAGCCTAAGTACGAAGAAAATAAAAGCAAAATAAAAACTCCGGAAAACTGGCTGATGCGGGCGCATAGGAGATTTATGCGCCCGCATCAAACCTCCAGAACGCCTCTTCAGCTGCAAATTCCATTAAATGCGGGCGCATAAGTGTTTTATGCGGCCGCATATGGACCTCAGAAGCCTTATTTGTTTCTTTTCTTCTTATTTCTTCAAGACTTCTTCAAGACTTGTTTACATACTTCTTGGCACGCACTTCCATGCATATATCATTCTTATCCCGTCCAAGCTTTCCGGCTTCGTTCCGAGCCTCGATTTCCGTGCCTAAAATTACAAAACGCACCAAAACCGAGCATAACAACCGCAAATGGTAAAATCAAACTAAAAAGCTCTAAAATTGCCGAAAATCAATCAAACTTGGTGAGACACTTCAAATTAGCTAAAGAACATCAAATGAGCTAAAATAAAGTCAGAATAACAACCACTAGGTATAAAATTGGCCCGAATTAAGGGGGAAAAACACTATAAAAACCGCACATATCAACTTTTTAGCCCTAAATTGCCTTGTCTGGGTTCATATTTTCGCCATACGAGCACCCAAAAATGTTTTTGGCAAATTTATTTTCCGAGGCCCCGGAATCTCAAAAAACAGTGGATAATGCCTTTGATTAATACCTCCGAAGGGACCTTCTCAGGCCCCGTCTTAGTTTCGCCTTATTTATTTTACCACGTTTTAAGGACCAAACACAAGACTCCCCAATGTCGATTTTAACCCAAAAAACATGTTATCATACCTGTTATGACCTTTTCGAAGAACGGAAACAAGCTATATGAGGGACCTTCACGTGTTATGGACCACCACAAGACTCTCCAAACTCAATTTCGACACCGAAAAACTTGTTACCAACCCTCTTATAACCTTTTTCACCCAAAATCGGCTGGGCTGAGTTCATATTTTGACCATACATTTATCGTGAAAAATTTTTGGAAACTTTTTTTTTTTGCCTTGAAACCTCAAAAACAATGGATAATAGCCTTCATTTTTGGGTTTTGGAGATCTGTCCTGGGCGTCGTCTTATTTTTTCCTTATTTTTTTTACCACGTGTTTTGGGTGGCCACAGAACTTCTTACGATCAGTCTCGATCCCTATTAGCCTATTTTCATCCCTCTAATGACCTTTTCTTGAAAACGGAAAAACAACTTTTTTCGGGAACGTTATCGTCTAAAACTTGATATCATTCCTATTATGGCCTCTACACCCTAAATCGCCTGGTGCATGTTAATATTTTAATCATTTTGGCCCCCCATAATATTTTTGGCAATTTTTTCTCGAGATTGCGAAAACCCAAAAAACAGTGGATAATAGTCTTTCATTGAGGCCTCCAGATGGGCCTTTTCGGCATTTTAAAAATCTGTTTTCATCCCTCTTACAACCTTTTCCAAAAAACGAAAAAACAACTATTAAAGGGACCATCTCCAAACCTTTTATCATGCCTCTTAAGGCCTTTTCACCTCAAATTGTCTAATCTGAATTCACGTTTTAACCATACAGACATCCAGGAAAATTTTTGGCAACTTTTTTTTCCGAGACACCAGAATCTCAAAAAATAATGGATAATAGTTTTTCATTGAGGCCTCCGGAGGGGCCTTCCTGGGTCCCGTCTTATTTCCACCCCATTTTTTTTTACCAAGTGCTATGGCCCACCACAGAACTCCCCAAGATCAGTTTCGGCCCCTAAAAACCTGCTATCATTTCTCTTATGGCCTTTTCCAAATAACGGAAAAACAATTATTTGATGGACCCGGCCTTCTAAAATTGTTATTATCCCTCTTCAGGCATTTTCACCCCAAATCGCCCGGTATACATATTTTGACCATATGGGTATCGTGAAAAAATTCTGACCACTTTTTTATTCGGGACCCCGGAACCTCAAAAAGCAGTGGATAATAACCTTTAGTCTTAGTTTCTGAAGTGCTTATCCGGGGCATCATATTATTTTCGCCATTTTTTTTACCATGTGTTCTGGATGACCACGGGACTCTCTATGATCGGTTTCAAGTCCTAATAACCTACTTTCATCCCTTTTATGGCCTTTTCTGAAGAACGGAAAAACAATTGTTTCAAGGACCTTTCAAAAACTTATTATCATCCCTCTTAATGCCTTTTCACCCCAAATCGCCTAGTCTAGATTAATATATAAATGATACGGGCACCCTCTGAACGTTTTTGGCAACATTTTTTCTAGGACCTCGGAATCTCAAATAAACTGTGGATACTAACAGTTGATTGAAGCCTCTAGAGGGGCCTTCCTAAGGGCCTGTTTACTTCAACGGAAAACAGCTGAACTGAAATGAATTGAGCTGAATTGATTGGAACTAAACTGAAAGTTTTTTTATGAAGAATTAATGATTAGCAAAATAAAAAAAGAGGTGAACTGAATTTAAGCTGAAGTAAACAGGCCCTAAGCTCCGTCTTCTTTCGCCTTATTTTTTACCAAGTGCTATGGACCACCACATGACTCTCCTAGATCGATTTTGGCCCCTAAAAACTTGTCATCATCATTCTTATGGCCTTATCTAAAGAACGGAAAAACAACTATTTGAGGGACCTAGTCTTCTAAAAACTTGTTATTTTCCCTCTTAATGGCTTTTCACCCAAATCGCCAACCCAGAACCTCTTTTGCAGCTTTTCTTTACGAGACCCCAGAAACTAAAAGAAAGTGGATAATAACCTTTGGTTGAAGCCTTCGGAGGGACCTTGCTGGCCCCATTTTGGTTTCACCCTGTTTTTTACCACGTGTTATGGAGCAAAACACAGGATTCCCCAAGATCAATTTTGGCCCCTAAAAACCTGTTTTCATCCCTCTAATGGCCTTTTTAGAAGAACGAAAAAACAACTATCTGATAAACTTAACCTTCTAAAAACTCGTTATCATCCCTCTTACGACCTTTTTCACCCTAAATTGCCTGGTCTAGGTTCACGGGTATCGTGAAAATTTTAGGCAATTTTTATTTTCCGCGGGACCCTGGAACCTCAAAAAATAGTTTATAGTAACCTTTGTCTTTTAGTTCTGAACGGCTTTTCTGGGCGTCGTTTTATTTTCACCCTATGTTTTTACCACGTGTTCTGGGTGATCTCAAGACTCCCTAAGATCGGTTTCGGCCCCTAAAATACATGTTTTTATTCCTGTTATGGCATTTTCCGAAGAACGGAAAAACTATTATTTTAATGACTTTTTAAAAACTTGTTATCACACCTCTTAAGGCCTTTTCATCTCAAAACGCTCGGTCTGGGTTCATATTTTAACCATACGGGCACCTCGGAACATTTTTAGCAACTTTTTTCCTGGGACCCAGAAATCTCAAAAAACAATGGATAATAGTCTTTGATTGAGGCCTTTGAAGGGGCATTCTTGGACACCGTCTTCTTTTCGCCCCATTTTTTTACCAAGTGCTATGGACCACCATAGGACTCACCAAGATCGGTTTCAGCCCTTAAAATCCTATTTTCATTTTTTTATGGCATTTTCTGAAGATGAAAAAACAATTATTTTATAGACCTTCTACAAGCTTGTTATCATACCTCTTATTGCCTTTTCACCCCAAATCACATGTTTGGGTTCACATTTTAACCATACGAGCATCCTTAAAAGTATTTAGCATTTTTTTTCAGGACCCCAGAATCTCAAAAAATAATGGATAATAGCCTTCCATTGAGGCCTATGGCCCTCTAGTGAGGCCTTCTCGGGCACCGTCTTCTTTTCACCCTATTTGTTTACCAAGTGTTATGGACCACCATAGGACTCACCAATATTGGTTTCAGCCTCTAAAAACCTGTTTTCATCTTTCTTATAGCCTTTTCTGAATAACGAAAAAACAGTTATTTCAAGGACGTTCTACAAACTTGTTTTCATGCCTCTTAACGTCTTTTCACCCCAAATCACCTCATCTGGGTTCTCATTTTAACTATACTGGCATCTTAGAAAGTTTTTAACAACTTTTTTACCCTAGATTCTCAAAAAACAATGGATAATAGCCTTTAATTGAGGCCTCCGAAGGAGCCTTTTCGGACCTCGTCTTATTTTCGACTAATTTTTTACCATGTGCTATGGGCCACCACAGGACTCCCCTATATTGATTTTGGCTCCGAATATTATAGCCTTTTCCGATCTTTTTTTTAATGAATGGAAGAAAAAAAAAAGCTAAGGAGTTCATCTGTTCATGTAAAAAGTTATGGGTCAAATACTTGTAGAATTCTTGTATATGTTCAATCTATACAAGAGTGTAGGAATTCTTTAATATTTTCCCATGTTTCCAAACTATTGCAACATTCGCTATTTCAGTCACCAACATACTCTAAGTCGATTATAACCATTGATATCTATGGAATTTATTTCGTGCAGTGTAGAAAGCTATAAACCAATGGATGTTGGAGCCCTTTGACCAGGAGGCTGTTCTAGCACAATATGCTCTGAAGAAAATTGAGTACCAAGTGATCATGGAGATCTTGTGAATCCCATCTGCTGAAGAACTCTTAACGATCAAGCGGGCTTATCAAGCTTAGTATAAGCATGGCTTGGAGGAATATGTTGCTTCTCATTTCTCTGGTGATATGGGTAAGGCAAGTTGCTTAATTTGTCATTGTTTTTCGTTACAAATAAAATGATCAGAAAGTTTGTAACTTCAGAGTGTATATTGCTGCAGCTGCTAGTTCCGCTTGTTGGTGTTTGTAGGCATGACACCGAAGTGACAGATTCAAGACAAAGAAGCTGAAATACTTCAAGATTGTATTAAAGATAAGAAATACAATGATGATGATGTGATAAGGGTCTTGACCACAAGGAGTAAGGCTCAGCTTATTTCAACGTAACCTTCTATCGCTACTAAGATAGCAGTGACACTCCCATTGCTGAGGTGAGCCAATAATTGTCAGACTTGGGACAGGTTTGTTTGCACTTAGTTCTGAGCCAATTTTTCGCTTAAATTACAATCTGGATAATAGATCGGTTTTTGTTCAGACCAAAAGGACAGGGTCTTAGTCTATTAGACAATGTGATATCGGAACTTACTTTAGTTGTGATATTAACTCTAGTAGCCTTGTCTAAATTTACTCTAGTTGTCGATTGTGCAGCATTATCAAACTTATCTTTGTGAGCCATTAAAGATTACAATACTGATGATATTAATATGCCATGGTCTCTGCAGGGTTTGGACGATGACAAGGACTTTATTGCGGCGATCAAAGCTACCGTTCAGTGCATCAGATTCCCCAAGCAATACTTGGAACAGGTAGGTAGTTCGGTCTACAATGTAGTCTGGATTTCATTCAGGCAATTCTTGTTGTCTAATAATTGCGCGTCTGAATTGTTTAGGTCCTCACTGATGGGCTTATGAAACAGGGAACTGACAATGATGCACTAACAAGAGTGACCACAACAAGAGCTGAGAAGGACTAGGGTGAGATCAAGGAGCTATTCTACCAGAGGCATAGCAACACCTTAAGGCATGTCGCGGTTAAGGAGACTCATTGGGATTGGGATTATGAGACTTTCTCGTTGCTTTGCTCGGAGCGGGGGAACATTGAACTGAACTGAACTAGTGAAGTGAAAAGGCATATGACATTTTTAGTGCTGTGATTGCTGTAATCTTTGGTTTATGTGTCTCATTATTATTTAAGGTTGCTTTGTGATTTTGGTGAGTGAATTTATGAAGGTTTTTCCCGCCTTGTATGTTTGAGTATGAGCTCTTTATTATTTAAATCAAAAAAATATACATCATATCATTGCCCTAAATTCCTATTTCGCACTTTAAATGCTGCCGAATTATCTCACTTTGTGCGATGTTCATATTACTATTACTATATCACCGAATATTACTTGTTACTCCATCAATCCCATTTTCTTTGATACATATTGTTCACAAACGAATGATGTTAAAAAGGTAAAGAGAAGAATTGTTTAGGGGTTGTGTAGGGTCCATAATGTATTAGAATAGGTGAGATAAATTGATCATTGGTTCAGGAAATGTAGCAAATATCATATAATGGAACGAGTAGTATGGTCTGCATAATATGTATCTGGTGAACTGAATTGCAGCAAGCATCACAAAAACTTTGAAAATTACAAGTGCATGTGTTTTCAAAAAGTTTTATTGAATGGAGCCAACTAAATTGGGTTAGTGATTAGAGAATCTCATGGTGGACTGTTAATCACACTATTTCACCATATCTTTGTGTTATTAGTTTTAATTAAATTAAAGTATTACCTCTGCTTTAGTTTGTTAGTTACATTTTGTCGTTGCTTAAAGATTCAAGTGTGACCAATCAAACGAGAGAGGTGCTACTTAGTAAGTATTTCATAACTAAACGATCTAACAACAGAGCAACACATGCAAAATGAATCATATTTTGAGTTTTGTTGCCAATTTAGGATTACTAAAGAATTGTGTCATACAAAATTTAGTATTTTTACATAACTAAGTAGAATTAGAAGGTTGATTAATTAAATAGAACAAAATGTTATATTAATTGATCAAGTTTTCCTAATTATTATTAATAATTACACTTACACATAGTATTAATATAACACCATCTTTTTCACAAGGTTAGCTCACTAGAATCATATTTATTTTCAAGGTTCACACTTCAGACTCACCACCCAGTAAAATAGGCAGCAAGTGAACCTAAAACGGCGCCATTCTTCAAAGTGATGATCACTCTCTTCAGCATTATAATCCTTGGAAGAACCAAGGAAAAACGAATCTGGACTTACCAAACCAAGAGTTCAGACTTCAGACTATGAGACTATATGCATATTGGCAAGACCAAAAACTGCCAAGGTATTAATTAATTATAATATAGGCTGACAAAATAATTGAACTGTACATTATATTGACAATTTCCCAACTTAAAAGCCCATAATTCCAACTAGACCTCCCAGTTACAGCCCAATGATAAACTAAAAGAACCGAATTTTTTATCTACAGTAACTCTATTTCTCACTACCCATCATAGATTTTAATCCTTAACCAAATCCAAATCCTTCACTAGCTTCATGGATAGCCAGCAGTAACCTCTCCTGCAAATGGTCTTTTGAAGGATACTCGGGTAGATCCAATTGGTTGAAGCTGTTCACAATTAGCAAATAGGACTTTAGAGTTGATTCAAAAACTATCAACGAATGAGACAATAAATTCGCCTTGATTTCAGAGTAAAAATTTAGTACCATGTGTGAGCCGAGGGTAAATGATCCTGACTACCGTATGCCTTGTGAATTTGGAACTTCTGTGATCCTGAAATGCCTTGAAGAGCACTAAAACCTTCGAGGGGCACCTATAAAAAACCCAACAAACAAGAGCAAAGTGAAGCATAGGTCAGACAACAGATGAATCACTAATTGTTTGTGCGGGTGAGCAAGTGGGTGCTGTTTGGGGAGGAGGGTTTCAGGGTTAAGATGTAAATCTGTAATTAGAAGACTAATAATGCATAAAGCTCAAGGTTTAGTTTTATCCTCCTACATTAATGATAAGATCATAAGAGAATCTCCATCATAGTATCACGCACATATATAAAAACAATTTTTTGAAGACTATCAAAATGGTTACCTTTGATGTGCCAGTGACAAACTGCAGCAGGCGTGCCTTGTCTTCTTTGCTAAAAGCCTGAACCACCTCCCAGAACCACTGGATAACTGGAGAAGCAGGACTGTACCCAGAATATTCTGTATTCGCCCTCATATCCTCCACTTTAACACATGAACCACAATATTGATTGTTAGAGAACAGAAAAATGATCAACGGGATTCTTTAGGTCAGCTCAATGAAAGAGGTAAAAGATGGCAATACTTACAATCAATATCTGGAAGCCCACTAATTAATAATTCAAGTTCCTTGTCATTAAAAATAGATATAAGTTCTCGAGCAATAAGCTCATTGAACCCTTCCAAGAAAGCATTAATTTGAGGACGAATTGCAGTAGTTAATCTGTGCTCTGCAACTAAATCAACATATTGATGCTTGTTTTCCTCAGTGACTTTGATGTTTCGTCCACCAGGAATCAACTCATAATCGGTCACCTGTGTAGCATAACATATATTAAGTAAACAGACATATTTTTTGAAAGGTTGGCATGATTAATGAAAAAGACTGGTACCTGAGTCCTTTCATATAATATCAGCTTCTCCTCATCAGCATCAATGCTGAATGTAAGATCTAGCAAATCACTTATATCATGCTGCAGACATACACAAATGGTAAGAAATGACACACTAACATGACTCCACCAACTCAATCAGAAGTAGAAAGAGAGCAGCAGAAGAAAAAAGATAGACATCACATGTAACATGCCACAAGGCAAAACAAGGCACATACCTCAAGCATCCACTTTAGATTCTTATAGTAATCTGGATCGATGGCTTCAATGTCATGGTAAGTCACTTTCACACCTAGGATGTGCTTGTAGAATGAGCGGGTAAAATGGACATCCAAAAGCTGCCCATCAAAAAGTGCTTTGCCAACCTACAATATGAAGCAGTTGAGTAGATGAACAAAGTAAATAATTTATGGTAAAGATGAATAAAATATACTTACAACTCGCCCGACAAACTTGAAGTAGGAGAGATGTTCTGTTTGATACACTGAATTCGGGTTTGGCTGAAAAGTAGAATCATTGCCCACAGTAGTAAACAACAAGGCTCCTTTATCAAAAATGACCCGAGACAATGATTGATACCATTCCCTGGTTAACCCTCCAGCATCAATACCTTCTTCTCCCTGGAAATGCACAGTCAACCTCCCTTTCAACTCTTGAGTAGATCTCATGCGCAATTGATTGTATGAATCTTCCAATATGTATGCTCTTCTAACTGAAATCCTCAAAGGGCTGTGATGATGATCATGTTGATGCTTTATCTTAGATCTGAAATGGGCGCGCTTGTTATCAAAATCAATGAATCGAGGAACCTTTATCATCAGGGAAAATGACTTTTCAAGCAGTCCAGGGTTCTGCCGAATAAAAGCATTAAGCAGCTTCCGATGTTTATCAGTAAACTTCACAAATGCAGCACGCTTCTCATCAACCTTTGAGACAGGACTTGAAGCTTGCTGCTTGCTAGCGGAAGTACTGGCATCATCAACTTCTGGAACAGCAGCAACAGCAATATCCTGACTTGTACCGGGTTGTGCAGGGTCTATTTTCTCACATGTCACAAAGAAAGACTCGATATAGGGTAAGACATTTTGACTACCAGCGGGGAGAGGAGGGCTGGCAGTAGAAGGCTTAGATTTGACAGCTAACGAGGATGAGGGCAGTTCAAGGCCAGCATCGGAATAAACTTCGATTCTACTAATGCAATTGCTAAGCTCCAGCCATAATGGTTCCAAAACAGAATTGATTTCTCTAACTAGAGTAGCAGCAATATTGCACTCTTTTCCATCAACATTTACTTGATCCTCTTGCTTCTCATTAGCAGAGGAAACCAGAGAGCTCAGTGCTTGCAACACGCGCAGTATTGCAGCACCATCAGAAGATGTGGAATGTAGGAGTGCTCCTTCAGCCTCTCCAAAGGAGTGCAACTCTAGCATTGCAGATTGACTTAATTTTCGTACTGAATTGGCCAACTCCGTGATGAATAAATGACAGTGAGATGGGGTAAAAGCCACCAATTTCTTTAACACATCAGCAACAAGTGCATAAGCGTTATCCGACAGGCTGAATACAGCAGTTTAAGTCAGTTTTTCAAATAGGGTGAAAACTAAATACTTGGAAGACAAATCAATTGTGAAAACAAAAGGAAGACAAAAAAACCATTATCTGAAAACCAACTTAAATTTAGCTTGGTAATGCTACACAAACAAAGCAGATAATGGTAATGAATAAAGCAAGCAGTCGAACACTACATGAGGAGCAAATGAGAAACCAGTTGAATTAAACCAACACAAACATGGCAACAAATTGCCATAGAATGCACCACACAAATAGTAGGCAACAAAACTACCTTCATAGTTAAACACACAATAAATCCACATCAGATACCTTCATACTTTAACATAGAACAAATTTTTAAAAACGTGCAAGAACATCATAAATCCAGTATCATGCCTAATTATTTGTTCATAAATACAGTATGCCTTCATAATTATTTTAAACATAAGAGAAAACTAAATCATTGAATCAAGTCAAGTAGCAAAAAAAAAGTATTTGCGGAAATATTACCCCTCAGTTGCAAGTAAAGAACATAAAAGACTAAGATCAGCTTGTGGAAGCCTAAGCAGCACAGTCCGAGCATCAGAAGAGTCACTCGCACTAGATGCCGAAGGTACCACAGATTCCTCAGCTTTGGGGCCAGTAACAGCGTCAGAAGAACTGATTCCTGATTCCGTTGCATGCATCTCAACATCAGTGGTAGGAACCTCAGAGCCAGACTGCTGCTCCGGAGCAGCAGTCTCGAGTTTACTTGAGCTAGATTTGCTTGCAGCGTTGTCAATTACAACATCCAATAAACTTAATAGCTGGGATGTTGAAGGAAGGTCAAGTCAAACAACAGGTAAAAAATAAAATGGTTCCAAGTGCAAAAACACCAAACAGAAAACATTCACCTGCTCTAAGTGTGCATTACTCCTCAAATAAAGCGGTTGGTTCAAAAGACCCAATAACAGTGCAACAGAATAGCGTTGTTCCTCATGTATGTCAGCATTCTGATCTTCAACAATCATCAATGCCTTACCACGCACTTTATCTTCACTCTCAAAGGCATAATCAGACTGCTTAGGAAATCTCAGCTCAAGGAGAATCTTGGCAACATAAGGATGATTTCGCGCCAGGTACGTAAGAGTTTCAAGGACTCGCCGAGAAACCAAGGGAGGAACACCTAAGCACCACAAAGGTGGCCATACAGTTAACCCAATATGTCAAAGTTAGAGAAAGTTGCCGGCAGCAGTCACTAAACCAAAAATTCAAAAATCCTACAGCTAATAGTCTCCAAAAATTCAAACAAGACACTAGCCATAAACAAATTCATATTGTAGAGCTCGAAGATTCAGACACCAACACTGTACGGAACAATTCCTCAAAAAGGACTTAAATCAAATGTGATAACACTAGATGGCACCTAAAATGCAGAGCTCAATAATCCAGATTTGGATGGAATATAATACTAAGAGAGCAATGAACCATTGAAAATAAAAATCAAAAGACTCAAAGTGTAAACAAAAGGCCTTACCATCAACAAACTGGGGACGAGAATACATCACATGGCTTTGACAAGCATAAAGCCGATATGAAGGCTCGGAGTCAATTAGCTGACTGCCTGGTTTATGCTCATTAAGCATCAACATCTCCATTAATATTTGGACTAAAGCAGTTCTGGTTTCACTATGAGCACACAGATTCAGAAGAAGTCTCTGAAATGAGCCTTTGTAGACTTGCTGCAGAGAAAATTTCATTAGAATCCCACCAGAATATACCAACAAATAAACGGAATCTATAATCATCAACAGTAAAGTACTACACACACCTGAACAACACGAAGTAACCTAATCATGCCCTTTAAGGCATCGATATCAACTAAGGGAGCACCATCAGCTTCAAGTAATTTACCCACAACAGAACGGCGAGAAGCAATATTTCCCACGGCTCTGTCCAGGTTAGATCCTTCGCCTCTTCTAGAAGACTCGCCTCTACGGCTTCTAGGGTACATACCAAAAAGGGTGCGACTGTGATAACGATGTGCAAATCTCTCACGAAGCATGTTTGCCTCAGCAACAAGGGCAGGAGTAAGATTAGCCAGCACAGCATCAGATGATGTCAACAGAACCTGACAACAACAAAAATTCACTAAGATGAAAACATAAATATCAAAACTCAAAATAATTTTAAAGGCGTCTCATAGATAACCTCTTCTCTGAGATCAGAAGGGAAGGTAGCAATTATTGACACAGTATCCATTTCGACGGGTTGCCCCTCCAGCTCTTGGGATTGGTGAAGCCTTTGAGCCTGCTGCTGTGCTAAAACTTCTGCACGAATATCTGGGGGCAGTGCAGCTAGAAACTCAGGATCAATATCTCCAGAATTCTGCTGCTCAGCATTTGCAGGCTGGGTGACTTGACCTTGCTGAGCCGAAAGAACCTCAGCTCGCAACTCCTCTGGAAGTGCATCAAGAAATGCAGGATCGATTGAACCTGACTCACCATCCCCGGTCATTGGCTGCCCATCTGCTGGAACACCTTCTTCAGTCTCCTGGTTGGGGTTTTCTGCAACTTCACTTACACTGTGAAGGGATGTCTCCCTGCCAACAACTGGGGTGGTAACCCCAAAAGAAACAGTATTCCTCCTAGTTCTAGTTCCCATAGAATCACCCAAAGGTATTCTATCTGCAGAGCCATGCCTATCTCCGCCGTCATCATGTCCATCAGCACTTCCAATTTCAACATCTAGGCTGCGGAGGCTTTCTCCCAAAGTAGCACCACTTCCACCACTTTCTTGGCTCACTGCCTCTACATCTCTAACATTGACATCACTATGCTCAAATTGCATATCAACCGATTGGGAGTGCGTACATGTTGCATCAGTTCCTCGAAGAGGAGAAGATGGTTCCAATCTATTTTCAGGGTTAGAACTATCCAAAGACGCAGAAGATGGTATGGGAGGATAGAGACTTTGGTTATTTGCATTACTCTCGACAGGAGTTTCCATTCTCATACTAGTTTCTGATACTTGTAGCTGGTCGGCCCCAATGTTTCTCTCCGAATCAACATCAGCCTTGTTCTGATCAGAAGGTTTCTCAGTATCTGGCCTCCTCAACTGTGACACAAGCAATTCCTCTAAACCTTGTGGTATAGCAGATGAACTTGATCCACCAACTTGCTCATTATCATCAAGCCACATGTTAAACCTGTGACCCTGCCGTCCATTCCGTGCAGAGCGGAAAATGGTGTCCAGCCGAGATGAAGCACTTTCAGCATTTCTATCAGAAAATAACAGATCGCTTGCATTTTCTGAAAACAAAACAAGAGTTAAAAAATAAAAGAAACAACATACGATAAGATCTACAACCAATAAGTGAAGACAATCAGACACATCAGCAATCTACCTGAAGCTCTAGAAGTGGCTGGAACTGATGAGGGATGAGACTCAACTAAGAGAGGGTGCTGAGAGGGAGCACTATTATCACCTCTGCCAAGAAGATTGTATATGGATGTAGAGCGTCCTTGGCGCCTAGAGCCAAAAAGCTCAACGGGCATCACTTGCAAAGTTTCATTTGCAAAACTATGATCTCTACCAAAAACCTCTATGTGATCAAGTACATTAATCCCATTAATGCCTTCTTCCAGCCGAAGAATGAGCCCATCTTCATCATCCTCATCATCATCATCCTCTTCCTCCAACACTTCTTCATCAAACTCATCTTCATCCATCTCATGATCATCTTGATCAGTGTCTGGATGGGGAATGTGGTGATCTTCATCCTCTTCTAAGTCATTATGCTCATCTTCATCTTCATCGTCTTCATCATCATCCCCATCATCCCCATCATCTCCAGACATCTCATCGTCGTCGTCGTCGTCAAGATTGTCTTGCCCATCCGGTTGAATTTCAAACCTGATTCCCACACTTTCGACCCCATTGTCAAGGCCCCTTCCATCCTCGGGAGTGTCATGCATGAAATCATCTTCATTTGGAACAAAGCCACCATCAAGATCCTGATCATGCTCCATATCATCTGTTACAGCCTCAGAAAAACCATACACACGGCCATCATTAAAAGAATCACCACGGGCGTCTGTAGTAGAGTTATCATTCTCTTGTGAAGCAGCTTCCATAGCTTGCACTCCATCACCACCATTGTCAGTTCTCTCAAGATCAGAAGGCTTAGCAGAATTGTCTTGCCTTCCCGCATGAGAATCAGCAGAATGGATATGTTCCTTCGTTACCAGCTCTAATGCTTTGACAAGTCCAGTGACAACGTTCAAAGAGTCGCCTGAGTCAAGGTTCAACACCTGAAGAGTTCGAGACAGCGATTTAACCAGGCCAACATCTATGAAAGTGGCAGATGCTTCTGAAGCAACATAAGAACCAGTTGGGGATCGAGCACCAAGTACATCATTGAGAAGATCAACAAAAGCCACAATGTCATTGCCTGGTGAAATGAAAACCTCTGCTGATTCAACAAAATCGCTGAAAACTGAATTAACATCTGCGAAAATTCTCCTCCTAGCCTCAGCAGAACGAACACATGCAGCAACCAGAAATTGATTAGCCCTGCTTGCAAACTTGTGTTTCCAATCACCATCTAGTTTCTTGTCTTTTTTGGGTTTCTTACAATAGGGAACAAAACTATGCAGAATATGGTGAAATAGCCCCCCAGAACTGTAACCAGAAGTACCCCGCTGTGGCAAACCCCTGCAGCTACTTAGTTCAACATCCTTCCGCAACAAAACATGAACAGAAGCAGCATATGTGACAAGTATCTCTGTAAGAAGTTTCAGGATAAACACGATTTTGGCCAATGAAGCAGAAACATCTTGATTTTGACCATCTTTATCCTCTAACTCACTTGCAACAGCCTTTCCTTTTCCTTTACTTGCAGCTACATCAATGTCCATGCTAGTTGTTGACTGTGAACCAGAAGCACCAGGCAAGGAATCATCTTTCTTTGGGGGCTCAAACATTATAACTGTATCCAAAAGAAGCTCAATCACATTGACAAAGCTATGAGGAGGTTTCTTGTGAGCTTTGAAACTCTTGGACTCTTGAAGTTTCCCTTGCCCACCTCCCAAGGTGATAGATGCAACAACTCCAGTAGCAGGCTTTACATCAGTACCCAATGATTTTTCCTTATCAGAGGCCTTTTCCTTTTCTTTCTCTTTCTCCTTGGACTTATCTTTCTCTCGATCTTTCAGCAAAACAATATAAGGTCTGTCACCAACCATCTCGACTTGACAAACTGACTGAGCAGCTCGCATGAACACCACAGGATCTCTAGATATAACAGAAGTCAAGTTTACCAAAAAGTTTCGAGCAGTAAGCCTTCCGCTTGACTGTCTGTTAGTTGCAGTAACAATATTGTGGCGTATTTCGGACTCCATCGCCTGCTGAAGAGTTTGAGGATCTTCAAGGATATGACGAATGATGGTAGCAGCAATATTGTCAAAACCAGAAAAAAGACTGCTTGTTGGTAAGTTAAGAAGCAAAGGAAGACCCCCAGCATCAAGAAAACTAACAGCAACAGCGTGGGTTCGGGTAAGTGTAGAACAAAGCTGAAGGACAGCATGTATAGTTTCAGAGGGCAGTTGCTTCCTTATACAATTACAAGCAATCTCAACCAGCCTCTTCTGCTGGTCTAAATCAACATGCTGCTGTGATAATTCATGTACCTTGCTTTGCTTATCCTCGTCAATCACAATTGACCCCTGCTGGCTACTCTCTGTGTTCCTTTTTAAAATTTCTACAACCTCAGGATTTAGCTTCTGATCCACTTGCAGCAATCGATCAACAGCAAGAAAAGCAGCTGTCACCCATTTTGGAACAACTGCATCTGTCCCACCTGACGATCCTGAATCCCACTGCCGCAATACATCAGAAACGAGCTCTACCAAACCATTTTTCAGACAAGTTTCTCGAGATGCAGTATCTTCATGAAGTATCAAAGCAAGAACATGAAATAGTGCAGATAGCATGGAAGTATTTCCTTGATCAGTAACAGAATTACAACTCTTTATCTGCTCAATGATAAAGGCAATGACATTGGGTCTGTAATGACCATCATTCTGAGAGCACATTGTCATAAGCAAGTCTCGCACTGGAAAGGCTAGAGATTCTTTCGATTGCAAAAGCTTCACACAAGTCAACAGAAGTTCATCAATAGGTGGAAGTTGTGCCATCTCTTCTTCAAACTGCTGACAACTTTCGTTGGCAGTTTCATCTTTTGAGTCTGACCCCGAATTTCCAAGAGACATAGCAAGAGCACGAGCAAGTTCATCATCTTCTGGGACTTCCTCTTGATGAGTGAACAACCACTCCATTGCTAACTCAACACTGTTGGCTCCCACTTGCCTAAGAGCTTCTTCAGCCCTGGCCCTCGAAAACCCCATTTCTACAATTGTTGAAATAGCTGTTTCATTCGGAGGTGCACTAGTTAAACGACTGCTGCTGCTGCTACTGCTACTGACATTTTTCACTTCAACCCCAGAATAAATATGACGAATAATAGAAATGATTGACGTGATGAAAGCATAGCTGCAATCAATAAATTGTGAGTGGCCCCATACTGGAAGCACCGACTTCAGAACCATAGACTGTAGAACCTTCACAAATGTCTCAGCATCTGGTGGGAATGGGGTATTGCTATTTGGTAAAGGTTGTACAAGCAAGTGTTTTGTGAAGGGAGCCAATATATATGATGAGGTCACAAGGTGATCCATCAGCTTTCCATAGCTAGCAAGAGGACCGTACAGCCATGAGTGCTCAGGATCTTCCTTTTTCTCATGTTTCAGATTCCCATCATCAGTTTCCATCGGCGATGAAGGAACATTAAACAGCAATTGGCTAGTGGCTTCAAAAGTAGTCAAAACTGACTGAATAACGCCTTGCCCATATAAGCAATTTAGTAGCACTGGATTACAGGAATCATGTCTATCCATTAAAATGCCATCAACAAACTCCACAACCTTGCCAAAATAGCGGCACTTGCTAGACACTGACACCTCAGACCCAGATGGACTTATATGACCTCCAAAATTCATGTGTCCAGAGCAGATAGAAGCAAAGGTAGAAACTACTGCTTTTGAAGAAGGTGATATGTTGATGACATCATCACGTCGTCGAGAAGGTAACAACATTGACTTCCCCAATTCTTGAAGCAAATTCATAATGTGCAACGCAAGTGATTTAACCATTTCACAGCAAGATGTATAGTGATTCTTCTGTTTGTCCTCCTCCTTTCTATTAACACTATCTGTATCTGAACCACCAGAATCACGTGACTGCTGATTGCTTCCCAGCCGGACGTTCAATCCATCAGAAGTACTTCTCTGAACACCGCTTGCACGACCAAGATCTCTATAGAGATTTATCAGATCAAAAAACTGGGACTCAACACTCCATCCTGACATCCTCCTCCTGAATAGTGGATCAAGCAACTGCCGAAAAGAAGTGACTCTCTGTTCCTCAGCTCCGCTAGAACTCGGATTCTGCTGCGATTCTGATGCAGAAACAGAACTTGCACCTTCCTGTTCAACCTTTGCATCCTCAAGTAGTGCAATCTGCCATAAGATTTCACGATGCACTCTCCCAATATCCTCCAATACATCCTTGCTATCACCACCAAATTCTGAAAGCAATGCAGAAATCCACCTATTTTCCTTTGCAGCAGCAAGAAACAAAAGGAACTCAACAAGAAATAATGAAGAAAAAACTCCATGATCAAGTTTAGTCTTAGAATCCAACAAAAAAGATCCTGCAACCAGACTAAAGCCAGTCAAAGCTTTCTTCAGGTGATCCCTTAAGAACGAGCAGAAAGCACGAGCCAATGGAGCTGAGTGATGCTGGGTAAACCCTTTGAATACCATGGTGCTGTGCAAAGCAATAGCCATCCCCTCAGAAGATTGGGTAATACTAGGCCGCAGCAAAAGCTTCAACAAAGCATCAATACCAGACTTCTCAACAAACAACCTACAAGTTTCTGAATTCTCCATTGTCCTGTGAACCAACACCATTACATGGAAAACACTCAAGTTGATGAAATGCTCATCTGTAATAGTCTCCCCAGCTGAATCTGGAGGCACAGTACTGGAAGAGCCTTCACTTACACCTCCTTTATCTCCAGACTCCAATTCCATAGAATTACCCTCGTTCACCTTCTCTAGTGACCCCAAAGTACTTCCCTCTCCAGAAGCAGATATTTTGTTGATGATCTCAATAATAATATCAACCCCAGTGCTTCTGAGTGAAGATACATGACGCAGCAACTCTTCCACACCATTTGCTAAAGGGACAATAGCTTCATTCATAGCTACAACATACTTCTTGGATGTGAAAATTTCAAGAAGAAAGCGCAATGCAGAAGCTTCTTTAACAGCCTCCAAACCTTTTGTATTAAGGCATATGGCACTCAAACCACTAGGCACACAAGTGAGAGCTTTTGAGGAAGGAAGTACGCCAGCAACTACTGAAGATAAAAATGCATCAGGAAGACCCATTTCATGTAGCACAGCGAAACAAGTGGGGTCTTTATGGAGAATTTCACTCATAACAGTAACAGCTGAGCAGTAAATGTCACCTCCAAACTTTCCAACATTACCAAAAATTAAAGCCAGAGTGGACGGCAAAGTACTATCATGTGAGCTTTGGGAGCTGGATGCATTTAAAGGGGCATATGTTGCTGATCCAAGAGCCTTCAAAAGAGCCCTAATGAGCCTTTTCTGACCATATACATAATCCTCAGTTGAACCATCGGCAATAATCATCAAATTGTCATCTGACTTCGCTGCACCAATAACTCTTTGAACTTCTATCTGCAATCTTTGGGCAAGAAGTTCAACCCCGCCAGAATCTTTCAAAAGTGTAACAGCTGCATTACTGTAATCCATAAGCTTCTGAAGTGTTTTAACAGCGTAGCAGACAAGGTGCATATGTGCAGGCTCAGAATCCTCCAAAAGAGGCAAAAATGTTGGGACCATTCCTGAGCCTCGAATAATGCTGCCAGAGCTTGATGTAGATATCACATGAAGAAGATAGAATTGCAGGAGTGCCTCAACAAAAGCAAGAGAAGATGGATCACTAGAATTCTTCAGTGACAAGATTGCTTTTTGAAGAACATTGAGAAGAATCATCCGATTCGCCCCAGCAAAATTAATGCTTGAACCACTCAACATCCTGGCACGATCATGAGATGACGAATATGCTGCCAGTTGAGCTCCCAATGCAAGCATAGCAAGTGTTCTCACAGTTCCAGAAATAGTTTCCTCAGAACGAACTATCTTGATCAACTCATTAGTATACTCAGGCTCGTTAGCAAAAAAAGATACAAGCTCATCATTTGCATCATTAGACTGCACAAGCACAATAAATGAAAGAAGGCAAATTCTACTATACAATCTGCCTGATCTGGGAGAACGGAAAGCATGTGCATATCTGATTCTAGTAAGCAACGAAAATCTCTGTTCAGGGGGTACATTGTACTGATCAATGCATTGCTTAAGAAGCAAAAGATCATCCTCTTTCCGTAAATGAAGATCTGGCATATGGATCATGGTTGAACTAGAAGGCTTTACATCACTACTGCTTTCTCCGCTTCTTTGGGGACTAACTCCATGCAATTCAAAATACAAAGTAGAGCCAAGACGAGTTTGAGACTTTTCATCTTTGTCCAGTGCATCTGACGGAAACAAAGACAGCCCCTCTTCTTGACTCTTCTCATTGGCCACAACACATGAGTACAAACCAAGACCCTCTTCCTTGCTCCCCCATCCCTGGGCTATAGACAACAGGCAACTATTAATAGAGCCAAGTCCAATCATCTTCCCACTAACATGCAGCTTTGAGGGAGGTATTTTCACTAGAGCAGAAAGAGTTTCTAATGTCGCTACTAGAACCTCAGGATCCGTTGACGCAAGCAAGAGCTTGAAATGCTGTTCAAACAAAATCCAAAGTAAAAATAAATTGAGTTGAGATAGTGCCACCTTCACATTACTGAAAATGAAATTGGCAAAAATGAATTTACTCAAATGCTTTGAAGTACCTCAAGTCCATCAAAAGAACTCTTGTTGTGACAGTTCTCTAGGATAATTTGCATCACCCGTAAGATCTGCAAAACTGCATGTTTAGGAAATGAAGCATCGTCTTCTGTGATAGAATCTGATAGGAGGAGGTCATTTCTTTTAGCTAAATATTCCTTGAAGTATGTATCGAAGTGATGAAACAATGGCCTCCAATGATGAAAATTCCCCTACAAACACGGGAAAATGTAAGCTAATGTATGCAAAACACACACAAATTACAGGTATTATTATTATAAATGTTACAAAAATATATAAAATAAAAAAAGCATAACCACCTTGTTGTACTCCCAACGAAAACCAGACAGTGGAATTGCCAAGTCTTGTAGTGGACTCTGAATTACTTTGTCAATAAATGATTTTATTTTAGAAGGCTGCAAGGTAAAAAAATCACCATCACATTATGTTCAAAGAGAGAATGAGCCATCAAATTATGTTCAGAGAGATCGTTAAACATTTCAAACACTGTCCTCAGACATTTGAAGTTTATAATATGCTTAAGATTGTTCACACCTCAGAGAATACAACAGAAAAATAGAAACAACCAGGCTGTAATGTAAATTTAAAATAAAAAAATTGAACAGCAAAGAAAAAAAAATTAACAAATGAGACCCCAACAAAATCTGATGCAGGAACCATAGCAAGCATAACAAGAACTAAGCATAGACAAGTCCATTACTACAGCCTCGATAGTTTTTCCCATACATCAAAAGCCCACCAGGTCCCCACCTGAATTCCCACAAATAGACAGACCAAAACTGCATATGAGTTTCCTAACACACTACCCTCGGGAAAAAATGGATAAGACAATCTACTCAATTGTAATTACAAGCTGCAAAAACTCCCCATTCTTCTTCAGTGAAAAACTTCAAAAAAAATAATAAGTAATAAAAATAATTAAATAAATCCTCCTCACTCCTTCACGCAACCTTTAACAGCGAGAAGTACCGCATTATCATAGCAATAAAATCTACTAAACATATTCAATAACCTGCCTCAGCCATCGTTGCATACCATTAAGAACTGCAATACATTATCATACATTTCTAAAAAATCCGTCATGTCGATACAAATGAACAACCCTATGATTAACATAGCAATAAGTCAATAATTGACAACAAACTCAAATTAAGCACCATAATTCCACACAAAAATCTTAGACCTTCCAAAGCCATGAGCGAAATCGAAGATTAACAAAGGCCGAAAAAGAGGTCTTCTATTTGAATTAATGTTAATAGAATAAAACCAAATTTATTTGAAGAAGTAAAGCATTGAGCTTAACTTAACCATAGAATAGTAAAAAAAACATCTACTTTGAACATCATTTCTATAATCTTCAATCAAATTACTCTAAACAAACGAATTAAACAAGAAAGAAACAAACTTAAGTGTAATAATCGCTGAACAATACAAATGAAATCAAATTAAAATTTAACCTAGATTAATTAACGATTCAAAAACGTAACTAAACAATCGTTGAAAAGAAGATACTCAGAAAAATCAACGAGTAAACCCTAAAAACACATAAAAATCAAACAAATATCAAAAAAAAATCGAATTCAAACTCAAAAACCCTAGAACAATCATCAATGCATAAAAAACAAAAAAAAACCTAGTTCAAAATCAAATCAAAAAACACAAACAATCAATGAAACTAACCGTTTCAGAATCAAGTTGAAGAGAAGGACCAAAGGATCCTTCGCTACCGAAAAGCTGTCGAAGCCTTGAAGGTAAACTCGATCTTAAAGTCGCCATTAATGAAAACCTCAAACTTCGTTAATTTAACTTCTCAAAATCTTCGAATAATACTATCACAAAAAATCAAACAAATTAAAATTAAAATCAAAACCAAAATCAAAATCAAATCATCAAACAAAAAACATAAAACCTAAGAAATTGAAAACATTAATAAAAAATGGAAGGAAAAAAAAAAGAGGAGAGAGAAAGAGAGTAATACAGTCAAAAGGAAGAGTTACCAAAGAGAAAGAGAAGAGAGATGAAGAAGAGGATGCATACACATCCGACGTTTCGTTTGCGTTTCGTTTTCGACTATACAAGAGAGAGAAATAAAATGAAAACGAAAAAAATTGAGGAGAAGAAGAGAAGAAATGAGAAGTAAAGAATTTTATTTGATTTTTAATATATTGAAGTTTTATTTTATTTTTTTGGGTAATTAAAGGTTAAATAACATAGCTTAATGACTTAAGTCCAAAAGTAAAATGCTTGATTATAAGGCGGTTTAGGGGATGAGAATGGGCCTTTTTTGGCATTGTTGATTGATTTTAGTCTTTTAGTGGTTGTTTAGGGTTTATTATGGGAAAATTAAGGTTAAGGTTGTTCTAAAAGGGTTCTTGATGTTAGGTCGTTGTTTTGGGTTTCAGTTCTTATATCGGTTTTATGGGAGTTATATAGGGTACGTAAGTTTAAGAATCGTTTACTTATATTGAGTTGTATAAGTTGTTATATACAGTTTTTTGAATGAATATTTTCTTGCTTGGTATGTAATTAACTTAAATTTACTGGGTGACAAGATTTGAATCGTTTTCGTTTATTCTGCATGTGACAGGGAATGATTGTAATCAGCATTGGTAAACTTTTTCTTATGATAATTGCATAGATAGGTTCTATCAATTTTATCGAGTAACAAAATCTATTTTCACAGTAAATTGAACTAAATCGGACAGAAGGGGGAGGGTTAAATAGTAAACTCTCATTGAGACAAAAAGGTTGTTGGATAAAGTCATTTTACAAACTTTATTTATATTTGTATTTGTCAACAATTATTGTTCTATCACAAGTAAGATCTGAAGCAGTAATTTTCTTGGCAATAAACATTGAGCATAAACCCTAATAATAACATGTTTTTTCTTCACTGCAAAGAACAACATTGATGGTTATAAATGCGCGTACAGAGTTATAATTTGTCTTATTGAATAGGAGATCATGCAATTAAGTTATAAGAATAATAATCCAAATGGAATTAAATCTATTAGATAAATTCAGCATGTGCTTATTTGGAGGCATGTCTAACACAAGAAAAAAAATACAAAGGCACGAGATTTATAATTTAGCCTAAACTATTCGTTTGTGAATTTATGAGGTTTGATATGGTTTGTTCAATGTTAATGGTCTTTTTTTTTTTTTTTTTTTGCATTAGATTTTAAGT